>CM052443.1:22346546-22404183 GCA_028533085.1 Varecia variegata
TATCTGTGAAAATAAAGAAAGGTTTAAAACTCAAATATGAGCAAAAGTGTTCCCTAAACACTGAAAATTTGTTTCCAAAATCTGAGAAATAATTTTTATTATGAGCCTGATGGATATGAATTATGAGAAACAATGCTTTTCCTTATGAAAAGATTGGAATTCCTTCTATAAGGAAAAAGTTTACATTCTGGTTTACCCCTGGCTCTTTGACTAACCCCAGCCTTAAAGACACAATCTGTGCAGACCAGAAACAGAATGAGTTCCCTTCAACTGCTTCTATATAGGTGCTGCTTTTAAATATTACCTAGAACCTCACTGGTACCAAATTGAAAATCTTCAGTGTTTAGTTATCCAAGCACTTCAAGAGCACCTCAGGTGACATAAGAAAAAATATATATATATGTTATTACTAGCCCATAGATAAATATGTTCACATTAGAAAAAGGTGCTTCCTTTTTAAGACACTTTATTTCCATGCTTTGAAAAGCTATTATAATAATTTTGTTAGGGTAGAACATTTTATTGTCATTTACAAGAGAAATTTCTTAATAATAAACAATGCTGTGATGTCTATGTTATGAGAATGTCCCCAGATGTGTGTGAAACACAGTCTGCATAACTATTCTTCGCAGCTATATCTGACATTTGCAACACAAACCTCTTGGGTAGTTGTGATTCATTAAAACACAAAAATAGCCAAAACGTCTCAATGTGTGAGTTGCTAGTAAGATCACTATGATATCACTGAAGTCATCTGTGGTTTTCTTCCCAACTCCTTCCTCTGATTTAAGTTGCTATGACATTACTAATGACATCCTAGCACATCATATTTTTAATGTTATATAGCAAATAATTTTCCTATGAAAATGCCAATTTTACAGGTCAAACACCTAAATATCAAAATTTTCATGTGGTTTAATCTAATACAATGGTCATATATTTTAAAAATAGATGGTCATTTTAAACATTTTTACAGAATTTTTTTTTTAATTCTTTAATATCATTGAATGAATGATGCATTGAAAAGAGTATGTCTGGGTAAACAGAACTTTAAGGACAGATAGAGTAAATGTACTTTTCCCTATTTATCTCACTAAGGACAAATACTAATAAAAATATAGATGTTATATATAGAACTGTGAACTAAAATAAAAACCCTAAGCACCCCACCAACTGAATGGATGCTCTCTTGGCCAAGGGGAACCAAGAAAAACCTTAAAACTGAGGTTCTGTCCATGAAGGGAAGGGAGGTCAGACATGCCCCATTATACCCCCTCTCTTGGGGGTGTAGATACAATTGACCAGCATTAATGTTAGAAGAGAATCTTAAGACTGACAAAACAGACTGTTTTTGACAATAAGATACAGGACCTAAGGCCATGTTGGGCATAAGTTAAATCACCTGCAGGTCATCAATTTTCTTAACAGATCACTTAAGTCAGTATATTGTAGCTTGTTTCTGATTAACAAACTTCCTCATTTTAATTTAAAACATTCCAGGCCTTAGACAAAGCTTTATTTCTTTAACTAATTACAAATCAAAGAACATTTGAACTCACCTAAACTTATAAAGCCCCACTTTGAGATGTCTCTCCTTTTCAGGCCAAACCAATGTACACTGTCCTATCTCCCTGAAATGTATGAAACTGTAACGCAACTGCCTCTGGACCCTTTGCTGAAGATTTCTCGGGCATGGTTCCCTGGACCATAATCACACATATTCACATATTCGGCTCAAAATAAACGTCTTTATCCATGGATGCCAGCAACCTCTGCTGCTATCTAGGTAGCCCTGTCCAGCTGCCACCACTGCTGCTACCACAAGACCCAGGCAAGAGAATATGTCCACAGCCCTCAGCACCCTCTGCTGCCCCTAGACAGCCTTGCCCAGCCACTCCTGTCACCATTGATGCCACCAATCGGCCCCTGCTGCTGCCCCTAGCACCCGCCATTGCCAGTTAGGTAGCACCACCCAGCCAGGTCTGCTGCAGCCACCACCAGGGGATCAGGGCAGAGCAAACCCGGATGGCCTCCCACCTCTGCAGAGAGGGACTCACCCTACCCACTGCCCAAGCTTTCAGCAACAGCCTTCCACACGGATATCCCCTAGCACTTGCATGAAACTCTGTGACGGTAGAAACTATCTCTCATTCATCTAACTACCAATATTGGGTGCAAGTTTTACTGTGCCTTGACGCCAAATTCTAAACTTAAGTTTTCTGAGATCTATTTGTACTAGCTAATGTTTTGTTTGTTGCTGTTACTGTTTGTGTGACTTAATAAAATTAAAAAAATGATTGGTAGAATTTGACCTAGTCTAAATTATTAAATTAACAACATAACATTATATTAACAGAATAGTGTATCACTTCAATTATCTAAGAACTTTATGAAAATGATTTGCAAGTCATGTGTTGTGACATCACATTCCAGTTGCTTCTGAATAGAATTTGATGATGACATTTTAAGAAGTTGTTCTTTTTTTTCTGTTCCTTGACTTCTTTGTACACGTCTCATGAAGTTCTGTGTCATTTGTAATTGAAAATTTATATTGAAACTCAGATAAATTGAGGGGTTTTTTTGATCTGCAATGTCTCAAGGTTTTAGATTTTCAATGCAGAACCTCACTACCTAGATTTTTACAGGAACAATGTATGAAAATATAAGAAAAGTCTGTTTTATAAAAGATATATCTGTTTTTTCAGAAATGTTGGACATTTGTGACTTAGGAAATGGATTTTTTAATCCCATATTCCACTGTATCTGTTTCATCTTCTCTTTTCCTTTCTCCTCTGCCTCCTCTCATCTTCACCCTCTGCTTTCTCTTTTTGATTACTGCTGATCTAGTCCAACTTAGATATCTTGCTTAGAAAGTATATTTTAGAGGTGAAAATCAGCATGACTAGTTCATTTCTGTCACTACCAAGAACTCAATGAACTTGACAATACCCTCCATATCTCACTATCAAGTATTCTGCTGTCTGTAATCATCTGATCTTTGAGTGTTCAAGTATTCCATGCTTGGTCTCAAGTGTCAGCATCATCAATCAATCCAATTATTCTGATCCTGCTTCAAGGAGGAAGTTGTATCTTTTCATAAATATAGCTTCTTTGATATGAACTAGCATGGAGTAAGCATTTCAGTTATAAAGAATGTCCACCTAAATAAGGTGGAAATATTTCATTGGACAGATACTGGGTTAGTTTATACAAAGGAAAAACTGAAAAGTAGGTAGCCCAGAAAAAAGCACTTGAAGAAGGGGCTATGAATTTTGATCTGGTTCCTAAATCCTCATGGCAGAACTGTGACTATCTAGAATTTGTCTTCTCCACCCTACCCTACCCTACCCACCCCACCACCAAATCAGTCGTATTCTCTGGTCTGCTGCACTATCTAATACATGCCCCTCACATAAGTAGTAAACTGGAAGACGAAACTCTGTTTTAAGGAGGCCAAGAATTTAAAGTATACTGGTATAATAATGACTCTCCATGAGTTTTCTGTATGTATTGTGTTTAAATAAAGAATTACTAATTAATATTGCCTATAATGAACAGTAATGATAAACATAATATGTTTTATCCTAATGAATATATCATCTTATTATAATAGAGTATTATAATTTCTGCAGCAATATTATTTCACCATAGACTTCACTACTAAAAATAATAGCATGCTTCTCTATCAAAAGTCATACCTACTCGTCACAGTACATGTAGAATAAAGGCTGAGAATTATTTTATCCTCTGTCAAAAACATAACTACTGAGCCATATTGAAACAACTTTTTATAAGGTGATCAATATGTACTATTTATCCATCATCTGACATCATACTGCAATGAATTTGCTCATGAATGACAATAGATTTATCATATATCCTTTATAGCCATGTTTGCTGCCCAATGTCATTAGACTGTATATTAATTCATGATACTTTAATAATCACTAAGTATAGCTTCATGAGGCTGAAAGAGTAAGGTATTACCTTATTCTCATGACATCACAATAAGGAAAACTGAATAATAGGCCCAGTGGCAAGTCCTGTGTTATACAGTATATTAATTTTTTATTTAAAGGAGGGGCCATTTTCCTAAGCTCAATATAAGAATCAAACTCAAAAAGCACAATATAAGAATCTCAACTAATATAATAATTCTCCTTTTTACTTCATTCTTTTAAATGGCATGAGTAATAAATGTATATAGTAGATTAAGTCACTTATGACCCCAATATCTGGGGAAACTCACTATTTAAATTTTCACATGTAGCCTTCAAGGAGTTCTCCTTTTCATTTATAGCAGACAAGATAGATGCAAAACTGGACTATTAGAAAATGGCATAAATTATAACTAGTTTTAGATTGCCTCCTTCTGTAGCTATACACTGTGTAAACATGAATTATAACTACTAAGTGATGCTGGTATAAAATAAGATCCCAGACTTCAAGAAGCTTATAACTGATTTTGAGGAATAAGACCAACACAGATGCAAGAATATAACCTTCATGATAGCAAAGATTTTGTTTATCGTTCACTATTATATCCCCCGTAGCACTCATTCAGAATGACTCACCGTGGGAACTCAATAGATGTGGAGAATAGGTGAATCGGTGAAAGGGTAGCTTAAATATAGTAAAACACAAACAACTAAAGAGGGTGATGTTATTTGGGGTGGTCAGAGAAGCTTCACTGAGGAGGTGACTTGGGCATTGAAAGACGGATGGATACAGAGAGGAGAAAGGAAGGCAGAGATCTCCAGAAGGGCAGCAAGAGGAAAGGCACACAGGTGTGAAAGCACAAATCTGCCAGGAGTATCCTTGCAGCATATGAGTTGGAGAACAACGTGCATGTCCCATACAACAAACATTGGCTTGTATTCAACTGTATGGTTCCCTGAAAGCTTGACAAGGAGAGTTTTTAACTCTCAGGAATTTGAAAGCCAGTTTATATTTGCAATCAGCTTGCTGATCCTAAAAGAAAATGTTTCGGAATAAGTTTGAGGAAAGAAAAGCTGCATGCAAACAGGAAAGATTGGCAACAGGAATAGTCTGACCATGAAATGAAAGTGACCAAAGCAAGAGGTGGCAGTGATAAAGAGAATACATGCATGTAAATGAGCAAAATCACACTAGAATGGGCCCTGTACAAAGAACGAGAGATACTCCTGGCCCTGAGGCAGCAGGGAGTGAATTATGGAGAGGGCTGAACAAACATGTGTTAAGTACTAGGAGAAGCTGTGGCAGCAGCACAGGGGTAAGAGCAAGGACGTGTTAGTCCTGGCTCCACTCTGTACTGACTGTGCAATGTTGAGAGTTGATTTAACTTCTCTGATCATCAGTGTTCTCATATCTATAATTAGAACACTAAAACTGCCCCATAAATTTGTACAAGGATCAAACGAACTAAAGCTTATAAAGGACTAGTGCATAGTAATCACTTCATAAAGGCCGGTAACTTTGATCAGCACTTTACATATGGTAAATCAACAAATTGCTTTAGTCCCTTTAAAAATTTTATGATGTAATATTTGATACATGACAGATTATATGTGTTCTGTATGTTTTATGAAGCAGAATAATAAACCACACACTTGTGACTTGACTAACGTCAAAATGAAAACAGAACCAATGTCTCTGAAGCCCCCTGTGAGCTTCTCACAATCACAGAGATAATAGTTATGTTAATTTTTAAATAAATTATAAAGTCATAATTTATATACAATAAAATGTAGCCATCTTAAGGATATAGTTCCATGAGTTTTGAAAAATATATATACCACTCCAATGCCAAATGAGACACGAGTGTACCCACCACCCTAACAAAGATATGAATTAATTCTATCACCCTGAGAGGTTTGTTTATGCCCCTTTATAGTCATTCAAGCCACCCCAATTTGTCCCAGGCAACCACTGACTTGACCTATTTTCATACATTCATGTTACCCATTTCAGAACTTCATGCAAATGGAATCATTTGTTGTGCCACATTTCTTTCATTCAACACAATGTTTACATGCATCCATATTATGTGTTAACAATTTGTTCATTTTTATTGCTGATTAGACTATACCATGTAGAATATGCCACAAGAGATGACGTTTAGTTTGCTTCTAATTTGGGCTATGATGAATAAAGCTATCATGAACATTCACATACAAGACATTGTGTGGGTATGTTTCATTTCAGGTAAACACCTAGGAGTGAAAGTTCTGGGTATAGGGTACATACACATTTAACTGAGTAAGAAACTGCCAAATTATTTTCCAAAAATTTTGTTTTGTTTTGTTTTTTGGGGTGGTGGTAGTGTTGTCTATCTGGTTTTTTGGCTTTGCTTTTTTTTTTTTTTTTTTTTTTTACCATTTCACTCCCACCTGAAATACATGAGAGGTCTAGTAACTTCATATCCTTGCCAACATCGGGTATCTTAAGACTTTAATTTTAAACATTCTAATTGGTATAAAACAGGTATTTTATTGTGGCTTTAATTTTCATGTGCCAATGACCAATTATGTTATGCATCTTTTCCTGTGCTCATTAGCCAGAAGTACATCTTTTCTGAAGCTTCTGTTAACAAAGTCCTTTGTTAATTTATTTTTTGAAAGTCTCTTTGTTTTCTTATAATTGAGTTGTAAGGGTTATTTATAAATTCTGAATGCAAGTCCTTTGTCAGATATATGCATTGCAAATAATTTCTCCTGGACTGTGACTTGTCTTTTTGTTTTCTTAACAGTGTCTTTTAGGAGCAGAGTTTTAATTTTTATGAAGTATCATTTATTAATTGTCTTTTCTTTCTGGTTTGTGTTTTTTGTGACTTAAGAAATCTTTGCTTACCTCAAAATGGTCAAGATTTTCCCTTTTTTCCCTTTTATAAGTTTAATTGTTTAATCAAACATCTAGTGAGATAGGCATCACTATCTCCATTTCAGAATTACTGAAAAAGACATTGAGGCAAAGGTGATGAGCATGCACATTCAAGCCAGACGAGCCTGTTCAGCTCCCTAAATGCTTTACAGGTAGAATAGAGAACAGTGGCAACTAAAGAGGACTCAGAACTGGAATTCTGGAAATCTAATGCCAGATTTCTGTATCTGGGTTGTGTGACTTTGTATAAGTAACTTCACCAGCTGGGGGCTTGGTTTCCCACTTGTTAAATGAGAGGTTAGAATGGAAAGCCACTATGTTTCTTGCAGCTCTAATTTTATAAGTGAGCAAAGCCCAGTCTCCTTTAATGTGGGCTCTCGTTGGCCAATCGCAGCTACCTCTGGAAGCTTCTTATATATATATTGTAAATGATGTGTAGACTCCTACATCCCATGCAGAGGGAGGCAGGCATTGCTGCGACATTTCACCCGGGTGTGCGGGCCGGATTCCAATCCATGTAATTACATTCTGCAGGCCCCCATCTCCCCTGGAGTTTTAGTTGGGGTGGAGTGCTCCAGGTTCCTGCACCACAGCCCGCCCTGCCTTTCTCAGCCACTGGGATCTATCGCTCCGTGTCATGAAACCACCACCAGGCCAGCCCTGAAAGTGGCCTCTGTATGTGGTCACAGCACAGGGATTCCAGGAGGATGCTTTAATTGAGGCGGCTTCAAAACCTAAGTCTTTCTATTAATGGACATGTCTCTGGTCACTCCCTCCAAGTACTGAGAAGAAAACCCAGGATCTGGGCAACACCAAGAACAGTGATGTAGGTGAGGACACAATTTGGAAGGAAAATTACATTTTTTTTTAATTTTAAGGGGAATGAAAAACTATGGTTCTAGGCAGAAAGCAAATGTAAGCCTGTGTTTATTTCCATGGGGCTGCTGCTCCAGAGGTAACCTCGTTAATTAGATTTTTTTGTGTGTGATTTTGTTATTAGATCTTTGTTAATGAGCTTTCACCATCACAAGTCGCCTGCAGTCTCCCTGGGCTGCTCTGAAAGTCTACAGATGAGAAAGCAGAGAGAGGGGTCTGCATGGGAGGCACTTACTTGCCACACATACAACCATACCTGCTTCTATACTGGACACTTCGAACACTCTGAAAGCCCAGTGAGGCAGACAAGCTGGACATCTTTGTCTTACAGAAGAAACTGATGCTCCAAGTAGTTAAATGACAGCATGGCTGAATGGTTAGATGGCAAATAAACTGTTATTTGTGACCTAATCTTGCCTTAAGCTACTGCTGTGCAAGTAGTGGTCGCTAATTTCTTACTTATGATCCCTTTCCATCCCAGTGTTTGTTTTTAAAAATCATTCCCATCTCTTTCTGCCTTACGGATAACCCTGTTCAATCAACTTCCAGAAAACCATGATGCAGTGATGAAGTTTAATTCAGCAGCCCACGCCCTCACTGTCTTGCCTTCATTCTTCTTACCTGCAACATGAGGGGTTGGACTCCTCTGAGATACTGTCCTGCTCTATCAGTCTACATTTTATGATCCTAACCTCTCTGTGTGCATTGGGTATTTGTAAATGTGTGTGAAAGAGTGTGGTTGACCTTCATGCATTGGAATCCTTATGATTTACTTATGAGAATGAAGTTGCTAGTTTTACAAATTACTTCAGTGGCAAAATAATGAAACAATAGGAGTTGTTTTTTTTTTTTGAAAGAACAAAGCATATTTGCCCTTATCATGACTATATCTGGTAAAAGTTTCCATAATAATTAAGAATTGTTCTTAAAATGAAGAGCAGAATCACAGTTTATTATCTTTCAGAAATATCCACCCTTTCATCTTTCATAGTGCTGTCTTTGTTTATCTTGTCATCTGTTTTATCTATTCTATCTGCTTAAGATTTGTCTTTTCCTTTAACTGAAGTTTTTAAAGGTCCCTGCTGCCATAAAATGGAGGTCACCACTGAAATATTACACCAATAGCTTAAATGTTCATAAGGCTATTAGCTTTTTGCAGTGAAATCCATCTTGTATTCTTCTGACCCATAGATAAACAGTCTGTACAAAAAAAAAGAATAAAGAAATCGATGGTCTTAGTCTAACTATTACACTAACTAAATTACCCTGAACTGCTCATGGAATTTTCTTTGGCTCATTTTCTAAAATATAAATATCTGGCTCATATAATTCAAAAGAATATCATAGGAAATGAATTCATAATTTATTCATTCAAAATTATTCACTGAACTCTTACTAAACACACACACACATCCCAAAAGAAAAACAACAACACTATTATTGGAACTTTTCTGAGTAAGATATGGCTCCTGCTCTCAAATATCGTATGTTCCAGAGAAGATAAAATATAGACATAGAAGTAAAAAGAGTAAAATAGTGGAGCAAAATGTATTTGAAGGTCTGATGGGATCTCATGAAAGACTGCACGGGGAAAGCATCATCTGAGCTAGAAGTACAAGGGGGTGGACAGTGTCACACCTAGGGATGATTGTGTCAAAACAGTGTTTTGGGAAAACTGTTCTGGAATTCATGTGCTAAACGGAGTGAAGAAAGGAACAGACTGGCCCAAATGCAATATTTCTGAAAGTACTTTGTGTAACTAAGTGTGCAATGTAAACAAAACATATGATCATCATCAAAAACTAGGTTAAAGACAAACTTCTTTGGAAATAGACAAGGAGTTAGAAAACTGAGGCTAAAGTTGCAGTTATGAAAGTATTGGTGAGATCATGAGCATATCCTTCACCTCTTCTCAGTCTCATTGGTTGTGAATGAGGTTCTATGCTCTTCCTCTCCTTTCTTCCCAGGATTATTCAGGGAATTAAATTGCTTTGAAAATTATAGTGGGGGAGCAGGTAAAAAATTTAAAGGATAATGATGATGGTGTTGAGTATGATGACATAAGTATTTAGAATATAGGAAAGAAAGAAAACAAGAATTGTTTTGACTACAGTACAGGTCTATGATTTGTTAGAAAATGGTCCAGACAAAACAATAAAGACGATATTTATAAATATTTGGTAGTCTCTTTTTCATTCTAGATAATCTTCATTTTCCCAATACTCTTTTCTATACATAGACACACACAATTACTCTTATTTAATTCATTTTCTCCATCTCAGTAAATTCTTTCCTACAAAAGAAAATTTAAAAACTCAATCCTAACAAAGTAGGAATGGGCCATTTGGAAATAATGTGGAACTCCCCTGAGGACATTTTCATTTCAATACTGGAAATCCCCAAAGGCATATACATCGATACTTGATGTTATGCTTTTTTTTAGTTTTCTTCAAACATTGTGAGGCTGGTGGTAGAAATTGAGGGCAGACAGCCGCAAGCAAGACTGAATATTCCTCTTCAGCTTTGCCTTAGCTCAGAGGTCTTTGCTCACCATCCTGCATGGACCATGGCTCAAAATAATAAACATAGGCACTTAAGAGCCACTTGAATTTCCATGGTAAAGGGAAAGTTATTATATTAGTTTCCTAGGGCTGCAGTAGAAAATTACAAAAAGCTCAGTGGCTTAAAACAACAGAAACATTTATTCTTTCATAGTCCTGGAGACCAGAAGTTTATTAATAAAACGAAGGCACCATCAGGACCACACTCCTTATGAAAGCTCTGGGAGAAAATTCTTCCTTGCCCCTTCCAGTATTTGATGGTTCCAGATGTTCCTTGACATCACTACTATATTTGTTTGCTAGAGTTGCCATAACAAAATAATACAGAACGGTTGGCTTAAACAACCAAAGTTTATTTCCTCACTGTCTGGAGGCTGAGAAGTCCAAAATCAAGTTATTGGCATGATTGGTTTTATTTTAAGGGCTCTCTCCTTGACTCAAAGAAGGTTGGCCTGTCCCTCTCTTTTTTCCTCTAGGTTTGTCTGTGTCCTTATCTCCTCTTTTTATAGAGATACTAATCATACTAGATCAGAATTCATCCTAATGACTTCATTTAAATTCATTTTAACTTTATTTATCCTTACAAAGGCCCTAACTCTAAATGTATTCACATCCTGAGATATTAGGGATTAAAATTTCCATATATGAATTTGGGGAAGACACAATGCAGCCCATGGGTAACTCTGAGAAAGCTTTCTAATACAAGATTAAAAAAAACAAATAAAAATCTCACAAGCCATGGAAGAAAAATTTCTTAAAAATTCTGAAAAAAGATATCATTAACAAGTAAAAATATCAACTGAAAAAATATCTTTATGATTTATAAATGAGTAACATATTAAATACTGCTTAAAAATCAATATTTATAGAATCTATAATTGTAATATTTATTTACATGTGCTTTAATTTCTTCCAAATAAAAATATAAATTAAAAACAAAAATATGCTGACAGGTAGTTCAAAAAGTAATAGGAATGACTTTTGACTGTGAAAAGTGTTGGTAAAGATGTGGGAAAATATCTTCTCATACACATTTGGTGCATATACAAATTGAGGCAATATCTTATATGATAATTTGAAATGTCTACCAAAATGTAAAATGTGTGTTTTTTGTCCAAGTCATTCTAATTTTAGGAATTTAACTCATAAATGTACTGAAATAAATAAATGTAGAAGGATTTATGTACAAGAGTATTTATTAAAGAATTCTTTGTAATAATTAACTTTCAGTAACACCCTGGATACTCATAAAGACCATTTCACTAATCTCCCCATTGAAAAAATACTTCTTTAGCATCTTCTTTGATTATAGATGAATCATCCCATAATAAATACTATGCGATATTCACAAAATGAAATATTATAAAGCTATGAAAAAATAATTTATCTAATTATAAATAATACAGCCAATTTCTAAGATTTAATGTGTTTTAAAAAATAAACCTGAAAAGACTGGCAATGTAAAAAATATGTTTATATTTGTGCAAAAACACTGGAAACACATACTTATACATATAGGTACACATTTATGCACACTTGTGCATGGTGAAAAAATAAGAAAATATACATATGAACTTTTGACTCTGATGCCACTGAGAAAGCTGTCTAATCACCTGGAGTTTGAGGTCTTATTTTTATTCTATATTCTTTTATACTTTCAATTATATATATTTTAGAATATTTTGATAACTATACACTAAAAAAGCAAGACTTTCAGGTTTAACAAGGAGAGTAAATTGGAAGAGAAAGAAAAAGTAACAAAGGATTCATTAGGAGTCTTAAAATGATCCAGTGAAATGATTTGCAAAGGTCTAAGTTAAGACACAAGGATGGGGATAGGGAAAAATGGAAAGATTCAAGGATATTTGAGAGCAAATTTTAGAATTTGATAATCAAATTGATGCAGGGAGTGGAGAAAGTGGGAAGGAAGGTCTCAGGAACAAGCTTGAGTTTCTAGCTTGGGTCTCTAGCTTGAGTTTGGGACCCCAAAGGTCAATGAATGAATAGATTCTTTTTTAGGGTATAGGAACAGCGTTGGACAACAGATGATGAGACAATTTTGAATGTCTTTGATTGGAGATGCTTATAATACCTAGAGGTAGAACTTTCTAAAGAACAGGTAGAAAGAATAACAGAAAATTGAAGCAAGACAACTTCTCTTTGGCCATTAGGTTGAGTGTTTCTCAGACACTGTTACTGCCCCTAACACTTAGGACAGCAGAAATGAGACAAAATAGTACTATGTCACAGCTACATCTTCCCCAACCTTCTATTTATTGAAAATAAATGTCCCATTTCACTCCCCGTCACTTTCCTTTTCCTTTCTTTTATTATCAGGATACAACATAAAGAATTTTACTAGTTGAATAGTTCAAGGTGTTTAAGATTGGGAAACACTAGTCTTACCTTCTCATTTGTAATTATGAAGAAAATGAAGCACTGTTGTCTTTTACCCACCTACCATGAGACAGCATTTAGATAAGGCTTAACTAACTTCTAAGGTTGTGGTGATTCTATAATCACATAATTGTGGAGGTGATTTCACTTTGATTTCAAGTGGGTGAGACATGCTATTAAAAATCTGCTTAATGAAGAGAAGAAGTCAAATCCATGATAAAGTCAGAAACAATGAGTTACCTGATTTGAATAAAATCAATACATTCCTTACGACAGAAGATAGTTCATCCCTCTATAATTCCTGAAGCAGGTGAGTGTTGGTTTTTTAGAGGATGGAGTTTATAGCTTGGGTCACAGTTTATAAGCCTGATTTGGGTAGTTTTGGTTAGATATGAGTCATCTCAGACATTTATTGCATTCAGAATAAGTAGCTTTAACCACTTTTTTTGAAACAAAATTTCAATTTGGTAAAACTCAAAACATTCTTTTTTTGTCAGGCATTTTCCCTTAATTATTAAACCCATGTGGATGTTAATGGAAACTTAATCCATGTGTTTCTCATTCACTTACATTCAATTCATCAAGTGCTGTTTTGTAACAGCCCTTGACATTAAAGAAGCTTTCTGGGCCCTTTTTCTTAGAAACAGGAAGTGCTGTTCTGCCAAAAAGTAAATGAACTTCCAAAGATTCAAATTCCATTACAAATGATGAGGCTAAAAAGAAGCACAGGACTTACCTTGACAATATATGTCTCCCTACTCTTCATTTTTTTCTATTTCAGTTGTGGAAAATTACCTTGTGAACACTCCACTGGGCTTGTTTTCTCTTCTTTGTTCCCAGATAGCTGACTGTCACGTCTTATGAAGGGAAAGCTTTTGTTTTGACTGCGGCTGATGTTCCTGTGCCCACAGACACTTGAGAGGCTATTAGTGAAATTCTCTTCACCTTCAGGAAGAGGCTGCTAACCTGGGAAGGAGAAAGCATGCTTTCTGCTCAAAGCCTACTCTATGCAACCATCAAAGTGTTTCTTCTCTGGGTTGGGCAATCAGCTACATCAGGGAGGTAAATGTGAGCAAAATTAGCATAATTTGTCATGATTCTCTGGGGATGAAATATGGGCACTATTTTTTTTTCTATTTTTATGTATTTATTTTTCATCCCCAGGAGTGATTACAGTGTGCAGCCAAGTTTAAGAAATAGCCTCCCATCCCCCTGGGATTCAATGTAAAATCTCAGCCTCAACCCCAAAACTATTCAATCTCAATCTTCACTTTCAAAAAGATCCCCAGATTCATGTGCACATTAAAGTTTGAGAAGCAACTTTTGAAAATGCAAATGCCTGATTCTCACCAGTAGAGATTTTGATTTAACAGATACTGGGCATTCAGTTTTCATAATTTTTTTAACCCTCTTCCCCCTACCCAGAGGTTTCTAACGTACAGAAAAGTTTTGAGAATGACTGCTCTAGGCTACTTTGTAGAACCTCGAGTTCATTGAGTTTAAGAAATTAACTGTCAGAATTTGATAATAACCTATTTATGACCCAGCAGGGTAGAAAATGATGGCCAATCATCTCATCTTGTGGTATCACTGCCTATTTCTAGATTGAGTGCATCATCACCCAAATAAATTGCCCTAGAAAGTATTCCCAAACTAACACCTCCAAGAAAAGGTCATGTCACTGAAAAACTTTCCATTAGCATTTCATTGATTTTCTTTCTAGACTTTCTCTTCCCAAATGCAAATCTTGCTGTGAAGGTAAATATCCTTATTGCTGTAGTATAAATAAGAATGCTCCATCACTTTCCTCTGATTCACCAGAGTAATTACTCTGAACCTGTGTCTCATGGTGTTGAGTAAAACTGTATTTGAATAAATCTCCAGGTTAGAGAAGAGAAGGACATGGTCACCCCGCACGGCCAGTGAAAGGGAGTGGGGATATCTGAAGAGTGGAGCTATTTGGTAGCCATCCTTTGAAAGATTGGCTGGCTATGGCTTTACCATCTTGAGAACTGTAATTGACTTGTAAGGGATCCCGGTAGTGGGCAGTAGGGAGCAAAGGGCTGACAGGAGGATATCTGAGTTTTAGAATCAAGAAAATAAAAATGAATGTGAAACCTAGTGGGCTTTGGAATGGAGTCTGGACTACAGGAGGGTTTCATTAAATGGGTAAATGAAAGGGTTAATGATATTCCCAGCTAAGACTGGGAAGAAACAGAAAGAGAAGAGGATGGTGAAAAATAAATAGCAAAACAATCAAATTGAGAAAGCTTGAGTAGAAGAGCCAAAGAAAAAGTATTAATAAAATCAAGGTTGGCTACCCAGACATAGTATGTATATAAAAACATGTTTAAGGAAAAATAAATAACTATTGTTGTTTTTCTCCATGTCACCCTCCACATCATTCAATCATCATGTTCCATTTAATTTATTCTCTACATGCTTTTGAATTCTCCCTCTGGAATATTCCATCTCCACTGACACTATTTAAATGTTCTTTTTCAGGCTGGTCTATCACTCTATTCCCCACATAGCAGCCAGAGTGGCATATTTGAAATTCACAACCACTTAGAAGCCAATAATTAGACAGAGTCCAAGTCCTCCACAGCCCTAGAGACTTGAATGCTACCTAATTTTCCAGACTTGTGTGCACTGACACCAAATTTTATGTTTGTGTTTCATCTATATTACACCTCTGTCCATTCTTCAAAAACATTATTCTCCTTTCTACCACAGGATAGAGGCTACATCTTAGTTATAACTCTCTGTCAACATCTTAATTATAACTCTCCTTCCATGTCATACATCCTATTGCCTGTTGAATTCCTCTTCCCTCTCTTCCAATAATATTATCATAATA
This sequence comes from Varecia variegata, assembly GCA_028533085.1. Classification (NCBI taxonomy): domain Eukaryota; kingdom Metazoa; phylum Chordata; class Mammalia; order Primates; family Lemuridae; genus Varecia; species Varecia variegata. The sequence goes on from CM052443.1 coordinate 22,362,102, forward strand.
TTATAAGCTGTGTATGAGCTCCAACTCTGGATTCAACCTGCATGGGCTTAATGACATGCTTTAAAATCTTGGGCAAGTTGAATTATCTAAGCCTAAGTTTCCTCATGTCAAAATTAAGATAATAGGGACAAATAACACTTGTTATTAACCAATGTCATTGGTACATTGGATCATTGTAAAGATTAACTGAACTAAATTGTGAACAGGCCAGTAATATAGTGTCTCAGACATAATGAGACCTTAACAAATGTTAGCTATTTGTGCTATTAGTCCAACAATCACTTCTTTGAGAAAATTTTGACAGACTCCCAAACTTTTTAATATATTATTTGCTATATACTGTTACGACACTGTGTTTATCTCATTTACATCTACCAAAACAAATCTAAGTTAGTAACACCTCATGTGATTAATGGTTTAATGCCTGTCTCTCTTGTTAGCATATAAGCTACATGAGGGCACAGACCTTATCTGTACTGGTCCTCTAGTTAGTTCTCTCACAGCATTTTACACATAGCAGAGACTCATTTGTGAAATAAATGAATGAAAGATTCCAGTCATTCTGTGAGGTGTTTTTCTAATTATTCTTTTGTTATTCTGTATAATCCTATGAAATGAGTGTTAATATCGATAAAGAAACTGACAAATTAAAAAACTAAATGACTTATTCAAAATGAATAATCAGGAATATAAACCTACCTTTTTAATTTCACATTAACCTGAATTTTGTATATATTAGTCAATTTGGTACATTTATTGGGAGTAAGAATACTAATAAAATGTAGTAATTTGAAATAATGCCAATCCTGCCTTTTTGGTGTTTAGGTTTCTGGCCTGGTGTATTTTTATTCTGCACAATATCATCATTTAGGGTGTGGAATAAAGTTGACCAAGAATTCGTAGACATTTGAGTATGGATGAATGCATACGAGCTTGCAGAGGATCTCTAAGGATGTCCTAGATATTTGGGGGTATAAATAAGTACTTTATTATTCTCAATGGACTATGTTAAGCTGAAAGGATGATTTTACCACAAAATTGAACTATGTGAAAAAATTGAGAAAACTATCTCATTTATAATATTAATAGCATCAAAACATACATAAACCCATAAAATACTTAAGAGTCAACTTAACCAAGGAAGTGAAAGATCTGTATACCAACAACAATGAACACTGATGAAAAAATTAAAATATGACACAAATGAAAGATATCTTGTGTTCCTGGATTGAAATGATTAATTTTGAAATGCCCATACTACACAAAACGATCTACAGATTCAATGTAATCCCTCTAAAAATTCCAATGTCATTCTTCACAGAAACAGAAAAAAAAACTTAAGATCCATATGAAACCACAAAAGACCCTGAATAGCCAAAGTCATCTTGGCCAAAAACAATAAAGCTGGAGGCATGACTCTACTGGATTTCAAAACATATTACGAAACTATAGTAATCAAAGCAGCATGGTACCAGCACACAAACAAACACATTGGCCAGTGGAATAGCACAGAAAGCCCAGAAATAAACCCATACATATGGGCAATTGATTTTTAACAAAGGTGCCAAGAACACACTATGGGAAAAAAACAGTCTCTTCAATAAATGATGTTGGGACAACTGGGGAGCCACATGCAGAAGAATGAAAATGAACCCTTATTTCATCCCTTATTCAAGAATCAAATCAGCATGAATTAAAGACTTAAACATAAGATCTGACACTATAAAATTACTAGAAGACAAGATAGGGAAAAAGTTCCATGGCATTGTTGTAGGCAGTGATTTTTTGGGTATCACTCCAAAAGCCCAAGTATAAAAAGCAAAAATAGATCAGTGGAATTGCATCAAACTAAAAGTCTTCTACACAGCAAAGGAAAGAATTAATAGAGGGAAGAGACAACCACAGATTGGGAGAAAATATTTGCCAATCATACATTAGTTATAAGGCGTTAATATGTAAAATATACAAAGAATTCAAACTACTCAACAGCAAGAAAAGAAATAACCCTATTAAAAAATGGGCAAAGGACCTGAATAGATATTTCTCAAAAGATGACATACAGAAGGCCAACAGATATGTGAAAAAATCGTTCACATCTCTGATCACCAGAGAAATGCCAATTAAAACCACAATGAGATATCACCTCATACCTATTAGATTCATTATTATTAAAAAGATGTAAAGATATAGAGAAAAGGGAACCCTTATACACTGTTGGTGGTATTGTAAATTCATATAGCCATTTTGGAAAACAGCACGGAGGTTTCTCAAAAACTAAAAATAAAATTATCATATGATCCAGCAATTTCACTTATACCAAAAGGAATTGAAATCACTACATCAAAGATATGTCTATATACTAAGTGTCTATATGAATTATTCACAACAGCCAAGATATGAAAACAACCAAAATGTCCATCAATGGATGAATGGATTACAAAAATGTGGATTACACAATGGAATACCATTCAGAAAATTTCATCTTGTCATTTGCGCCAATATGGATGAGCCTAGAGGACATTCTGTGAAGTGAAAGATGCCAGGCACAGAGAGACAAATGCCATAATATAATCTCACTTACACGTGGAATCTAAGGAAACCAAACTCATACAAGTAGAGAGTAGAATGGTGGTTACCAGAGGATGGGGCCCTGGGAAGGTGGACAGGGAAAGGGCAGAAGCTAAAAGACACAAGGAAGAAGACCACATGATGACAGAGGTGGAGACTGGAGTTACACTTATAAAAGCCGCGGTTGTCCTGGAACGCTGGCAACCACTAGAAGCTGGAAGAGGCAAGGAAAGATTCTTCCCTTGAACTTTCATAGGGAGGATGGCCCTGAAGACACCTTGGTTTTGATTTCTAGCCTCTATAACTGTAAGAATATAAATTTCTCTTACTTTAAGTCACCCCAGTTTATGGTGAGTTGTCACTGCAGCCCCAGGAAACTACTGCACAGGCCCATTGCCAACACATCTTTGGTGTGCCTGGATTAATGTCTCAGACCAAGTGAAAGGTCAAGTAGTTAGCAATGATATTTATAGTGAAGGGGAAGATGAAGATGTAAAAGTTGGGCCTGAGATTTATGAGGATGTTTTGTCTATTTCACCTTTGAGATCACATTCTCCGTCTGTAGATACTCTGTTCTTTCTAGGCCAAGCTGAATAGAACTTACTTCAAGTTAGGTCAAAATCACCTAGTAAAATCTAGCATACTTTTTCTATATTCTCTCAAAATCACTCCCAGAAGTTTGTTTTATACATATTATTCTGCCTGATTTATGTGTATTTGCAAAATTATGAGAATTATCAAGATCTTTGGGAGTGGGAACTCTATTGTTTATTTTAGCACTTTTTTGGTATTAGTACAATGCCTGACTCATTGTACTAATTGTCAGTAGCTGATTCAAGTTTAGTGAATGAATCAATATTTTACACTTGTATATTCTTCATTGTATCTCTCTGATATGGTTCTATTCATTTACAATTAAAGTGTGAAACTATGACTAAAATAGGGGATGAGATGCTTGATCAATAGTATATAAAATTTATCAGCTATCAAATTCAGTTCACCTAAACTTGTTTCAATGAAAAGGACAGGGAATTATGTCCATTTAATTTCACTTTCTGCTTAAGCCCATTCTTGTTCTCTGGGTCCTTGTTTTAATATTTGTATTTAAAATCAGAAATTGATTTTTCCACAGCCATTCCTGATTTTTGCTCTTACTCATTAATGGGGCAGTTTTACACTACTGAGGCAAATAAACCTACTAATAGGGTTATGCCATACAGCTGAGTTAAGCTCTGTGGAGAATTTCCAGCTATTTATTTTTTCATCTCCCAGACAAAGGCAGAAATGGGCTTCCAATGTCTTTTGAGTTATACTTTCCATTTCTACATAGAAAATGGAACTACAGTTTGGAAAAAAGGACTCCGTGTTTAAGCTGGCGACTGGCTGCTATATAATTATCATTGCTCTTCTTTATTAACTGCTCGCCTTTGCCTTATGTGGTGCTTTGTTGATAGATGTAACCTCAATCTTGTTGCTATGGTGACAGTAACAGTAGCTGAGAAGATTTTGTTTGTGGTAAACAAATTCAGGCATATGCTTGAAGCCTGGTGGAGCAGTTTCCCAGCTTCCCTCACACTGCTGTTCCTGCATAAAATCAAAGAACCCCAACTGACAAACCCACAGCCTGGATTTGAAATAGAAAAATGGGAAACAGTCCTGAGATTGTATCTTTTTTTTCTGTGTGTGGGAATGGCCCAGTGTAGATGTTTATGTTCAGGAGTCAAGGCCTCCGCTGCTGGAGGGCGTTCTCTGTGCAACACCATCAGAGGAACCTGAGTGAGAGAAAGCCTCACACCCCCCAGGGCTCTTGGCATCAGTAGTGAAGCTGGGGTGGCACATTAACATAATGACAAAGATTGCTTCCCTGTTTTCCTTACCAAATCCTCTCCGCTAGGGCAGCCTGAATTTTTATATGTTGGAGAGAAATTGCTTTTCCAGAACGTGCTTTTGTAAACATTGAAGTCAGACACATTCAGCCCCATTTCTTAAATTTTTGGATTCTATGAAAGTGAACCACCATTTGAAGGAGAACAGCTGTCTCGTAGGTAGCTGGAATCCAGGGTCAGATGTGCTTCCCTTTGTTGAACATATTTGTAGCTGGTCTGGTTTAAGTGGCCCAATACTCTCTGACTCTATCTTCCTTTCTCACCTACCTCCTCAAATGTTTTTTCTCCAAAGTGACAATTGATGTTTACAATTAAAGCACCAAAAGTGTTTTCCTCACTCTTCCTCTTTAAGGCTTTGATGGCTCACTTAAGAATGAAAACTTGAAATGTTTCAAATAACAACAATTTGAAAAGCTACATAATGAAATTGAAATGGTGTATACAATTATCAGCTATTTATGCCCAACAGTGTGCACAAATTAGAGATCATTTCTTGATACAAAACGATGGAGGAAGAAAGTGGATTGCCTAGCTGCAGTGGAAAATCTTTCAGTAGAGGGTAGAAGGACTGAAATACCAAGAACCACTTCTTTGGACTTCATAATAGTTCCTGAGAACTAGTAAAATCTTGTTATTTTCACCACTAGTGAAAGAGCTTTGCTGACCCCTAGCTCCCAGGTACCAAGTGCCTAGCTCTACAGAAAGGTTGAACCTTAATACAGCAATGTAGGAAGCCAATTTTCAATCCCTCAAACACAATTGAACTCCCTGCTAAGTATTTTCTTGTGTTTTAACCTTTTATTCAGATGTTTGTCTCATAAGCCCACATTGAGAATACAGTGCCTCAGGGTTTGATGTAGCTCATTAATTCATGTCCTCCAATGAGAGGTCTGGGGATGGTGGGGTGAGTAGTTCAGGCCAACACTAAAGTGATTTTTCTGCTAAGCACATTAATTAAGATATCATTGGATGGTGTGGGGTATTTGTTATGATTTACCTTTGTAAGGCAGCAAAAAAAAAAAAGAAACTAATAATTAATAAAACATAGTATAGTTTTACAATTTAAAACAGAACTTTCTTTTTAATAAGATCAAAATATGTTGAAGGCATAAAGCTAAAGATGCCTCAAGTAGGATTCCTGGCACTGCTACCCACTCTCAGACTTGGTTTCTTTTTAGTCTTGCAGCAGGTATATTTGTGTTCACTGATCTCCTAGTTCTGTTTCTGGAAACTCCACCTATCATATTTACCATCTTGCCTGGCAATCCTGGGGGGTTCTCCTTTTCACCTGTAATTGTTCAAATATAACTTATTCACATACACATACACACACACACACACACACACACACATTCTGGCCTCTCTCCAACTGTTCACTGATTTCTTGTCTAGATCCTAACAGAGGTTCCTCTTTTTTTGCTACAACATCCCATTAAGTGGCTCTCATTTTTTTTTTCGCTGCTTCTGGTTAAAATGTAGGTGTTACAGCTCGTGTGTCTGCTGGAGGAACTGGAATGTAGAGGGGTTACATAGATCCAGGAGACACAATATTAGCTCAGGTCTGCCTCACTACAGAGCTCATATTCTTAATCATGACACAAAGAGATTTTTTTTTTTTTTTTTTTTTAGCAAAAACACCTTGTCCTTAATGGAAGCTTCTGTCCACAGAACTTGTTTCCCTGCCTTTCCTGCTGAGCCAGTCTGAACCTCCTCCAAGGAAACGTCAAAGACTCATTTCCCTCTCCCTTTTATGGCCTGGAGCCAAAAGTTGGCCATAAGTGATAACTCCCCAAACTTCCTCTTTTTGTCCCCAGCATTTTCCTCTAGCTCTGCGGAGGGAGTCTCAGTTATGCTGTCCTCCCATGAAATGTACCTCCACAGGAGTCTTCTCATCCTAAATTCCAGCCAGAAAAGGAAGAAAGAGGTCAGAATTTCATTGCTCTAAGGACAAGATAATTTTTAAAAAAATATTTTCAGATTAGTGCTTGATCTTCATTTGAATTGTAAGCACTTGGCTGTGACTTTTATCCCTTTCCTGAGAAACAGAGTGTAAAGGTGAGGCAGGAGGGCAGAATGTGGGACTAGCACACCCAGTAACTATTCACTTACATATTGAATAATATTCCATTCTCAGTCTCTTCTATAAAGCTCTGACTATGCGGGGTCACATATGCCTCACTGTAAGCTCTTGGTCACTTTATAGTCCTATAGATTTTCACATTTTAGAAGAGAAGCATGGGAGGATTGAGGGATGACTCGGTGGAGGCCCAGGGAATTTTAGGCACTAAAACTCTTCTGTGTAATACTACAATGGTGGGTATAAGGCATTATATATTTGTCAAAACCCAAAGAACTGTATAACACAAAGAGTGAGCCCTAATGTAAACTGAAAACTTTAGTTAATAATAACTTATTTATTATTTGTTCAGCACTTGTAGCAAGTATACCATATTCATGCAAGATTTTAATTATAGGAGAAACCGTGGGAGAGGATGGGGGGATATGAGACTGTACTTTCTGCTCAATTTTTCTGTCAAATTAAAACTGCTCTTAAAAAATAAAGTCTATTAGTTAGTTTAAAATCCAAATTCTGGCAAGGGGAAATAGAAATGGAAGAACGTATCACTGGTTGAAGGTGAGGAGGTTGGGCTCTTCCAAGTCCTTAGCTATACCTCTGCCTATTTCTAAAAGTGTTTGGATTGCTGTGTCCACCCATATATACCAGCCATCTGGGCTATGGAGTGCATTGTATTCAAAGAGTCTTGTGAAGGTAAAAAAGATTCAACATGCCTCCCCCGCCCCCCAAGAAAACAATTTGCCTATGTTTCGGTTTCTATAAAATGCACAGATGTGCTAGAATTTAGCTGCCTCCCTGGGGTGCAGTAAACTGTTGTTCTGAAGTGTTTCAAGACTAGAGCATCCCTGGGCCTGGCACTGTGGTGGGACTCAAGGGAAGAGATAAAGCACAAATTGAAAAGCAGTATTACTTGGGAAACTGTAGTTTAACACATGTGACAGGCAGTCTCTCCCTGTCTACTAAGATTTCTTCCTTATTGCTTTCACACGAGGGCTTCATGGTATCAGGGGCATATTATTCCCTTCCTTTCTCTCCACCTTGATGCACTCTTCCATCTCAGTGTAAGAGGAGGAAGACTGGGTGAAGATTGCATATGTAGTTTTAGACAGAAATTTTACATGTCCTGTTTTCCCGCACTTTAACTGTCAGTCCCAGCACCGGCATCGCCTCCCCTTCCTCATCTCCAGAGCCTACATGTCCTTCAGAGCTCAGCTCAAATCCTCCTTCTGAAACTGCATCCTCAGAGTGAACTTTACTCCATCTTTCAACTCCTCGAGCACTTCAGCCCAGCAGCTCAGAACTCAGCCACATGCTGCTGAATTTTAAAATGTACGTTCAATGTACAGTCATGCCTAACATAGAAGGAAAACATATATATATATATAAATATATACACAAGTATATATAAATATATATATATATAAAATCCTAAAGATGGGACTTTTTCCTTTTATATCTGTTGCATCTCCACTCCTATCCATCCTTAACCCCTGCCACTGTGTGTAGGTTGAAGACAAAGCAATAAATGTTGGGGATTTGAAAGAAAGAATTCATAAATTTTTCTGCCCTATATTTTCCTTCCTAACTGGGCCCTGAAACTCAAAATTTTTACCACTATACTCCTTAGACTCAGTAGTTTGACTCAGATCATCTAATTGGATATTTACTGGCATAGCTTTCTTTCGTTAGTCAATTAACACAGACCCTATTGTGTTATGTTGAGATTTTAGGACTGTGCGCCATTTAAATGAGAAACTTGAGAGTAATGTTCCCCTTTGGGTAGGAAGAACAGGACAGCAAAGCTAAAGGACAAAAGGCACAGGCCCAGTGGTATCAGATCTGTTTGGGGCACCAATCTCTCTTGGGCCCTGAGAGAGAACATATGGCCTGGAGGGATAAACAAGTATTTATGGTTTAACTGTCTGCAAGCTTCTTAACCTCCCTAAAACTTAGTTTTCACCTCTGGAAATGGGGTTTCTTTCTGTGTCACACCTGCCTGTGAAGGCCACATAAGATAATACCCAAGAAAGTTGTTGCAAACTGTGGTATGCAGGTGTGGATTTGTTAGCAATATAGTAAAGGGCATCGTGACAGCATTTTCTGCCTTGGAGATGGAAGTGGGGTGAGGAATTTGAATTCCAGAAAAATAAGAAGTAGTTTCCAGTTACAAAGTTTCCCTACTTCAGTTCTTCGAAATTAATCCTGTTTGAAGACACAGAAAATTCAAAATGCCTGAAACAGACATTTGTGACTATTCAGTTGAGTTTCTTTGTTTTCTAGATAATGAAATTTGTCATAAAGAGAATAAGTACAAGCCCATGTTTTAGTAGGAAAGAGAGTCACATTCATGTGTGACTCTTGACATATAAAGCCACCACCTGCAGACCTTGGGCAACTTGCATGATTTCTCTGACCCTCTGGCTAAAGCATGCAATGATTTTCAAATTATTAGACTCAACCTTGGGTAATTTTTTTTCTTTATTGATTTCCTTAGCCATAGTTTTTATTCTTGTTGTGGGAACCTTGAAGTCCATCTGGCAAAGACCTGTCAATTTACCTCTTTGATCCCCAGTATTGACTTAACTCCTTTGCCTAATCTGAACACTAAATAACACCAACAACATATCTGGATCACATCCATTTATGTTGAACTTTGCATTTATACAGTTTTTGTGTTTTCTTCCCCCACCCATGTACTACAGTGACATTTTCTGCAAAGGAGAAGGAGAAATTTACCTCCTCAAGAAGTAGACTTTTTCTCTATAAACTCCTTTCAATCGCTTTCATTCTCAAGGACTTATTCTCTCTTGTGAAATTCTATAACAATGACAGGCTAAACCCAAAGCTTGTTGGTTTTTTTTGTCACAGAACTGACTTACAGTCAATTAGTCAGCATTTTTGGGGGGCTTACTATGTGTTAGATAAAAGATCCAAAAGGAGGCATAAGACTATGCCCTATTCATGGAGGCAAACCCTATACTGCACAGAAACAACAGGGACCTATGATATGGCGCAAACCAGACCCCAGCAATGATACGTGGAGTTCAGCAGAGAGGTAATTACAATGAATTTGGAAGCTCAAGGGAAGATGTACAAAGCTGAGCACATTGAAACTGTTGTGAAGAGTATCAAAGTTTAATTTAGCAGAGTGGAGGGTAGGAGAATGTCATTGGGTGTGAAACCAAAGGGACAGAGGATGTGGTTAGGCCCATCAGATAACTAGGTGAGTGAGAAGATTGTTCCAGCTGGAATAGAGAGTTGGTTTGGGGAAATGAAGAAAAATGAGGCAGTAACACATTTTAGGATACACTATGAGCACCTCTCCTGCCAAGATGAGAAACCTGGACTTGTGAGCACTGAATGAGTCACCAGAGAATGGGGTTTCAGAGCCTGAGCACAGAGCTAGAGATATCTGAATTTGACTCTTGGCAGATAAAGCTACCACCTGCAGGACTTGGGCAAGTTTCTTGATTTCTCTAAACCTTCATTTCTTCCAATGTAAAATTGAAGTAATAAAGTCTCATAGGTCTCTTATGGAAAGAGACTAGAATAGGTGCTGAAAAAAAAATTTTTTTTTTTGCTATTTTTTGGTATTAGTTATATTTTTGTTTGTTTTCAAATAGTAGTTGTATTTACATGTGATTGTTTTTCTTTTTAGCTTCTTAGTAATCATCCAAGTGATAATATTCCTTAAAACAATACATCCTTTTTGACCTATTCTCCTCACCCTACTAGTTTTTGGAACCAACAAATTTCCCCTGATTATGGGATCATGAGCTCTGAATTTCAATTTATCTCTACTCAGAGTTCTTTACATTTCAGGAGTTATAACCCTCTAGCATGATTTGACTTTGTGGTATTTTTTGAAATTAAAAACTATAGGATAAAACTTTACAATGAAATATAGAAAGAAACATGCAAATAATTTTGTTTTTATACTTAAGGAGAACAGCTGACTCGATGGGTAGATAAAATCGACAACTTTAAAAGGGTTTTCCCCTTCAACAGAAATATTCCCCTCATTGACCTCCTATGGTGCCTGAAATTCCACCATATGCTCTCCTCCTTAAGGAGCCATGGACCCAGCAGGAGCATATTGATACAATGATGGTTTTCACAGCATTATATTCCCTGGGAGGGGCAACACATTAACCAGTGAACACACCAAAAGGATGCGTATCGTCTCATCTCATATTGATCACACAGCCTGTTACTCTCCTCTCACATCATGGAGATCCTTCAAAAGTGTCTAATGACAAAATAAGAATAATAGTAAATACTTACAGTACTTGCTACATGCCAGGCATGCAAAATTCTCATGACAGTTTTTAGAGGTGGGTGCTATCATGGCCTTCATTTTACAGTTGGGGAAACCAAAAACAAATGGAGACGTCTAACTTCCAAATAGTAAGTTACAGGTGCAAGATTTAAATTCAGGACAAAACTCATGTCTCCGGGTCTGCGCCTTCACCAGGGTACCAAACAGTCTTGGCCTATGCAATGGATACCAACTTCTTTTTCCAAAACTAATAGTGGAAACTTTGGAGGAGATGGGAAGGCATATAAGTAGATCTAATGACAAAGAGAATGTTTTGGGAACTACAGTGCAAGGTTTTGGTTCTCTATGTGTGTGTTTCTTTGAGGGATGGGAGTTGCTCGTGAAGATGTAGCTTCACCTCTGAAAGACTAGGTAAGGCTAGCAAGGCTGCAGCCTGGGTCAGGGGAAATAAAATAAGTTGGCTTCTTATGCCTGGCCTTGTTCCAAACTTTAAAGCTCAATGGCAAAGGGGATTTTCTTGAAATTGTCACACTACACAACCAAGCTCTCTACAGCTCTCTATATCCAAAATCATAGCCAGCAATGAAAAGTGTGAAATTCAGGTTGTACCACATCTTCTGGGACCTAATTTTATCAGTACATACCTGGACAGAGATACTAACAGAGAAGAGGAAAGTTAAATGTCCCACATCCCAGGTAATGGCCAGCATCAACTTCCAGCCATGTAAGTGAATTATCGTGGATATCTGGACCAGTCCAGCCTCAGTTACTGTCTCACTACTCTCTCTGAGAGACCCTGAGCGAGGACTGTCCAGCTGCACTTAGTCAGCCCTCTGAACTATAAAGATACTAATAAGTTGTTATTTTAAGCTACTAAGTTTTGGGGTGGCTTGTTACGTAGAAATAGATAACTGAGAGCAATAATGCAACTAAAGGGGACAGAGCGTAATGTTACCCAAACAGTTCTTAACATCTAAGAACTTAGAAGACAGAATGCTAGGGTACTGATACACTGGTATACAGCATTTATGGAGATTGCACTAGACATGCCTTCCCCTTGGTGGGGCCCTGTGACTTCACTCTAGTGAATACCACCATGTCCACTTTCTTTAGAAGAAAGAGTACGTAACTCCTACCCGAGATCTTTGGCTTTGTTCTTTTGAACCAATGCACCGCATATTAAGGCTGGAGATCTTCAATATTTATGCCTCATTGTGCTCTAGTGAGCACTTCCTCCTCGGAATCCACCTGACTAGTCATGAAGACCTTTCAGGAGATGGGAGTAACAAATAGGAGAGCGTTTGAAACTCAATCAAGAGGTCACAAATTCCACTTCCATTTTTTATTCTTCAAAAATTGGTGACAAATTTTCATGAAGAAGTTAAAAAGTCAATACAAAATTGAGTAAAAGAAAATCCCTTGAGCCAGTGAATTGTCTACCAAGCTTATCTATTTCCAACTTCATCTCCTAAATTCCTTTCAAGTCTTCTGTAGGTGTGCTATAAAAATTCAAAGTAGGAATCTCTGAAAGACAGTGCCCAGTTGCTACTGCACTTGGGTCTGTGGTTATTATCCATGAAGTTGTACTTCTTCTACTCCCTTTCCATTCTCCTCTGGCTTTTATGTGGCTACTTGGAGCTTGCTATCTGCTTTCTCATCTCCCAGCTACCTTCTGATAATTTCACTTATTTAGTTCAATTTATGTGTATTTGATCTTTTCCTTCTTTGATTAAATGTCAGCAGCAATTCAGTTAGTAGCACAAACACATTAGTGCTATCAGTACTCTAAGGCCAAAAGCACATGTGTTATTTTTTTTCCAAGTTCCTAAACTTCTAGATATTATTTTGGAGAAGATCATACCATACTTCTAATGCTGCCTTCCTTGTTAAAATAAAGGCAAACATGTGGCCCATGGGCAGCAATAATTAATCTTTTCTGGAACTTGTATTTCATAGAATTCATAGCACCCCTGGAGACCAGATCCCAAGGTAACAAAATAAATTATATCATTTAGATATATAAGGACCTTTAGAAATTATCTACTTGAGTATATTCCATTTTGAAAAGTCTACTGTGAAGTGGCCTAGTGATTAGAAATTCCTGAGTGGAGCCTTAGTTAGTCATGGTGATTCAAAGTGGACGGGGGCAATGACGATCAAAGACTTGGAGGAGTGGTTCTGGTGATGGACCAAGCTTGGAAGGGAGACAGTTCATGAAGGCAGGCAGGTTTTGACGGGACCCTGTTCTAGCAAACAAAGCAGGCTGGAGCGGAGTGGGTGGGATTTAACAGCAGCATAATGAGACAGTTCCTCCTGTCTTATTGCTTAGCGAATATATGAACCTATGCTCATGTCCTTGCAGAGAGATTGTCCTTTGTCTTAAAATCTGATTCTTAAGGAAAGGGAGCAAGTTTTCTCTCACACAGCATTATTCAGTGTTTGTGTCCAACAAGAAGAGCAACCACTCCATGCAGCTGAGAGGGCACATAGGGTGTTTCTGTCTTGGTGTACCCTTGCCTGATTTGATTTCTTAAATGTCTTCATGGGAACTGATTTAACCAAAATAGAATCCAGAAAACAGGAGATAATTTTACAAAATCAACCCAGATTGTTAGTTCGAAGCCTAAATCTAGAAATTAGATGGCATAACTGCCAGCAAACTGCTTCTCCTAATGCATATTATAATGTTAATTTTGTTACCTGCACTCATGTGTGTGCATGTGTGTTAATGTGCACATATATGTTTAGGCCATCATCATGATGTTTGTCTTTCTCTCATAAATTTACTTATTTCTTTTATTCATATGTTCAGCAAAGGTGTGGAGAGTACCTACTACGTTCCGTATGCTATTTTATGCCCTTGGATAAAAAATTGAATGACACCAAATCTCATCTGTGCTCATAACCTGATTAGAGAGACAAAGAAAGAGCAATAATAGAGGGTAAGTAAGGGCTGTAAGAGCAGCACAGGCCATGCTATATTGGAGCACATGGGAGGAGGCGTCAAATATTCCTGGAAGGGTCAGAAAGCCATCTCAGAGGAGTTGCTGCTGAAGAAAATTTTAAGGAATTTCCCAGGTTGAGAACCATATTCCAAAAAAATTGGTACACTGTAGACAAAGAAATGGAAAAAGTATACAGTGCATCTGGGGTTTAGTATGACAAGGGGCCAAGTCCTTTGGTGGACAGTGCAGGCTCCATGTGGGCTGGAACCTTGGTTCTGCCGCTTGCTTGCTGTGAGAACTTGAATGAGCCACTGACCTCTCACTGCCTCACTTTCCTCATTTGGCCATACCATCTGGCAATGATAATAATATCTTCCTCAAAAGCTTGTTCAGCAGATTAATGAAGACAGTTCATGTCAAGTGATTTGAAAAGTGCATGAGTCCATGCATACTAGCTATTTTTATGGCTGAAATTAAGGGTCTGCTTAGAAAAGAGGGAATGAAATTAGACAGGAATAGAGCATAAACTTTGTAGACCATGGCATGAAGTTTAAATTTTATTTGCATTCAAATGCAGGCCATGAAGAAGATTTTAAGCAGGATGATGACTTGCTAAACATCCATATATATAAAAAGATTCCTCGATGGTTACATGCAGGTAGGAAGACCAACTATGAGATTTCTGCACTAATGCAAATGAGATAAGTACTTGAACTAGAGACAAAGGGAGTAAAGTAGAAATATGAATGGATAGAAAAGATTATAAGGATATAATCTAGAGCTATTGGGGATAATAGTTTGGATAACAACTAGCCTAAAAATAATTGGTATACTTTTGCTTGCATAGCTAGGTAGATAGTAAGGACATTCATTAAAATAGGAAATTCAGTAAAAGATAAAGTTGAAAATAATACAATGAGCTGGTTTTTGGACATGATGACCTTGAGGTACTTATGGGCCATCAAAGCAGACAGCTATAAACAAATTTCAAGGGTCTTTCTTCTTTAACAGACATGAAATCTTTCTTCTACATGTATCTGGGAATATAGAATTAGTAGTACTAAATTTAAGTACATTTAAGCCAGAAAAATTTTGAGATAGTAATAATAAAACTAAAATTTACTGAATGCTTACTATATGCTAGAATATTAACTAATCTCCTTGCATGATTAATCCCACATGTTACACAAAATAACCCCTGAGACAGGTACTATATGGTTCCCATTCCACATATAAGGGAAGTCCCTTTAAAACCTTAAGTAACTTGCCAAAGGTCACTGCCTTAGTGTTGTTTTCTGTGGTTTATAACAGACTATCTGAAACTGGGTAAGTTAGAAAGAACAGAAATTTATTCCTTAGATCTATGGAAGCTGAGAAGTCCAAGATCAAGGGACTGCATCTGCGAAGAGCCTTCTTGCTGGTGGGGACTCTGAAGAGTCTTGAGGCAGCGCAGGGCATCACATGGTGAGGGGGCTGACTGTGCTAACTTGCTTCCCTCAGGTTCTTGTTCCTCTTCTTATAAAGCCCCCTTTCCCATGATAACCCATTAATGCATTAGTCCATTAATCCATGAATAAATTAATCCATTTATTTATTTATGGAGCCCTCATGATCCAATCACCTCTTCAAGACCCCACCTCCCAATGCTGCCACATTAGGGATTAAATTTCAATGTAAGTTTCAGAGGGGGCATTGAGACCACAGCAGTCACGTATCTAACAAATAGGAAACAGGAATGCATCAATTCCTATTAGATTCCTGTGAGTGACAGATTCTTCAATATACTTCTGGGTTAAATAGAGAGAATTTATTTCCTTTTCATTTCAAATAAGTCTAAAGGGACCGATTTCCTTCTAATTTATTTCTCTGCAACATTCAGCATGTAATTTCCTTCTCAAAATCCATCTTTATCTGTATTCTAACCATCAGAAAAGATAAAAGAAGGAACTAAAGTATGCCATCTTGTTTTAAGGTTATTCCCTAGAATTTGAACAGAATGATTCAGCTTAGATGTAAGCACAGACAGTATTCAGTAAGAGGATATGCCTAGCTGTAAGGGACGCTGGGAAATGTAGTCTTTTTTTTTTTTTTTTTCTGGGAAGCTATTGCTCGGTTATCAATTGGGGGTTCCATTACTAAGTAGGAAGTAGAAAATACATACTGAGACTGAACTGGCAGTCTCTACTACAAGGGATCCACTGGGGAAAAAAACGTAAAGTTTAAAAAACTTTAAAGACATTAGTTGGATTCCTGGAGAACCTTAGCATTGATTGGGGCAGCTGGGGAAAAAGAGTCCAAGAAGCATTCTGGTTAGAATAAGTCAGAGACATGCAGCGCCATCATCATAAGAATCCATTACTTATATAGATGTCTAGGCATAAAACAGTAGGCAGAGCACATTAAAAAATTAACACTCCTAGTAGAAAGTTGGTGCACATAATAGGGACAACACTGTTGGAGAGAAGCATGGAAAAATCTGGAGAGAAGTTTGAACTAGGTAAAAGTGAAAGCATCAATTCAGTTGAACTTGCACTTTAAGGATAGACTACTAACAAACCAGGCATAATGAAAAAGAGATTATTTCCTTACCAAACGTTTGTTCAAATTACAAAGGGTTCACATCATGGTTTCTCTAAGCAGTAAACTACCTTAGTGCACTTGAAATAGAAATCAGTTTAAAGGGATGGAATTTACAGGCAACTTCAGAAACACATTTATGGGGAAAGTTAGATGTACTTTAGGTACTTAAATCTTGGGCATAGAAGGGAATGGGATTAGTACACAGAAAATGATTACAGATAAATATTTAAATTTGAGGAGATGGAGTAAGTGTTTACTTACTGAGAGAGCATTTTTGGAAAGAGAGGTTTTTATATATATAGCATCAAGAACTAAACAGAATCTCCAAATAGAGATCTCCTGAATATCTGTATTAGTCAGAGTTCTGGAGAGAAACAGAACCAATAGGATATATAGGCATAAATATATATACACATATATAAAAAATATCTATATATAGATCTATGAGTATAGGCATAGACATATAGATATATCAATATATAGGTACCTATAGATATTTATCTATATGTCTATGGAGTTATAGATATCTATATATCAATATAGATATTTAGATTATAATAAAGATATTTATTATAATATATTGCCACAGGAGATTATGGAGGCTGAGATGTTCCACAATCTGTCATCTGCAAACTGGATACCCAGGAAAGCCAGTGGTGTAGTTCAAAGGTCTGAAAGCTGAAGGACCAATGGTGTAGATTTCAGTCTGAGTTCAAAAGTCCAAGAACCAGGAGTGTTGAGGGCAAAAGACTGATGCCCAGTTCAAGTAGTCAGGTAGAGTTAATCAACTCTATTCCCCCTTTTTGTTCTATTCAGGACCCTGAACAGATTGGATGATGCCCTATCTGGGCATCTAAGGCCTAGCCAAGTTGACACGTAAAATTAATCATCACAATGCTCTTGGTTCTATGTAGAAGCTATTTCTTACAAATCTTTTTATGATATTAAAAAAAAGTTTGAGAATGATTACAATGGCTTATCAATTCCTTCATGGACCTGAGAAATATGAGAGAGAATAGAAAATCATCATCCCACTAAATTACCTATTTATAGCTCTTCATGCTCTTTCACAGGTACTGGTACATACATACACACAAACCATTTACCCAGAAATGTTTAGAGGCACAATTTGAAAGCCAACCACAGGCTTTGAGTCCTTGGGATGCATGTATCCGCCCTTGACTTCATAAGTCAAATGTGATGCAGCATCTCCCCCATGCCTTCAGCTCCAAAGGTGACTTGCCTTCCTTCTTGATCTGGTTCTGTGATTCAATTTTTTCTGAATTCTAGGAATATTTGATTACTACAGTAGGTTCTTTAACCACCTTCTTTTCCAAACCCCAACCTTCATGTCTGCCCTTTTTAGTTTAGTGAAGCCTGAAATTTCACCAGTAAAAAATTATTGCTTTAGCTTAAGCTCAATAAGACATTTTTGTCTCTGTTATACAAAGTTTTCTAGTAGTAGAAAACAGAAATCTGTTCCCCTATTTACATCTCAAGTCCCAAAAAAAGAACTCAAGTACCTGAGGCTTGTGGATAAAAGATACAGAAATGCAAACTGAGTATATTTCTACTTCTCTATTCCGTACTTCACCTATTTTCATATAATAAACCCAAAATTGTGTAAGAGGATCCTCAGTAAATCTTCCTCTGGACAATTGCTTGGTAAGGAAATGGAATTTTTAATAAAACAGGCTTTTCTATTATTTCGTCTGTGGTAATAATGGAAATCAAATCTTTGGTTTCAATCTATCCTTACCATTTCTGTATGGGGCTGGTGCTCTTTTGCCCTCTTGCCTTTACTAATGCCATTTCCTACCTGAATGGCCCTAAATGTTTTGTTCTATCTTTCATGTTTCAACTATACTTTTAGTGAAATAAACCATGCATAATGTCATATGCATACATCTCCATAAATTGTTACTAAATGAGCACACCTGTGTTATGTAACCAGCTTCCAGGTCAAAAAACAGATCATTAAGGTACCCTAAAAACCTCTCTGTTGCCCTTGTAGGAGGGAGCAAAAAACCCTTTCCTCTCTCCACTTATTTTCGGTGTGTGAGGAATGCAAATTAAACTGATGAAAGACATATTAAAAGGATAATTTAAAAAAACTGTTTATTTACATGTGCAATGTGCATACACATGGGAAAACTCAGTGGTGAGTGCTATGGTCTGAATGTTGGTGTTCCGTCAAAATTTATGTGTTAGAACCTAATACCCAATGTGACAGTATTAAGAGATAGGGCCTTTTGAAATGTGATTAAGTCATTAGGGCTCTATATCTACTCTAGGACACATTCTCTTTAAACTTTTGTTTCTTCCTCTCTATAATAATTGATACCAATAGGCTAATGAGATAACTAATTTCTGTTCATTGGCCAACAAAAATATCCATTTATACAGTCAGTTCTGTGACTTTTATGAGTGATTCCAAAGACGGAAATTTTGAACAGTATTGCAAGTTGACCTAGTATATGTTCTGAGTACTTCTTCTTCCCTCAGTCACACCATAAAATTCACTGAGCAGCTAACTAGTCTGATTTTGGGCGAGACAGCTACTGAATGGATCCATCTTCTAAAAATAGTTGATTATATAATACCTTATTCTTATAAGTATCTTCCATACAGAGGAGTTAAATAAAATTCAAATATGGCCTAGGACAGAAGCTGGTAAATCACAGCCATGGACAGCCTGTTTTTTGTCCATGAAGTTTTCCTGGAACACATCCACATTCATTACTTTACATACGGTCTATTACTGATGTTGCACTGCAATGGCAGAGATGGGGAGTTGCCATAGAGACTGGACCAAAAAGCCTAATGTGTCTACTGTCTACCTTTATAACAATAGCAACCCCCTGGTCTAGAGTGATAACTTGATAACTCCTGGGAAACAAGTTGAAAAGGAAATTTCAGTCAGGCAATTTTTTAATCTGTATCAATCACTAAATATGCATTTATTGAGCCCCTATTTTGATTTCAGTATTCTTGGGGATAAAATTGAAGTATAATATACATTAGCAGTTCCCAACCTTTTTGGCACCAGAGACTAGTTTGATGGAAGACAATTTTTCCAACAACCTGGGTCTGGGAGGCTGTGTGTGAGAGGGATGGTTTTGGGATGATTCAAGGCCATTACATTTACTGTGCACTTTAATTCTATAATTATTACATTCTAATATATAATGAAATAATTATACAACTCATCGTAGGTAGGGGACTCCTGATCATGATCACTATTCACAAGACACTTATCATAAAGTCAGGAAGACAAAATATCCATACAAACAAAATAATATGAGAATATATAATTGGGTCCTTAGTCTAGATGAGGCATATCTTCAAATCTCTTATAATAGATACATGGTATTGTATCTTTCCCACACTCCTAGAAAATACCTCATTGAAGTATGTTGTCTGACTGAGGCCATCTTAAAGCATTTGTAGGTGACTCAGTTCTACTTTGTTTAAGCTAAGATGTCTTCTCATTTCTGATTTTGGAAGAAGTCCTTAAACTAGTTCCTTTAAACTGGTAAGTTCTTGATAAATGACACATATACTAAATTGTGTCAATAACCAGGATGCTCCTACAGTGCAATGAATTTTGCTAACTCTGAACAATGGATAAATGACTCATCTAGTCTGTTTTAAATGACCTGTTTGCTGTTATCTGTGCACAGTAATTTACTGGAGGAAATTGGATTTTGCTGGCCTATACTTCCTGCTTTGTTCACTTTGTGCTTCTTCCCTCTCCTGTTCTTACTAGTAAATGAGTCAATCTTACTTCAACATAATGCTTTTAAAGTCTAATACTTTGTGAGAAATTTTTTTTAAAAATGATACTCATGAAATTAAAATGAATAACTTGCTGTTGAGAATATTCTCATAAGACTATGAAAATGAAGATGGATAAAATATTAAGAAAATATTTCTAGAAATAGTCTGTAACTTAGAAGAGTTGTCCCATATAATAGCACTTCTAATTGATTTAATTTCATCTTAGAATACTCAGTTAAAGTGAAATGCATGGGTGTGAATACTGAACATATTTATGTTTCAGGTGAACAAAACCTCTCTAGCCATGGAAAGCTGGTACAGATGTTTATATTAACTTGCTGCCTGTTGTCACTAAAGATGTGAACAAAAATGGCTCTTCCAACCAAACTCTGACATTGAACTTAATGAAGCAGTCAATCAGCCAACCAAAAAGCATCTACAAAGCATTTACTTAATTCGCAACATTTTCCTGGGTACTCTAAATTTCTGGGCACCATAATAATTCTAAGTTTTAAAGAAATTACAATTAATTTTGGAAAACAAGATTAATATAGGTAGAAAATAGTGAAGTGTTGAAGAATATAAAATTAAGTGTAAGCAGAGATCACATATAATATATTTTTTGGATCTCCCAAGAGACTAGCCTATCACCTAATACATGTGAAAAGTTAAATCAATTATTTGTAAATAAAGTATTTGATAATTTAGCTACCTCTAAATGTACCTAAATTCAGAGAACTTATAGATTGATTTTTGAGATAATTTAGGAAAATGTCAATGAGGTTATGGATTTTCAGCTTGCCTTTTCAGGATGGGAAGATTTAGATAAGCATAGTGTTGAGGTAGGCCTTCTAGAGTGTGGGAAAAACAACCAAAGAGGTAGAAACAGAAAGGGCTATAGTATATGAGAAAAAGATGATCTGATTTGTATGTTAATCAACAAGAAAACTGAAGCCAGATTTTCATGCACACTCAAAATCCAGGAAAAAAAATTGGATTGACATCATGAATAATAATTAGCTTTTGCAAGTTCTTAAAGAGGTTGGTTAGATATGAAATGAGTATTTTGTACACAGAATTATCCCAACCAAGCAGGGCTTTATAACAGGTTTTTAAATCTGGGCCAGGATTTGTTTAGTTTGATAATTGGCTAGAAAGAGCATGAGTCTCTCTTTGTGAATTATAATGCAGTGGCAACTTGTTAACTTTCTTAGTAAACTTTGGCTATCTTTAAATTAGACCTGTACAAATTGTAGCCATTACCATTGACTAGAATAACCTTTTGTGACCGCTTCCTCCCATTTTTAAGTTAAAACCAAAAGCAATTTTTCTGATTATATTAAAGGTCAACTTAATTTCTAAATTCTTGCAAATATAGCAAATTCTTGCTAATTTCTTGCAATTCCTATCTCCTCCATGTGCATTAGAAAACCAATGGAGAATTCATAGAGATGGCTATCTTGTTCATATACAACGAGGTATCTATCAATCTACTTTTCATTCTTTGGCTTAAATGAAATACTTTTTTGTTGTTTTGTTCCACTAAAACATAATTATCCTTATAAATTCCCTTCAAGCTATTATTTTTATTTGAAATTGTTACATGAGACTACCTCACTTACACACTGCTTCTACTTCTACCAAAAAACTAAACTAAGTTAATTATCTAGTCTATAGATACAGGATATTATAATGCTAAAAGTAATCCAAAATATATCTGTATATAATCTGCAGCAAAGGTAAAGAATAGACAGTTAATGAAAGACAAGCTAATCAAGTTGTAGCAGAAAGATACTTAAGAGCTAATTGAAGTTATAAAGAACACAGATCAGCAAAGATTCCTTGTTGAGATGCTACTCAGTAGGTAATGTGTTAGTAGAAAGACCCAGTTGGATTTAAGGGTAGATACAGTCTGGATGAGAATTAGACTCCCAGGAGCAGCAGGTTAGGAGCAGAGATAGTAAATTCCAGTCCATTTAATCAAGAGAACTTCAGGCAGAAGTTCAGTATAGCATTTTTGATAATTCATTAAGCCGCAAATCAATTCCCTCCCATCTCTGTAATCAGAAAACTTTTCTATTACTTATTCCAGAAAACTAAAGTCACCAGGTGATCTGCCTTACTTTCTTAGTAACTCTCATCCGTATAACTCTATAAGCAACTGTAGATTTCTCTCTCTACACACACAAACACACACACAAACACACACACACATGCACATATGCACACATGCACACACACACAGGAATCATTTTCTCCACTATGAGAAATTTAGGTGCAGCTTCTCTTATTCATGGCCAGCACTTCCACCTTTGTTGTTAAATCAGTGCCTTACATGTTTTCTGGTACCTTATTCCATCAGTAATTCCCACTCCTGTTTAGTTGGTGCTCTTACAGTTTAGACTGCTCCAATACTGAAAATTATTTCCCAAGACCAGAGTCCCTATAGGCACCTTCCCATTTCTCTGCTTTCCTTTGCAGCTGTACTTTCTGAAAGTTAACTAACATTTCCTGTTTCTAATTCCTCAGCTACTATTCCCTTCTTATCTCCTTAACCTTGTAATCTGATTTTAATTTCCACTGCTCTAGAGACACAGTTCACCAAAGCTGCCAATATCTTCCCAATTGCCCAAGAAGGCAATCCCTTATTTACTTGGAACTCTGGTGCATGTGACATTATTGGCTATTTCATCCTCAAGTTCCTTTCTTCTCTTAAACTCTGTAACTACTCACTTTGCTCATATTTCTTATTTTCTCTGAAAATTCAATATTAGTATCCTTTCTGAAATCTTCTTCCATTAGGCCATGAGTTCTGCCCTGTGCTCTTCTCTGTAAGCTCTCTTTAAAGAAATCTTACCACTCTTGTGTTTTAATGATTATGTTACTGATAGATATCATACAATCACGAACATTTATAGACCATAACTGTATGGCTTGATGGACTTTCACAGGGTCAACACACTCATTTGACCACCACTCCAGTGACAGAATATAATAAGCCCACCACTCAGAAGTCCTTCTCTGCACCTGTCCAGGCAATACCTAGTCCTTACTCCCAAAACAACCATAAACTGATCGTTCTATATTAACCTCCAATAGTACAGATTAGATGGAATAATTCAGTATGTACTCTTTTGTGTCTGGCTTCTTTTGCACAATATTCGCTTAGTGAGATTCATCAATGCTTATGTGCATGACAGTATTTTACTAATTTGACCACAAATAATTTTTACATTCTACTGCTGGTGAACATTGGTGTTTTTCGGTTTTGTGCTATCATATCTGCCAGGTACACTTCTAGGAGTAAAATTTCGGGATGATAGAAAATGCGGATATTCAGCTTAAGTAGACACTACCAAAGATTCTTTTAAAGTGGTTAAATGAATTTACACTCCCAACAGCAGTAAAAGTTCCAGTTCTACATCCTTCGAGCACTTGGTATGGTCTCTTTTTTTTTTTTTAATTTTAGCCATTTTGGTAGATGTGAAGTGATATGTCATTGAGGTTTCAAGTTGCATATTCCCAAAGATTCATGATACCAAGCACTCTATTTCATATATTTATTGGCCTTTAAATACTCTCTTTTGTGAAGTGCCTGTTTAAGTCTTTTCTCTACTTTTTGATTGAATACTCTGTCATTTAATGATTTGTAAAAGTCCTTTTTATATCCAGCATGTAAATTTTTTCTCAGATATATATTAACTATATAGAAAGTTATTTATCCCATTCTCTGACATATATTTTAACTTTCTTAGTGATGTCTTTTGATAAATAGAAATTTTAATGTGAATGAAGTCCAATTTACCAGCCTTTGCCTTTATGAAGGGTACATTTTTGTGTCCTGTCCTGTCAATATTGATAAGAGTTGTCTTTCTTGCCTCATTCTGATCCTTAAGTTAAATGTTTTGAAGTATTTTATTATTAAGTATTATTTGCCACAGGTTGTTATAGATAATGTACTCCCTATATTTCTACTTTGCTAAGAATATTTTATTAAAAATCGGTGTTGAACATTTTCAAATGCTTTTTCTGCATCTATTAATATGATTGTATACTTCTTATTTTTCTGATAATATGTGAATTATATAATTGATTTTAAAATTTAAGCCAAAGCTTTTAACTTGGGTGCTGATACCTTTTTTAAATGTATTACTGAGTGTTATTTGAGATGGATATTTAGATCCTTGATTTTGAACTTCTCCTCTTTTCTCATATATGTATTGAAGGCTGTAAATTTCTCTCGAAGTGCTGTTTTACCTATGTATCAATCAAGATTCCATCAGGAGGCCGGGCGTGGTGGCTCACGCCTGTAATCCTAGCACTCTGGGAGGCCCAGGCGGGTGGATCGCTCAAGGTCAGGAGTTCGAGACCAGCCTGAGCAAGAGTGAGACCCCCGTCTCTACTAAAAATAGAAACAAATTATCTGGCCAACTAAAATATATATAGAAAAAATTAGCCGGGCATGGTGGCACATGCCTGTAGTCCCAGCTACTCGGGAGGCTGAGGCAGAAGGATTGCTTAAGCCCAGGAGTTTGAGGTTGCTGTGACCTAGGCTGACGCCACGGCACTCATTCTAGCCCGGGCAACAAAGCGAGACTCTGTCTCAAAAAAAAAAAAAAAAAAAAAGATTCCATCAGGAGGCAACATTCACACAGCAATTTGCACAGAATTTTACTATAAGGAATTATTAATTAAAAGAAAGAATTATCTACCAAGATATAAAGAGGACTCTCGGGCTGAGGCAGAACACTGCAGGAGGGAAAAAAATCTGGAAGAGCACCTTCCCTCCTCTGCAGCTGTGATCCAGCCTTCATTAGAGCCACAGCCAATCGGATAGTAGGAGACTGAGTTGTTAGACTGATGGAATTTATTGAGGAGCTGCCTTCTGGAACACTGGGGGAAGTGGGGGAAGCTGTGTGCTAAAAAAAAAAAAAAACTACCTGCAAGGGTGGTGTGCCTGGAAAGAGCCTATATGCTTAGGAAAGCTGTTCATGAAGAGGTACCACACCATGAGACTCACTAGAGGGCAGCACCCCTGGCATCCTGTGTCCACCCATTTCAGGAACAGAAACAGACTCAACTAGGAAGAAACCTCCATTTCCTAAAATGTGCCTCCAGATCCCCCTACTAACAAAGTTTGATTTAGTGCCTGTTGACAAAAGATAAATGCTTACAGGGTCCAGCAAGGCAAGGACAGTGACTTTGTAGCTGAAAGGCAATTAGTTAGTAACTGCCATTAGCTACATCCTACAAATTTTGATATGCCAGATTTGATGATCATAATTTATTCTCTGATTTACACTATGACTTCTTCTTTGACTAGTGGGTTTTTAGAACTATGTTGCTTAATTTCCAGACACTAGGGGGGGATTTGTTGTTATTTACTTTTTCCCAATTCTTGCCCTAATTTCATTGTTATGAGAGAATATATTTGGAATGATTTTAATATTTTGAATGTGGAGACTTGTTTTGTAGCTTTAGGTATTATCAAATTGATAAATGTTCCATATATACTTAAAAAGAAGGTCTATTCTATAATTTTTGGTTGCAACCTTATTTATTTATTAATATAGTCCCAAATTTATTAATTGTGTTTTCCAGATTCACCATATCCTTTGGATTTTTGTTTGATATTTTTGATAGACTCAAGTAGAGTCTATCTGATAGACTTGAGTCTATCAAAAATGTTGGCATGTTTGTGAATCAGACTATTTTTCAAATACTATTTTTGCCAATATATCTAAAAATTTGTGCCTTCTACAAAATAATCACATCATCTGAAAAGAATGATAGCTGTATTTCTTTCTCTCTAACCCTCTGCTTCTATTCTTTTTATTATTATTATTATATTTCAGAATATTATGGGGGTACAAACACTTACATATATTACCTTTGCACTGCCTGAGTCAGAGCTACAAGTGTGCCCATCCCCCAGAAAGTGCACACCACACCTATTAGGTGTGAATTTACCCATGCCCTCCCACCTGCCTGACACCTGATGAATGTTACTTCCATATGTGCACGTAAGTGTTGATCAATTAGTGCCAACTTAATGGTGACTACATGTGGTACATGTTTTCCATTCTTGTGATACTTCACTTTGAAGAATGGGCCCAAAGATTAAAAAAAGATATTCTCTTGTTTTTTGTTTGTTTTATTGCACAGGATAGAACCTTCAATATAACATGAAATAGAAGAGGTAGACATTCTTTTCTCTTTTATGATATTGAAGGTAACATTTCTAATGTTTTTCTATTTGCAATAATCTTTGCTCTAAAATTATATGAATACTTTATCAGATTGTGAAAGATACCTTCTCCTAATTTGCTAAGAGCTTTTACTATAAATGAGTGTTGAAATTTTTCAAGACTTTATATCAATTGAGATAATCTTATAACTTTCTTTTCTTTTCCTGTTAATGTGGTCACTTTTATTTATAAATTATCTAATATTAAACAATTTTCACATGTCTTGATTAAATCTTTGTCATATATTTTTATATAACCTTAGATTTGGTCTATTAAAGTTATTTCTAGAATTTTTTTGTGTTCATTCATGAATGGAATGGACTTTTTATTTAGGTTTTTTAATGTATTTGTCTAGTTTTGATATCAGAGTTTTGATGACTTCTAGAATGAGCTAGGAAGTATTCCATCTTTTTCTGTTTACTGAAAGAGTGTGTACAAAATTGGAATGATGCATCTCTTAAAAATTTAGTCATATTTTCTGGTAACCAGTGCTTCAATTTCTTTAATAGTTACAAGTTTACATAGGCCTTTTATTTCTTCTGGACTCAATCTTGGTAAATTATATTCATTTGGCTTAAATTTTCAAAATTGTTAGCATACAGCTCTTGATTTTATTATGCTATTATTTTTTTGATGTCTAATTGGTCTGTAACATATTCCTCCTTTCAGTTATACTATTATTTAGCTGTGACATTGCTCTTCTTTCCTTAATCAGCCTATGGAATTAGTCTTATCAAACAAGCAAATTATGGCAGTGTGGATTTTCTCCATTATACCTTTGCTTTCATTTTTTAAATTTCATTAATTTCTGCTCTTTTTTAAAATGGACTTTCTTCTATTTCTTTTTGGATTTTTTCCTCATTTTTTTCTAACTTCAGTTTTGATATAAAGAGCCTATAGTATCTTTCATTTCTAGGAATAATTAAATTTTATTATATTTTTTTCCTTTAATCCATAAGCTACTTAGCAGTTCAGGTTGAGTATCCCTTATCCACAAATGCTTGAGATGAGGAGTTTTTTGGATTTTGGATTTTTTTCAGATTTTGGAATATTTGTATATACATAATGAGATATCTTGGGGATGAGATCTAAGTTTGAATGTGAAATTCATTTATCTTTCATATACACATATACTGCCTTGGTGGACTTGGGTAAGATATGGGAGAATTCCCTATATTGCCAGGCAAAGTCTCTCACCCTCTTCCCTCACTCTCTGTGCCAGGCTGCTGGAGTTGGGGGAGGAGTGACGTGGGCACTCCCTCATGGCCACCAGCACTGGGTCACACCTGAAGCCAGCCCGGTCTCCCTCAAAGCCCATGGAGACTGTTGCCTGGCTACCTCTGATGTTTATTCGAAGCCCAAGGGTTCATTCGTCAGCAGGTGGTGGGTCCTGCCGGGACTGGTCCTTCCCTTCAGGGTGGCATGTTTCTTTCTGGTCCACGGTGGGTCCAGAAATGCCTTCTAGGAATTAAGGCCTAGATTCAGGGCGTCAGACGGAGTCTGCTTGGTACCTTATTTTACTGTGGCTGAGCTAGTATCCAAGTTGCAAAAAAAGTCCTCTGAACTTTTCCCTTTCCCTTCCCCAAGTGGACGAAGACTCTCTGAGCCGCGCTGCCTGGAGTTGGGGGGAGGGGGAGACAAGGACACTGGCTTGTGTCTCACTGAGTCCCGTGCACCCCAAGTCCACTGGCTCTGAGCCAGCACAGCCACAGGAATCGCCCAAGGACTTCGGCTTTTGTGGCCCAACTGCCTCACAAATTTAGTCCCGGTCTCAGGCTGCTTTTTGTCAGCCAGTGGTGGGGCTGACAGGAACTCCGGTTTCGGGACAGAGGATTTCTCTCTGCCAGGTAGGTCTAAATGTTCCCTCTGTGGGCACCAGCAGAATTCCGCCCTGTGCTGTGTTCTCCTGTGCCAGGGCGGCCCTGGGTTCAATACAAAGTCCCACAGTGACTTTATTCTCCCTCCCCACACAGATTCTCCCTTCACACTGGCGCCGGTGTGGCACTGCCAGGGCTGGGGGAGGGGTGGCGTCCGCAAGGCAAGACTGTCTTTTCTGCCCTCTTCGGTGCCTCTTCCCTTGATGTAACACTAAAACCAGGTAATATAATTGCTTACCTGATTTTTGATTCTCCTGAAGGTGTTCGCTTGCGTCCATAGTTGTTGAATTTGATGTTCCCTCAGCGGGACGATCGCTGGAAGCTTCTATTCAGCCATCTTGCTGCGCCCCTTCTCCTTACTGTCTATTTTTATTTTTTAAAGTTTGATACCTATATCTGACACTAATGTGACTGGAACATTGGAATACTCTTACATTCCTTGATTTTCGCATAACTCCCACTCCCTTTTCTGTAGATATTATCTACATTTCTATAATTTGGGACAACATGAACTTTTTTTTTTTTTTTCATTTTCTTTTACCTTAACTTTGTTTCAGTAACCCCAAAGTTTGACTATGTTCACTTTTTTTTTTTTTTTTTTTTGGACAAAGTACTTAAATAAGGGAAGACTGAACCAGGAAAGCTGCAGATAATGCTATAATTTACCTTTTAGGAAGATTCCAGAACATGTGAGCATAAAAAGTTTCCAAAATATAGAAACAGCTGAGGTAGATACAGTAATGTGCAGTGAACACCCACTCACGTGACTTTAACAACTACTTAACGCCGCTATGATAAAGAAGGGACATAATGAGCGGGTGCCAGGCACAGAGCCTGACGCCAGAGGAGTTGAAAGTTGTGTTAGCCAGGACAGTGAACTCAACGAGTAGAAATAGCTGGACAAACTAAAAGCCACTTGGATGTTTTTAGTGTTCAAAAAGAGAAGCTAAAAATATGCTAGTCAGGAATTTTGTCCTCTCTACTGTTATCAGCATCTAAGTAGAAGCTGAAAAATCTTGAAGAAAATTTATAAAAATTATCTAGACTGGACTTAATGGAAGAAAGGAAACACAACAAAGTTTATGGAAGGTGCTTATTTGTTCTACCTGGTACATTTTGCTAATAAAATAATTGGTATATCAGAAAAATACATAAATATTTATGGCCGGGAGTGGTGGCTCACACCTGTAATCCTAGCACTCTGGGAGGCTAAGGCAGGAGGATCACTTGAGGTCAGGAGTTCAAGGCCAGCCTAAGCAAGAGTGAGACCCTCTCTCTACTAAAAAATAGAAAAAAAAAATTAGCTGGGCAACTAAAAAATAGAAAAAATTAGCTAGGTGTGGTGGCACACACCTGTAGTCCCAGCTACTCAGGAGGCTGAGGAAGGAGGATTGCTTGAGCCCAGGAATTTGAGGTTGCTATGAATTAGGCTGACATCATGGCATTCTAGCCTGGGCAACAGAGCGAGACTCTGTCCCCCCAAAAAGAAAAATACATAAATATGTATAACAAGTAGCATTTGTTGAAACTGGTTTTTGTTAATTTTCTTTGCCAAATTAGTGTAACTGTTATATCTCTAGAACTCTAGTGAGGTTCCATTTATTACTTAGTACCCAGTTACTGACAGAAATGTAAGTAGCTCTGGAGATCTTTTGGCAAAAGATACATGGCAATGAAGAGTAATAACAACTGTGAAGGCCACTGTAGCAGCATTGTACCTGGCTGCAGAGCCAAACTAGAAAGTAGCCAACATGATGTGATTCACCAGGCTTTGCTGAAATAAAATTTCCATTCATTTACTAAGTATTTTTGAATATATATATTATGTGAAAGGCAAGGGTAGTCATGAACCCTTTGAATGCCACAATAGTCAAAATTGACCTCAGTTTTAAATTATAGAATATTTTCTGGCTTTTATCTCAAAGAAAAGGGATCATATCAAGTTACTATACATTATTTATAGCTTTTTTGAAATAAGCCTATTGGATCAGCATCTCTCAAATTTTAATGTACATACAAATCATCTGGGAATCTTGCTAAAATTCAGGTTTAGATTTAGTAGATCTGAATTAAGAGCTAAGATTCTGCATTTCTTATATTATTCATTTTCTATAGGTTCACAGACATGCTAAGTAGCACATAGATGTCCTGTATATAGCCTCCTGAGAATGAAGAGGGGTGGAAAGGTATGCATCAGATATAAAAAATTCCTGGGAAGAGCGATCCTTGATAGGGCCTTTCAGCTTCAATCTGTGGGGTCCTAAAATCCTGAAGGATAATTTCTGCCTCTAAGTTTATGCATTCTCTCTAATAATAATTTACTATCCCTTGAAAAAATTACCTACATATCCCATCTGCCCCCTCCCCTATGAAGAAGGGTATAGAAGCATCTGTACCTCATGGGGTTAATAGATAATCATTCTCCTGCAATTCCCCCATGCTATCTATGCATGTTAAGTAAATCTGTATGCCTTTTCTCCTACTAATTTGTCTATTGTAAATCCATTCTTAGTGACTCTTCAGAGGGCAGAGGGGAAGCTTTCTGTTGGCCCATACAATACAATTATAAAGGGACACATTTTTTTAAAAGTATGGATTCATAACTTTATGATGTGCTTCTATGCTTGGCGGATATGTTAAATTTCTACCCAATTGGCCAGATCATATTATTGTGAATGAAGTTCAAATAATACTGCTCAAACTATCAGGAGACTTGAATTCAAATCCTGACTGTCCCCTTTACCAGCTTCTCAATCTTCATTAAGGCAAATTGTTTAGTTCTTTGTACTTTCATTTTCCCATCAGCAAAACAAGAACTGTAATAAAACCTGCCATATTTTTTTCCTACAGAGCTATTGCAAGAAAAGGAGAGAGACAGACAGAGACAGAGAGAGATGGAGACTGATAAATATACCTTGAAACAGGCAAGTCCCTATACAAATGTTAGCCATCAGTATTATTAACTATTTCTAAATTCTCAGCTCAGCAATAGTTATCATTTTGCTCCATCTGCTTTCATCTGGCTTCTTGTGAGACCAATGACCCCCAAAAACCAAATGACTGGCTGAGCTTGAGAGTATCTCTGGAAGAAAGCAAAGATGGCTGGTGTACTTGGGCCAATGCCGTTATTATTACCTGACTATACATCCTGAATAGACTGAAGGTCCATATGAATAAAGTTAGCCTGATTTTTGGGAAATTGACATGTTACTTTATCCTATGTGAACTCCTTTGTAGTCCTTTTCCTACCTGAGAAACAGTGGCTAGCTGAGACTAGTGTGCTTAATAATGGCAGCAAAATTTAAGGACTTCATGCATCTAAGAAAACACTGAATAAATTTCATCAGCGATAATTCCTACTGAAACTAACAAACGCCAGAACTATGAATGGGTACACACTTTTAACTAGAAAGCCTGCTATTGATTTTGCTTCCCTGATGCAACTACAAATATTTAATTATCTACAGTCATGAACAGCATTTGGGATAGAAATTTAGATGCTTTGTGATGTAGTTCCAACAGTCACATCCAGAAATAAATATCTGGGTGAGTTAAATTAATGTTTTTGTGCACACACACATGTATACACAGACACAGACACACAGATTTACACATGGTTATGTCTATAGATAGCAAGCTCACATTTGTTTATAATTAAATATTTACATATACCTTAGACCATTTCATCTTCCTATCATCGAATTATTTTTTTTCTCCTTGAAAACCCTGTTCTCCTAAAATATTTGGATTTCTACAGGACACTATTACCAAAACTAAGAGACTCTAGAGTAATCTCTAATCTCTCACTCCCTGCCCTTCTGCCAGTTTAGCTAGGGAACACAAACAAGAACAGTGAACCAGCAGCCAAAGAAGGAATCTGTGGTCGCTGTCATTTCTTTGTATTTTGCATATTAATTGTGTTCTTTCTGTGGTTGGATGATTTGGGATCTCAGATTTAGGGGTGAAAATTATTACGACTGCATTAAGGGTTGGCTCCCACATTTCACTGTCTTTTTACTTCCATGGTCATTTAAAAGACATTTGTAGAGTTTGACAAGGCATTGATGCCTCTCAATAAGAAAAATGTGCACATTCAAATGGAGCCTGGCTTCCCAATAGATCTGAATCCAGGCTGAGCCATTGCCTAAGCATTTTTCCCAGATTTGCTGCAGAACACTGCCATCAAGTGTGGAGTTGTCAAGGCAGTTTCTAGAGGTAGTTTTAGGGTAGACATAGTGGTAAAGGGGTGGTCTCCTAGAACCCTCATATTCAGATATGTTTTTTGTTTTCAATTTTGTGACAAGTTTTCAGCAGATACCTAATGCCTTTTAAAATTTTTCAGAGAATTTTGCTTTGGTACAGCCCTTTTAACCTTCATAGCAAAGGAGAAATATGTCACATCAGTAGCAGGAAAAACTTGTAGACTACAGCTTTGCTGTTTATTTAGGATGAAGCAAGGAAGAAACAGATATGAATGGCCACCTACTATTGCCTTTTATGAATGCCCCAAATTATTCTGCTCAATTGTGTATTAGGAGAAACCTCTACTTCTTAGTTTCTCAGCTAAATTTCTTGGATTAATTAACAAACAAACAAAACCTTTCTTTGTTGTTTTTAAGCATGTAATCTGTGTATGTAAATGAACTCACATTATCTTCCAAGATTTGCTGAGTAGATTGTCTGACACAGAGTAAACACTCAAAAACTATCTTTGAATGAATGTAAAATTAAGTAATAAAACTCAGCCTGTCATTCAAAATACAACAAAGTATTCGTCTAGCACAGCACCTTTCCAACCACACATATTGTACTCTCCTCAACAAATAAAACTTGTGCTCCAACCAATATTGAAAGATCTACAAAAAATTGTTTTCTTATTTCACTGACTTTTAAAAATGTCATTTCCTTTATCCACTATATTCTAGAGCCTTAACTTTACCAGTAAATATAACCTGGAAATATGCCTTAAAATTCCACCCATTCTCCCATGCCTAAATCAAATTTTTTAATATTGAATCTGAATTAATCGTCATCTCTGATCACCTCCAGCACTGAGTCTCAATCTCACATCTGAAATACATTCCCATCTTCACAAATCACAAAATGACATTTTGAGACAGGGTTTATATTTCATATTTTAATTGATCAAAACCAAAACATCTCCAGTTGGCTATCCTGGAGAAGCGATGACTATCTGTGACCCTAGACATGGACAGCCCCATCCAATTCCCCCAGTATGATCTACCTCTCTGTCAGTGGTCCAAAACTTGCAAATTCCACCAGTTTTTAGCAAAATATCCCAGGCATCTAAAAGTCTAGTAGTGATATACAAAGAAAAGGGTGGCTGTAATCTGCAACCCTCCATCTAAACCAAGACCAAACACTCTTGCTGTTATGTTATAGCCATGAATCCATTCACTCTTATAGAATATGTCATTTTCCAAAAGGCTGTGAGATGCCTGTAAGTAAGGTGCACATAAACAAGTTGTTTGCAATATGAAGTACTTAGTTAAATGACATAGACATTTTAATTTTATTAAGAAAAAAACTAGTGGAAAATGAGCACAAATAGGCTATGTGTCACCTAACACAGGACATTTTTTAATAAAAATATAGATTTTGAGATCAGAGAAGACAATTGGCATGAAGCAAATTAGGACTTTAGTTAATTTGCCATGTGGTTAGTCTTATCTACTGGTTGCATGTGTTCAAAAAGTTGGAAGTTTGCAAAGTTCAATTAAATTTCAGTCTGGTACTGTAAGCATTTTTTATGAAAGGAACACAAAGTTTTAGTACCATCTCCGACAGATAATAGTATGACGTCTGCTGAGATGATAGCACAAAGCCATGATGACAGGCTCTATGCTAAGTGCTTCACATACACTACACCCCCCAACAGTATGGTAGGTAGGTAAAATTATTCACATGTTATAGACGAGGTCAGATAGTTTTAGCTACTTGCTCAAGTACACATTAGATGTTAGGATAGCCATGATTCAAACTTAGGCCCATCTGATTCGGCTCCATATGCTTTAAACATTTAATATAATAATATAAAGGATCACTAAAGTGCATAAGTATAAGATGAATTTTTTGGTTTGCTATAGATAAGGATGACAATTATTGAAGATTGACTACTGACTTGGGTACTGGATTTGGTAATGGTAGTGTCTTCTCATTTTCTTCCATTAATGTGAAATGCATATGCACATTCCAAACTAGAAATCCAAATCTGAAATATGGCTCCAATATTTCTTCCTATAAAGTATCTTTACTACATATTCTCATATCATTTTGAATATTCTGATACTTCAAATTTCATAAAT
This sequence comes from Varecia variegata, assembly GCA_028533085.1. Lineage (NCBI taxonomy): Eukaryota > Metazoa > Chordata > Mammalia > Primates > Lemuridae > Varecia > Varecia variegata. The sequence goes on from CM052443.1 coordinate 22,396,668, forward strand.
TCTTAGGTTATCTATTTACAGTTATATTTTTTATATGTATTGTAAAATGTCCCTTAGTTGGTTCATGGATATCAGTCTATCATGAAGTAAAGGAATCAAGTCTCTCTGAAACTTCCATCCACTATTCACTTCTACCTAAAACGCAACACATTAACTCATTGAGTTGCTGTTGGAGAGTTTCCTGTGTTGACTGATTTTTAATTCCAGATGACTGGGAATGTTGTATGAGTGAAAGAAATGATCACAAAGCTATGCATTCTAAGTCACAGTCCTCTTAATAAACTACATTTTGATAAATATTAGAATATTCTTGAATTTAAAAAAGGAGTTTGTCATATAAGGATTATTAAGAAAAATGTATTCCTATGATTTGGGAAATAAGAAACAGTCAAAAGATGACATAGTAGCTAAGCAATGAATTTAGATTATTGAGACAACTTGGCAAACTGTCTTGCAATAGGAAAAGAGCGGGTCTAGGAGGTAAGGATTTGGGTTGTATTAATACTTTCTGTTTTCTCATTGTCAAGGTGGAATGTGGATCTTGTCTCTTAATCTCTTGACTCCAGTTTCCTCACCTAGAAAGATATTATATAGGCCCAACCTATTTCATGGGTGATGAAGAATAAATGCAATATATGATGAAGAGAATTAAAAGTTTCATGTCAACATGAAGTCTTAATAACTCTTAAAAGCACACATTGTTTAACAGCAGGAGTAGCTGGGTTTTTTTCTATCTTCCTGGGTTACGCATCCAGTCTTGTCACTCAGCAGCTGGTCCGGGTTGTGGCATAGCTATTCTAAAGGAATCTCAGTCCATAGCACTGCCAGTGCACTATTCACTGATTAAGTGGCTCTTGAGCTCTGTGGGCTAAGAATTGCTGTTCCATTGTATCCTATCAGTTGTCTAGCAGGCATCTAACAAAAAATGTTAGCAGCACAGATCTCCATAGATAGGCTGAGTGGAAAAGGCTTGAAAAATAACAAAGTTAATTATTTGAGGATATCTTAGAAATGTCATTTTGCCCGCTACCATGATCCATTTTTCGTGTAAATATGTATATATGTTGTGTGTGTGTTTCATTAGCACAGTCTTCTACAATGTGCTAATATTAATAAAACTGAACCTTACGATGAGATTAATCTCTAGAATTAACATCTGTCCTACAGAATTAATATGATTTGAGGGATGAAATCTAGGACTTACACTAACTGCTACTTTGGACTAAGTATAGGTCTATGTGGACTATTAACTAAAAAGTCCCTTCTAGCCATGCAGGAATAAACTCTCAAATAGTCCCACCCATGCCCTACCTGCTGCTTCATGCTGGCTGAGGATTTCAGGGACAATTCAAAATGAATGACCAATAGCACCAAATGGAAAGCACTTATAAAGTCAATTCTTCTCTGCCCCAAACCTTACTTTCCTGACTGCACAAAAGACCAACAAAACACTAGGTTCAAGGAGAGACAGAGCTCTTCTTTAAATGGGAACTAAATTTAGCAACATATTAGAGGTCTCCCATCCAAGTACTAACCAGGCCTGTATATTAGAGGTCTCAGTCATGATTTACTGGGGTTAGTGGACTACCAACATCCAGTGAGATTGGAATCTATTCCAGTGGCATCCATGAGACTCTGGTCTGTATGAGTGGGGACTGCTTACTTCCCCCTCTGTAGTCCCATGGGTTATAATCTTGCCCTGCCCTGCGGCCCAGCCACCCTTTGCCCCAGTAGTCAATATTGATTTCTATTCCTCCAGGCTGCTGGCCAGAATTCTTCAACATGGACAGTTCATCATATAACCACAACTTTGTAGCCTAACTAAGAAAATACCTGCTGCTATGCTCGCATTTAAGCTTAGTTAATTTGGATACTGATGCCAATTTGGATACCCTCCAAAGCCCTTGAACATTGCAAATAAGTCTAACTGTTCTTCATTTTGATGATTTCTGCCCAATTGCAATGTAAGTTACTTTAACCTTAACTACTTTTTTCAACTTATTCCCACTTCCCAGACAACTCATTCTTCTGGTCTCAGCATGCTTTGGCTTAAAATATAAAATATACATAGGAAATAATGTAAACTTCATTGTTTGTGCTGAGTGATTTTATACTTGTTTGCTCACAGACAGACTCTGCAATGAGACATTTTCTGCCCAGTTTCTGATGATAATTTTCCTCCTCTGAACTCCTTTACCATCAACCATCCATACCATTCACTTGAGACATAACAAATACCCCATTTATGATTATTAATTTTTGTGGTAGCTATGACCACTGTATTTTAGACTTCTACAGTGCAAATACTATATTTTATTACTCTTTCTGTATCACTTTATGCTTTACAATACCTTGCTCATTTTATGTACAACAAATATGTTGTTGGTGGTGATGAGGTACATTGTGCTTTTTCTCTTAAAAACTTCTTAAATTCTGCCTCTACTTTCTATCTGTGCTATTTTAGTTTTTATATTCCTTGCCCATAGCTCCATTTCTTCCCCATGCTTTCCTGTGAACCAGTGTGGCGTGGATTGCATAATCTTAATGAAAACTCAAGTTACTAACAAAGTTGAAAATGGAAATGATTAAAATTTAGTTTGTTTGGGTCAGATATTTTGATCATCTGATTACCCAGATCAGATTGCCCACATGACTAATTTCATCATCTTGACCACATCAGTCTTTATGACTCATCTTGCAGTGCTGACCTCCATGGCACTCAATAAACATAATCACAACTGCTGGATTTGATAATGATGTGAGTTCAGACTCTTTTGTCACCTAAATTAAGTCTATGCAAATAAAACTAAATAAGTAATTTGAGACAATCCAATAATTTTGTATGGTCAGCTGGACAGTGAAGGTGGAGGGTCTGCAAATTAATTTTAACTTCATTCATCCTTTCTAAGTATCTTCGAAATTGTTACAATTAAAACCCAGTTGCTATTACTATGATCTACATTGGACACATGGAGAAACTGAAGCCCAGAGAAGATAAAGGAGTTTCCTAAATATATGCAACTAATGATTCAATAATTAGGACTAGAACTCTTGCCAAGATGATTCCAATCGCAACACACTACCTCTGACACCTCAATCTTCAGGCCATAGAAATGAAGATCTTTCCAAGTTATTATGGTAGGATTCCTCTCTTCCAAATTCCATTGCTGATTTAGTCCTTGGTTTAATCTTTCTGAGCAGAGGTGAAAAAAGAGTTGGGCTAGTTTTTCTTCCAAAATGATTTCCTAAAATCTTGACATCTGCCAAAAGTTTGGACTCAGAAGGAACCTTTAAAAGCTCTAAACTTTAATTTCTAATATTTCTTTGAAACTTAGCTGTGACATGATTCCTCAGGAGTCCTAGCCACCTGCCAAGTTTGAAGTGTTTTTGTTCAGCTGTTTTTAACTTACTGCCGAGAGAGTTCTTAATTTCAATAAAATGGAAAATTGTATTTTTCCATTGGCCTATAACTCCAAAACAACTAAATGGGTGTGCTACATAAAAAATAAAGAAAGAAAAAAATCAAAATCAAGATACAGCATGATTATTATATAATTTGGCATATAAATTATGCATTTGGAAAAGTGACATATATAAATGTTGGGGAAAAAAACAAAGACCACTGTCACTCAGCCAACCCAAAATGATTTACTGAGTGCTGATAATTTATTTAGTCAGTATTTGGTGCTATTTGGGAAACAATATAGGAAGATATTGCCCATTCCTTATGGGGACAAAGTCTTCTAATTAGTATAATTATATCCTTGAGTAAGACAGTTTAAATCAAAAAAGTAAAACATCCAAATAGCTGTAACATTTTTAAAAATATTGTTTTATATACAGCCATTATCTATGTATGCTATGAAGTAGGAGCCAGTAAAATGCCTGCTAATGCAATTTCTTCTTGCTTATTAAATGGCTTAAAAACTAAAACTAGTGTTTGTGAACCTATGTAACCCATGTGGCTGTGAGAGGAACACAAGTTAATAAATAATTATCCCTCTTCTCTATCAGTTTCTTTTTCAATTTTCTGACAGAATAGCCAATTTCAGTCTTGCCAATTAGACAGACACAATTGTAAAGACAACAAAATTATGTTACTTTAGCCTGTAGCTATTATCTTCGTTGAAACCGCAGGCTATATAGGTATTGAAGTTTATCAAAACACCTAGAGAGAACAAGATGCTACAGCAAGTGTTTTGCTTTTTGCTCTATCAGCCAACACATTTAAGCCATTTGGTATATGGAGACACTGCCACAGTGTTAGACAATTGAGTAATTCTACCAAATCCTTTCTGGAACACTGTCTTGCCCTCAAAAGACAACTGAAGATTTCTTAAGTCATGAATCACTCTTTTGCTTATTTTCTAAAAAATGGTTTATTTCCCACCTCTGACTCAACAGAATAGAAAGTTGTTCCATGACTGACTCCTACATTATCATAAATAAATGTTGCAAATCACAAACACTTCTCTAGAAAGTCGGAGACATTTATTTTGCAATAATGCAGTGATTTTTGTCTCCATTATTCAAGATGATTGATGTAAATGTAATCATTCTGTCTCTTAGATATTGGTAAAATAGAGTGATGATTGTTGGCTCTGTAATAAGAGACCATCTGTACTGGATGCTTGGAGGAATTGAAAGGTTGGCATGTTCACAGCATGAGATAAAAGATTACAATTATTCAGTTAGTTTATGAAAGATATCGCTAAACCAGAAAAGTCAAATTTAATATTTTACTTCAAATCATGAAATAACTAGGTTGGTTGCCAGAATTAGAAAAAAATCAACTTTAAAAATATTCAAGTGGTAGCTGGGTGTGGTGGCTCTGCCTATAATCCCAGCCTTTTGGGAGGAATAGGCAGGAGGATAGCTTGAGGCCAAGAGATCAACACCAGCCTGGGCAACATAGCAAGACCCTGCCTCCACAAAAAAAAAAAAAAATCAATTAGCTGGGCATGGTGGCATGCACCTGTAGTCCCAGCTACTTGGGAGGTTGAGGCAGGAGGATCACTTGAGCCCCAGGAGTTCAGGCTGCAGCTATGCTTGTGCCACTGTACCCACCCCCACCTGTTGATTAGGTCTAGTGGGTTGGTTTTGATCATCTGATAAGAACATAACACTGGGGCTCACCCTTGGTGCCCAGGCCACTGCCAGCTTTGGGGCTTGTGGTCTGGGAAGGAAAATCTTGGCCAGAATCCTTAGCAATTGCACCAGTTGACAGCCCCCACCTGGAGCTGCCTCACAAGTGTGGCAAAAGAACCCTGAATAACATATTAGCAGCTCTCCCCTAGCAGCACATCAAGCAACCACAGAAGTATATGCTCTCAGGCTCGCAGGTACCTGATCCTCTTCTTAGCCCACCTAAGGCAACAGGGCTCAAGTAACCCTTGGGAGTGACAAGACATTTCCCAAAGACTGGGAAGGGATATGATCCAGTGATAATATTTTTAAAATTTTTAATTTATTTTTGATTGAGGTAAAATATACATATGTAATTTACCATCTTCACCATATTTAAATGTGCAGATCAGTGGCAAAAAATACATTTATATTCTTTTTATTTCTCTTTAACATTCCCTCCCTGCTCCCCTTCCCTGCCTCTAGTAACCTCCAATCTACTGTTTTTCTTCATAAGATACACTTTAATACCTCCCACAAATGAGCAAAGAAATACAATATTTGTCTTTATGTGCTTGCCTTATTTTAGTTAACATAACAGTCTTCAATTTCATCCACATTGCTACAAAAGACAGAATTTCATTCTCTTTTATGTCTGAATAATATTCCATTGTGTATATATTCCATTTTTTTATCCATTACCCTATTGATGGGCACTTAGATTGATTTCATATTTTGGCTATTGTGAATAGTGCTGCAATAAACATGGGAGTGCAGATATCTCTTTGATGTATTGGTTTCCTTACTTTTAGATATATACCCAGTAATGGAATTTCTGGGTCATATGGTAGTTCTATGTTTAGTGTTTTGATGAATCTCTATGCTATTCTCCATAGTGGCTGTATTAATTTACATTCCAACTAACAGTGTTCCAGAGTTTTCCTTTTTCTACATGCTCGCCAGCATCTGTTACTGCCTGTCTTTTTTATTCAAGCCATTTTAAAGGGCGTGAGGTGATATTGCATTGTGGTTTTGATTTACATTTCTCTGATGAGTAGTGATATTGAACATTTTTTCATTTACCTGTTGACAGTCAGTATGTCTTCTTTTAAGAAATGTCTATTCAGATATTTTGCCCACTTTTAATCAGATTATTTGGTTTTTTGCTATTGAGTTGTTTGAGCTCTTTATATATTTTGGTTATTAATCCCTTATCAGATGGATAATGTGCAAATATTTTCTCCCATTCTATGGATTGTCCCTTCACTTTGTTGATCGTTTCCTTTGCTATTCAGAGCTTTTTTCATTTGATGTAATTTCAATTATCTATTTTTGCTTTAGTTGCCAATGCTTTTTGAGGTCGTACACAGAAAAATTTTTGCCCACATCAATGTCCTTAAGAATTTTCCCTATGTTTTCTTCTAGCAGTTTCATAGTTTCAGGTCTTAGATTCAAATCTTTAACCCATTTTCATTTGACTTTTGTGCACTATAAGAGATAAAGGTCTATTTTCATTCTTCTGTGTGTAGCCATCCAGTTTTCCAGCACTATTTATTGAAAAATTGTTTTTCCATATTGTATGTTTTGGGCACCTTTGTTGAAGATGAGGTAGTTGTAATTGTGTGAACTTATATCTGGGTTCTCTATTCTATTCCATTGGTCTATGTGTCTGTTTTTATGCCAGTACCATACTATTTTGATTATTATAGCTTTGTAGTAAATTTTGAAGTCAGATAGTGTGATGCCTTCAGCTTTATTCTTTTTACTCAGAATATTGCTTTGACTCTTTAGAGTCTTTAGTGGTTCCATATAAATTTTATGATTTGTTTTTCTATTTCTGTGAAGAATCTCATTGGTATTTTGATAGGGATTGCATTGAATCTATAAATTGCTTTGAGTAATACTGCTATTTTAACAATATTAATTCTTCCAATCCATGGGCATGGAATATCATTTTACTTCCAAAGAAGCTGGAGTAGTTTAGTACACAGTTTTGTAGTAAATAGTTTGAAAGCTATCTTTTGCAAATATAAACCTAATCTAAAATATCTTATCAGTTGTAAGTGAATTTGAGAAGAGCAATGAAGCAAGCATCATTTAGCAGGCATGAGATGCAAGGAGGGCCTGAAATGAAAGGTTTATTTTGAATAGCTAGAAAGGAAATAAATTCAGGACAAGGATCATAAGAGAAATAGTTATAAATTCAGGAGGGAGTAAATTATATAATTTTATTGAAATGAAGAGCTACACTGCTTTGGGGTAATTGTTTTTATCATTATTATTTCACAATCATCATCATTAAAATATACCCACATTTATGCAAATTGAAGAGTTAAGACAAATTATTTATATTAGTTCATTTTTATGCCTCTCTTACTAAATATCTTTCTTT
>CM052443.1:22404683-22460709 GCA_028533085.1 Varecia variegata
ATTTGGGACTTTTTGATAAAGGCCGTTCTCACTGGAGTTAAGTGATATCTCATTGTGGTTTTGATTTGCATTTCCCTGATGATTAGACATGAATAGAAATTTCTCAAAAGAAGATATAAGAATGGCTAACAAACATATGAAAAAAGACATTCTTTTTAATAGTGTTATAATTTATATAATTTGTTCATATCTATATGTAACTATGTTTATATTTGCATATATATGGGGGAGGGTTTTGAGAACTCAAATTTGGCCATTTTAAGTTTCAAATAACGAGAATATTCATGAATCGTCTAGTGTGTTTTCCCTTGCATGTATAATGTTATATATACATATGTAATTATACTCTACATAACATATTTATAATCTTCTTTTTCCTTTGGATCCAGATGAGTAGGAAAGTCTTTGAGAAACTCTACATTATTGTATTATTGCTGCTTTTTATATCAAGTGTCCTCTCTAGGGCGTCTAAAAGAGATAGGACACTCAGCCTCAATAAATAACCCCAGGTTATTCCTTAATGTAATCTACCTGAAAGATCAACACTTTTTATTTTCTGAAGCAGGCAAGAAAATGTGGAATAGGCCAAGATGATGTATGGTGAGCTTTACTGAAAGAATAGATGAATCTCTGATGATGTTACAGTGACAGTGTATAAAAAGTGTATGGACAGATTTTCCCCCAATTTCAACATACAACTGTACTTAACAAAGTCCAGCTTTGGACAAAATAATCCCTTGGTACATTTCTGGTTTCTATAAACCCAAAATATGCCTTAAATTAACCCTTGAGCCATAGGTTTAATTTAATCCTATCTCAGACCATAGGATTCTGAGATAGAGTGCTAGACTAAAGAACAAATTTGTATGTGGGTCTTTTCATTCCAGTTTCAGATAACCCACTATTGAACTCCCTAGTGAGAACTCTGTTGCACCTAAACCAAGTTCCCTACATAATAGAAAACATTAATTTCCTCTGCTTAAATGCTCTTGGCTCTGTCCTGCCCACAGAAGGCCTGCCCACTATGACAAGAGAAACCACTCATGCTGGAATTGGTCGCTCTTTACTGCTTCTCAGAATTCATGCTTCCAGGTCCCTTTGCTTTCTAGTCTTCTCTGAACAAAGAGGATGAAGGGAGGAGTTATTGATTTGTCCCACTCATGTAACATATCATTAACAATCATTATGGGACATATTTTTACCTTCAGATCCCAAGCACAGTGCTTCTGTTATAACAGGCACAAGTAATTGTAATAAATTACATTGAATTGGCATCTGGGAGAAAAGCAGAAAGTGAAAAGATACATGGAAAAAAGTGGTTGCAAAATAGAGACAAATGTGCAAAAGCAAAAATGAGAGGTAATCAAAGAGGAAGTAAGATCAGCCCTGTTTAGAGGGATACCATGTTTTGGGGCCTATACATAGCCTTTTTACCTTCCATTATTATCATTTCACACATTAGTCCCTTATGCCAACAAAAGTTTGGCTGATCAAAGAGGCTGGATGATATGAGTAGTCTGAGTCAGTCTGATACTTACTGTTTAGCACCTCTTCTGTGGTAGATACTTTCTTGTGGGCATCAACATAAGAAAAGATGATTTTTACACTTTGTGCCCACTTTCATAGGTCCAAGCACAATGTCTTCTACAGTTTTCTTATCCCAGATATTCTAATACTTCTCCTTTCAGCCATGCCATTTACTACTTTCCATGAGTCATATATATTCTTACTTTGCACCACTTTTTTCACACTAAGAAGATGACCAGAAGCACTGCCCAAATATTGATTGATTGGGAGGGTTTCCCCCTCACTACTGAGGGCCACTCCAGAGTGGGGCTATAGTGGAACAACAGGTAATAAAAGTGAACAATTTCTGAAGCAAGCTTGTTTTTTTCCCCCTTCTTCATTACATAATCATAAGGAACTTCCCCTCCAATGTGCCCTTAGGTATGATTTAAGAAGGAGATGCTACAGCAGTGGAGGATGACGTGGTAGTCCGGAATACCTGCTTGTGTAGCTTAATTCTGCCCTCAGGCCTGTAAATGCTCAATCCGGAATGTAACACTTCCATGACATGCATGAAATGACCGTATGTCTTGGTGAGTCCAATAGAAGCCAACTCTTGTTGAAAAGGTTCACCATATCATCACATGATTTGCCATGGTCAGTGTCTATCAGGGTGCAGTATTAAGGCAAGGGATGTTTTTTAAATGGTATATAATTCTCTACTGTAGATGATTTGTTCTTACTGTAGAATCCTAGAGGAAAACATTGTGATTCCGTTAATGGAGCATGCTATGAACACCACATGATGACTATTGAACAACTACTTCCCCAAATAACAACCATGAACTATGAACAAAATATAAAACCAACTACTGGAAAACATTAGAGAAAGACCAAAAGTAAGAAAATACTAGACAGTATTAAACAATTAAGAAAAAGGGGTGGGTGAGTTTTCTGTTTCTCAAAGCTTTAAGCCTGAGAGCAGGCTCCATGCTATACTATGTAGGACAGCTAAATCTCAGAAAACTTGGAATTATACTGGAAACTCTAACATAAAGGACAGGGTTAAAAGTTAAGAGTTTTTAATACAGCTTTTAAGCTTCTGAAATTTGTGTGAAGTAATACAATATTAATATTAAATGACTAAAAAATTAAGGATGTGTATTGTAATACCTAGAGATACCATTCAAATAATGCAAAACATTACAGCAGAAAACCAATAGATAAATTGCCCTAAAGGAAAGTAGGAAAATGGAAACAGAGGGACAAAAAGCATATGGGGAAAGGGAGAGAAAAAAATTTAAATATTCAGACTTCAAACATGCCAATAATTGTATTAAATATTAAAGAATTAAACATACCAGTTAAAAGGCAAGCATTATCAATTTGCATTAAGAAAGGAAGACCCAAGTGTATGTAGTCTATAAGAGATGTGCTTCACATATAAAAACATAAATAAAACATAAGTAAGTGGATGGAAAATTTAAACCTTATAAACAGTAATCATGGGAAACCTATGATAACTATGTCAATATTAAATAAAGTAGACTCTGAAAAAAACATTCATAATGATAGAAGCATTAATTTATTAAGAAGACATAGCAATCCTAAATGTGCGTGTAATGACAGATCTTCAAAGCACATGAAGCAAAAACTGACAGAGGAGAAAAAAAAAATCCACAATTGTAGTTGGACATTTCAACAACCCACTTGCAATAGCTGATAAAATATGTAGACAGAAAATTAGTAAAGATACAGGCCCCTTTCTGTTGGTTGCTGTTAAGCTCCTGTTTTGTTAGAAAATTGGCCCATCTTAAAGTTCAGTTAAATTACACGGAACCTGGCACGAGTGACTCCACTCTGGTTTGGTCTGGTATGTAGTGAGGTGTAGTGCAGGAAGTCAGTCCAAAACAAAGACCTTCCATAGCTTTATTTAACAGAACATAAGGCATTCTTTTGGAATGTGCAGGGCTTTGTATCCACGGGCAGCTAAAGGACACACGCGGACATTTGTGTGGCAAGGCCCAAACATTGCATGTGTTGCCTTGATAGGTTTGGGTCTCATGAGGCTATAAGAATCTACCCACGAGTTTCCCCCCTCTTGCCAGATATCATCACTAATCAGTGGGAAAGGTTCTCCACTCAGCTATCAATTACTGAAAGAGAAGTGTAGGATGTTTTTGTTTTGTTTTGTGGAGACAGGCCTGTGCGTGCTAAGTCTATTAATTAGAATTGAAAAATACACATATGCTGGCATTATAATTCCAGAAATCCTAATTCCAGACCAGCTGCACCCTACCTTCTGGTTACTACAGAGCCTGCCTACCACAGTCCTTCTGGTTCACTCAGTGTCTGAGAGGATAGGCCTGTCAGTGGGACCCAGTATGTCCTGTAGTTTCTCCTTCTCCAGGCTGTGGGTGTATGTGACTAATAAATTGCTGCCAGCCTCGTGCGTCCAGTGGTTGGTGTTACATATTTGGCCATTTCATGCCATTTAGGGTGACATATCCCTCTTTTACCAGTGAGGTCAACAGGAAGGGATCAGAACACAGAGGATCTATAAGGAAGAATGAAGCAGGCACAGGACAAACAGGATATTAAAGAAAAACTGTAGAGAGACTACATACAAAAATTACCTAGTCCTTTTGGCTATGCCAGAATTAATTTGACTACAATTTTTCAAATCAAAAACTGGCCTAGCTAAAAAAAAAATACTCTTTTCTATAAAGTGCATGCTTTTATTACGAACAGTACATAGTGAACATTCTTAATAAGGTCAATGAGCATTTTCCCTTTAAATGAAGCATTTTAAGATAAAAAGAAATAGGTGTCAATTTGGATAGAGACACCATGGATTTTTGCAAAGATGACTCTTGTACTGAGGAACATTGAGTCTGAACTGTGAGCAGTTTGTCCTGCTGCTTCTGTTGAATTCCTCTTAAACCAACAATCACTGAAGGTATGCCTGTGTGAATGGAAGTACTTTTCTTGTTAAATAAAACCAACAGGGGGCTTGTTCCAAGGAATACTTGGCTAGGTAAGTAGGCGAAACATGCTGAGTAGCAGTTTAGAGGCACTTTGTTAGGTTTCCTTTCTATTTATTTATTTATTTATTTTCCAGAAGACACAGCCTCCGAAGTCCAGGCTTGTGATAATTATTCAATTCCTCTCAAAAGCACAATTGCTTTACCCAAAGGCACTGTCTTTGCAGAATTGAAGAGGCTTTGGATTGATGTGCTCTTGCTATAAATTCCTTCTTTAGACTAAAAAATAGAAAGATGAATAATAAATTTCTTAGGATTTCTTATTTGGTTCGATAAAAACTGAAAGGACCTGACACTAATTAGAAGATTCCATAGTCTATTATTTTTCGTAATGCTCACCCTCGTTTCAATGTAAGATTTAGGCTTATAGCTTCTTTTTTAATAAAAGAAAGAGGAGAGGAAAAATGGTGAGAAACTTAAGCCATAATAGAATCCTTCTAAGGAAATGAGAGCATGATAAGGCTTACACTAGATGCCGGCTTCTTTTTGATAACTTTCCTAAAACTCTTCTTTATCAATCCCCAATTACTCAGAAATGACCTATATTTTGTCCTTGTATATACACCTCCTCTGAAAGCAAGTACTAGAGTGAAATACGATGAGTTACTCATGTGCCCATTTTTATGTGTCCCTCTTTATATATCTATGATGGTGGCAGGCACTAAGTAGATATTCAAAAATATTTATTGAATTGAATTTAGTATGGTATTGTTGGTTACTGCCAGCAAGATTCAGGGACTCTTGCATCTTCCTTCTCCTCCACTAACCAGGAGTGGCTGTCCTTTACCTGTTGAGCTACAGCTCCACTCTGAGATCACAGAACCAACAAGCACAGACTGCAGAGAAAACTTGAAAGGTCTTTTGGATCAAGAGGAAGTCATCTTCACCTCTAATCTGAAGGGGAGAGAAGAAAGGGCCTTTGTCACTGCACATCATTGTGACGCTCACGGGTTCAGAACCCCAGTCCACTCTTAGATTCAGAACATGCCCTCAGGTTGGCCTCTGACATTTATATGACTTTTAGAACACCTAAAAGTAAGCTGACTTTATCACCCACCCTTCTTTGTGCCCCAATCATCTTTCAAGTCCCATTGGATATCTTTCTCCTTGTTAAGTGACTTTCTGGGCTGTGACAGAAGATTTGAAATCAATGGAAGTAAGAACTGGCTTGTTGGATTAAGCCACTTTCATCAAACCAGCAGCCATGTCACTTCCCAGCAGTTTCCCTTTTCAACTCCTTCCCTCCTGTTTCATTTAACTATATCAGTAATCAGTAATGTCTTGCTGAGTTCTATTACCTTTTTGCTTAATTTTCCAATTTTCTCTTCCCTAATTGTGCCTAGACATGCTTTGTGTACAATCACTCTTCAGTTCATGGGGCCTTATTTTCAGCAAGAGAAAGTCTTTAAATCTGTGAACATGCCTTGAAGGGCTGCAGCGGTTGAGCTCACTTAGCCCAGGCACATTTAAAATGGGCCTCTCGGGAACAGGGAAGGGAACAGAGCAAGTCTGATGGGGAGGACAAGAGGACATGGAAATGCTGGTGGGATTTTATAGATAGGTGCCACAATCCAGTCCTACCTAATGGCTCAGATCTGCAACCCTCCATTAAAGCGCCACTCTTCAGCCTTACAAAGCTGTTCCACCTGTTGAAATGCTGTTTACACAAATTTTGAACAGTTACACTTCAATGTGAATGTCTTTAACACAGCATTTCCCCAAAGCTCATTTTAATAGTGGAGTGGGACTCTTTCTCACAGATAGCTGTGTATCTGAGGTATTTAGGGAAAATTCCCCAGAGATGCAATAAATAGAGCAGAAAGGAATAGCTAGGGACTGTGGAAAATAAAAGTCAAGGTTTTCAGGAAGAATTGCTGTGCATCTTCATGTTGTTTAACTTCCCTATCTTGGTTCTGCATGGAAACGACAGCAATACCTAAGACTAAAAAGGTTAATTTACTCTGAGTATATTATTTATAATAATGGAAATGGTTCTCTGCAATTTACCCTGGGAATCTTAAGACCTCTGGAGTTTTCTCCTGATTTTCCTACTTGAGGTAGCATATTCTAGGCATTGTGTATTTCAAAAGGCACAGTGCTTTCCAAAAGGCACAAAGTGTCATTGTCTCAGATCTGTGTTGCTCTATACAGATAACTAACTTAGACCTGGCTCTCTTATCCTCCATTTAATCACCCTTTGTCCATTGGCTGCCCTTCACTGAGGTCTTTCTTTCTCAATCTATCCAAGTGTTTTAATTCTTTACCTTAGAGATTAGCACTCATTTGATCTACTAAACCTTCACAGGGATTTTTAACCCAAATCTATTAACCCTAGAAATAAGCATTTATTTTTTTTTCCTTTATCCAATTAAAAAAGTCATCCAAATCAATATCTAAATGATGTGAATATTCTTTGCCATCATTAGCTGCTGAGGTTTTTTTGTGTTTCCCCTTATATGATTTAACTGATTCTTATTCTTTGACATTTTCAGAGCAAGAACAGCCTTTTTGAATTCATTAGTGGGGTCCTTAGCTGGATACTTGCCTCCTGTGAATTCAGACCCTTCACAGTTCAACTTTCTCTAGCACATAATTGCAAGCTCTACATTGCTCCTCTCTGATTGTGACTTTTAAAAATTGCCTCTGTTCATTACTTGCCTTCTTTCAATAAGGCCCTGTGAGAGTTCTCTAATTTTTTAAGCTTTGCTGGATTCTAGTTCACTATCAGGATAAGAAGAGAATGGGAATATTTTCGTCCCTTGCTATCAGAAAGTAGCTTAAAGCAATCCCTCTCCAAATGTCCTTCTGCCTCTCATTTCCCACTTGCACCCCAAAACACAAGCACTAGGAGATCTCAGTAGGACAGCTGAGTACTCAGTTCAGGAGCAATTAGACAAGGTGATGAGATTCCCTTCACCTTCTCCTTCAGTCTTCTCCCAGCATATGCAGTCTTCAGGGTAACTGGGGAGCACTGGAGAGATCACCGAGCACACAGCACCTCTCCTCAGTACACAAATCACTTTAATGCATTGCCTTTGAAAGTAATTCACTGGTTAGAATTCAGGCCTGCCAATATGCTGAGTCCTTCTCCTTATGTGATCCAAGACACAACACTTAATAGGAACTTTACCTGTAAACTCCTACTTCTGGAGGGGCTGTGTCTCTGGCTCCAAATGCCTGGGAGTGAATTCCTCATAGAGAACTTCATGGAATTGCAAAGAGGCAATCTTATTTTTGCAAAAGAACATTTTAATGTCATACTGAGTTAATCTTATTTATTTATTAATATTTAACAACTGTGTTTGAGCACCAATTATGCAGTTTGCTGAGCAGGGTGGCCTATTTAGTACTGATTATTGTCTGCAAAGAGCAACTAAGGGATTGAGAATGTGATGCCATAAATTTTTCCAGGACATTCACATCAGCAGTCTTCAAACTTCAATAAAATACAAAAGAAAAAAAAAAGAGGTAAAAAAAAAAAATATCTGGCAGCGGGCAGCTAGAAGTTGAGAGCCAGGTTGGGCTGTTACCAACTAAACATGGGCAAAAACAAATGAAAACAGAAACTTTCACAGAATATAAACATTACTCAGACAAAGCCATTATGTGACCCCAAAGGAACATGACAGTGACACAGAGGCTCTATGATGAAACTAGCTAGAAAGAACACCAGGCACCAGCTAACATGAGTGACCACTGTTTCTTCACCAGTAACAGCTCTAGTTCCACATTAATTCTCCCACCTCTAGAGAATTTTTTCCATCTAATTGAGACATCTATACATTTCATCTTGGGATAATAAATTACTAAAATATTCTGTTTAGAGAATAGTGTTGCTGTTTATTTAAGATTTTAGCTAATATTTTATTGAAGAGTGAACCTCAAAGGGGTCCTGGATCCAAAGGGACTCCTTCTTTATAGCATCATGGAACTTACTAAAAATAACTCACATGTGGTTGACAACCAAAATTTGTTTTGATTCAGAATATATTTGAGCTTACTCTATCAAAGCCTTTCAAGATTTGATAGATATACATAACAGATTAAAACACTTGTTATATCTAAATCAACCTGAGTAATCACCTAGTTTATAAACTTCATGTCACAGAAAAGGAAGTTGGGGCCCCATGAAGAGAAATTACTTGCTACATTCTCTCTATTGTAGGTAGATGTAAAATTTAAACCAGGCTCTTGTACTTTATGTAGTCATTTCTCAGAGCTTTTGAATGTTAGTGGAAAGGCTTGTTGAATTGAGTATCACTGAAATCCACTGACATACTACATGTGGATTTTTGGAGATGTTATAAATTGGGTGATCATATAATGTACAGTCCAAACCAGGACTCTTTTGAGAGGAAAAAACAAAACAAAACAAAACAAAACATGATTTTAATAGCTACCACCAGACAATAGGTATAAACAACCAGAACTGAACCAGACAAATCAGGATCTATGGTCAACATATTACAAGCCAAAGTCTCAACTGTGCTCAAGCGCCTGTAAGGTCAAATAATCATCATGGTGTCCAAATGTGCAGTTGCTATCCATCAATAGTTTTATTTTGTACATATTCTGTATTTTGTACATATTCTCTTTATTTTGTATATAAAGGTATTCAAAGATGTTGAAATACTATGATGATGCGCTAAAGGGCACATGATCAAAATAGGTGCAAAAAATGAGTGAAGCCCAACACAACCTATCAAGAAATATAAACTGCACTTTTAAAAAATACGTATACATATAATTATGTATGTATGCAGACATACACATATAATTTATTTATATAAATAAACATAAAATAAATAAAATCTTTTATTTTTTTCCAATTAAACAAAAAAAGAAGTGATATCATCCAGAAAGGTAGAGTAAGGAACTTCAAATTCTGCCCTTCCATAAAAACAACAGAAAAGCAGGTAAAACCTGTTGGAATTTTATATATATATATATATATATAAAATATTATATTAATATATAGGGATGCTGGAAATTACCCAAAACCTTGTGACAAGCTTTTGTTGGGAACTCCAATTCAAGAAAAAAGGCTGATTCTTGGTAATAACGGCAAATTGTGTGGGATTTTAGTTCACCCCAGGCACCCTTCACTCCACAGCTCATTGGTAGCCATGAAAATAACAAGCTGCATTCCCAGTACCTAAGGATATAGAATAGATCATTTGTAAAGGACTACAATAAATTAATTGATCTGGCCTGCCTGGTAGCTTGCTGAAATAACAGCTTAAAGGTTTGTTTTTATTTCACCAAACTTGAAACTAGCCTAGTGCCAAAGCTGCTTCCCAGGTGGTATGTCAAAAACATTTATTGACTATGTCTTGGGTTGCTGCTGCCTAAGATAACAATTGTAACAAATAATAGATTAACCAGAAATTTGGGAAGAAAGGCTCAGAAATGAACTATTGTTAAGGGATTTGAAAATCCCCAAAATATTCTTGGAATCTAAAAGGCCTACATGTTCAGGGATGTACGCATGCTTACAGGAAAGACAGGAGAAGGTCTTGCTGAGCTCTTACCTCCTGCTGGCCTTGAAGCTTGATGGAAGCAGGAAGTGAAGGCTGAAGCAGAGTTAACTGCCTTTCTGAGTGTTGAAGATGTGCCCCAAAACCCCTCAGCAAATACTGGAAGATTTCTTGGTTCTAGTCACTTAAAGAAATCTATTCAATCATTATACGACCACTAAGAAAACATGACGGAAACTTGATGAGACACATACAAGAAAGAATACAGAGTTTATAGAATAAGTTCACAGCAGTTACCAAACAATTAAACAACTACGTAGCATGAACAACAAATCCTGGCAAATCCCTTGGGAAGAGAGAGAATCCGAGTTCCCAAGTTTGCCACATTATAATAGTCAAAGTGTCTGATTTTTAACAAAAAATTATAAGTTATACAAAGAAACAAAAAGTATGACCATATACAGGAAACAAAATAAATTAATAGAAATTGTGCCTGAGAATTTCAGGCATACTGACTGAGAATCTGTAGGATTGACCTGCTGGATCTATATTTTTTAATAACATTCCTGGATAATTCTAGGTCCAGGTCATATTGGTACCAAGGTATAATATGGCATATTATTTTAATGGTGTTTTAAACATTGATTCAGTCTCAGATTTATAAAATAAATCCTACTTATTCATTGTTATTTTTAATATGGCATTGAATTCTGTTTGTTAATATTATATTTAGTATTTTTGAATTAATATTCATATGTGACATCATACTATAATATTTTGTGTTTTTATTTTTGGTACTGTATTGGGTTTATTAAGCAATATTATCTTTGGTTCATAAAAACAATTTAGAATTTTTCCTTCAGTTTTTATGATCTATAAATAACATAAGTATTTTTAGGATTATGTATTTTTAGGATTATCTGTTCTTTAAAGGTCAAACATCTGTGCTTGGAACTTTTGCTAAAATTGTTTCTTGAAAATATTTCTCTTATATATTTAATTTAGTCTGTCTAAGTTTTCTCTCTTTAATATTCTCACATTTTACAATTCCAACACCCCTAGGACTTTATCCAGTTCTTCAGAGATTTCAAATTTATTTCTATAGAGCTCTGCAAAATAGTCTCTTATCAATTATTATTTTCCAACCATTTCCATGATTATTTCTTCCTTATGATATCCTATGTTTCTTATTTAAGATTTCACTCTTTAATTTTTTTATTATGCTACCTGTAGGCTTGTCTATTTTAGCTTTTTAAAAAACCAGGATTCTGATTTATTAATGAGATATATTATTTTTATATTCTCTACCTCATTTGTTTTTGTTTTTATCTTTTTTTAATATTTTTTGTTGTTGTTTAGGTTTGGTTCTTGTTTTGAGACAGGGTTGCACTGTGCTGCCCAGGCTGATCTTGAACACCTGGGCTCCTGCCTCAGCCTCCCAAGTAGCTGGGATTACAGTTGTGAGCCATAAGATGCCTGCCTTACCTTCATTATTTTTATTTTTTATTTCCTTCTTTGTGCTTCATCGTATAACTTTCTATAATTTTTGAGTTGGAAATTTAATTCGTCATTTCTGCTTTTTAAAATTACATATATATGTTTGTGTGCATGCACATAGGTGTGTGTTTGTGTGTGTGCATATTTAAGGCAATGAATTTTTTTTGTCTTAGAGTTATCAAGAGAAATAGACCAATAGAATAAATAGATAGATGGATAGATATTTTAAAGAGTTGGCTCATGTGATTATGGAGCCTGAGAATTCTCAAGACCTGCAGTCAGCAAACTGGAGACCTAAAACAGCCAATGGTACATTTCTTGCCCTCACCTGAGGATAGGTAAAGACTGACGTTCTGGCTCACAGATAGCAGGGAGAGTGAAATCTCTTAGACTTCTGTTCTGTTCAGGCTTTTGGCAGATTGGATGAGTGAATGGAGACATCGCATAAATGCTGATCACTCATGAGAAACTTTAATGGAGGAGAGAGCACATGACCTGGGCCTTGAAAGTAGCTTAACCAGTGGAGAATGGATCATTAAAGTAATGCTAATGGCAGAATTTCCTCATAAGGGTGACAATTAGTTGGCACATTGAAGAGTAGCAAGTACTGTCTGTATCTTTGTTGATGATAAAAAGCATAGGGGGAGAATGGGAGAAAACATCTTACAGACACATTGCTGCCATTTGGTAATTAGACTCTTAATATCACTCAGAAAAGTTTATATATGATCCATGAGTTAGAAAGAAGCATATTGAAATTATTTTGGGGTACAATTGAGGAACTAGGAAGTTGTGATGAAGACATCAAGTAAAGATCACTGTGCCAATGAAGGTGAAATGAACTGATAAATATACTATTGGTACTACACATTTGAAAGCTATTGATACTGTGTATTATCTAAATCCAGATCTCCAGCCCAGACTTCTTTCATGTACTAATAACTCTTATTTTTTAATTATTCATTGTCCTATCATACAGATGCTTCAATTTTCATAAATCTAAAAGGAAATTTAAAAATTTCCTATTCAAACCTATTTTTATAGCTGTATCCCTAGTCTTGTGAATGACCTGACAAGTTATTCAATTAATTAAAACACAGAAATCTAGGACTCTGTAAATTTCTTCTTCTTCCTCTTGCTACACATATAACATACTGTTCACAAAGACCTACAGGTTTTATTCTGTGTCTTTTTAATTTGTTCCCTTCTCTTCGTCTCCTTGTAACTGTCCTGTCTATACTCTCATTTGAATTAGGAGGTACATGTGCTTCCTATCTGCCCTCAATCCACATTCCTGAGTGGTCAAAGTTTTATTATAAAACATAATGCTGTGACTTCCCTGCTTAATTTCTTATGCTGGTTTCCCATTGCTTCCAGGAAGTATGTCAGTCTCCCTTGTGTGACCTTCCGGCTCATCTGTCATAATAATAATAATAACAAATCTATTAATAGCACTAATAATAGTAAAGATACTGATAGTAATTACAATGTGCACTAATTGAATGCTTAATCAGTATGCTTCAGACATTGTGTTAGTATTTTATATGCTGAAGTATAATTCTTTTTACTCTTCCCAGTACTTCTAAAGAGTGGATGATATTGCTGTCATCTGATTTTATAAATGAAGAGAGTAAGGCAGAGAGCACCGAAGAAGTATGCTCAAAATCACAAAGCAAGGAAGGGGCAGAGCTGAAATACAAACCCAGATTGTATATTTCTCCTGATTGTTTCTCTGAAGACTTTACCTCAGTTCACATCCCCCAGCTACATTCACACTTTGCTCCAGCTGTACAGGAATGCTAATGGTTCCTAAAGCATTGCATTATAGAATGTAATAGTCTGATGGTTATTTTCCTATCTGTTTTAGTAACTGTGAGCCTCTTGAGGGCAGGGGCTGTGTTTTACACTTCCTTTTATCCTCCAACCTCAGCAGAGCACCTTACACATAATGGATGCTTGATACAGTTATGTTCATGTATAGTCAGTTCTGCCATAATTGACAATTAAGCATAACATAGATTCCATGCTTGCTTATGTGCAAGTTTGCCCTCAAGAAATACTAGGCAAACACAGAAAACTATACCAAAAAGAAGCAAGTAGCATTGAAATATGCAAAATGCCCACATTTCACTTCTACCAGCTACCTTAATTCCATGTGTATATTAATACCCACACCCCTCCCCATCTGGTGTTACAGCTTTTCATTTCAGAGAAATCGTATTTCAGATAAATCTCCTTCCACCACTTCACAATAATTCACAAGCTGCAACCTTCCAATGCCCATTTCCACAAATACTTTCAGGTCTTTCTGAAGATAAAGTATCATATTTATTGTAGTATTTATGTTTTTCTGAGCATTTAAAATGTGTAAAACTGTTTTACCATTTTTATTAGGTTCCTATCTCTTTTTGTATGTGTTGCTGATAAAGTTCTTGAGTGTCAGTTATGTCCCAACCCTATTTTCCTCATACCCCTATAGTTTTCGCTGTGTCGACTTTGCAGAGGATGATGATGTTTCAGAACATATATTTCTCATTGCAGCAGAACTCACTGTACTTGAATGAGTTAAAGAAAGGCTGAAACTCACTGGATTTCTGTTAGGGCTGAATTTTGTTCCCTCTAAATTCATATATTGAAGCCCTAACACCTAGCACCTCAGAATGTGACTGTATTTACAGATAGGGACTTTAAAGAAGAGATTATGTTAAAACGAGACCATTAGTGTGGGCCCTAATTCAACATGACTGATGTCCTTATAAGAAGAGGAAATTTGGACAGATGAAATAGACATGAGGCGCACAAGCACAGAAGAAAGACCATGTAAGAACACACAGGGAAACAGCCATCTACAAGCCCAGGACAGTAAACTCAGGACAAACCAAACCTGCGCACACCTTAATCTTGGACTCATCCTCCAGAACTATGAGAATATAAATTGTTGTTGTTTAAGCCACCTAGTCTCTAATACTTTGTATGACAGTCCTAGTAAACAGTTTCTTTGACTATTTCCCATATATCACCATTTCTTTACTTGTAACACCAACCCTCGATCTGGATGGTCGTTTTTACCCCATCCCATCCATGGCCACCTTAGATTCAAGTATATCTTTTATTTTAATATTTATCAAACAATTTTGTAATAACTTATACTTCCTCTGTTTGGTATAGGTTATGAATTCTTTAGACCAATATTGTCTATTTTTAAACTTTGTGTCAACAACTTCAAATATGACATTTGTAACATTGTAGACTCGGAATATATTAATGTTAAATAAATGCATGTTAGAAATATTGTGGCATAGAATCAAAATAATGTTGCAATGTATTTAATGAAAGAAACAAAAAAATAATACACTATACGTGAATATAGTGTTAGGATGGCATCAATGTGTAGCTGTCTGCAGTTCAAATGATGATTTCTGTTTCATTTGTGGACACATTACTCCTGCTCTGTCCATGTTCTCCTGCACTATACTTAATGAGTAATTGTGCAAAATTTCTAGAATGAATGATGGAGAAAATGGTAGTTCTATTGGGGGAAAAAAAAGGAAAGTTGAAGTCTGGAAAAAACTTATGATCAAGTGTTTAATATTTGAATCAATATCCGTCTATAGGGTAATGATTGAACATCTACCATCTATCTATTGGAGGACAATTTCTACCTATCACTTACGGAATTAGCTCATAGTGAATGATTAGAGTAACCTTCTACATAACTGCTATTTCTTTGGCAAACACTGATTGCAGCAATGAAGAGAAGGAGAATTGGTGTTCTGTGCCTAATAATTGAGAGATAAACGAAATAACTGCAGTAATATAACTGTAGCATTTATACACAGGGAGAATAAGAACTAACAATAATAATATTTAACACTTATTGACAACTTACTTTGTGAAAACTGTTGACATTTCTTAAAATTAAAACATTGGCTTTTTTTAAGAGTCATGAGCCCTAGAAGGTTGGGCTCATCATCATTCTATTTTGTGAACAAGAAAACTGTAGCCTGTGACAGCTAATTAATTCGCCCCAGGTAACACAGTTCCTTGGTGGACAGTTAGAATGCAAAATCTGCTTCTGTTTGTACTTATCTTCTATTATGCTCACTGCTGGTATTGGGAACCTCTTTAGACTACCTTTTACTTCTTGATCCTTCTCCAATCTCTGGAGCTCTTCTTTTTGTATTTACTCTGTTTCTCCCACCCAGTCCAAGTGGTGCTTCTTGTGATACTTCTCTAGGTCACTATGCCATTCTTGTTTCTAAATACCTGTGAGCTTTACCTTCTGTACTATTCATTTGTGAAATCAACATGCTCTGTTTTGCATTTTCCCAGTAAGTTTGAAATACCTTGTATTCAGACATTTTAACTGCTTTTCAAAATAAATTACCTTTTTGTACCTTGTAGTGAAATTGCACATATTTCTAGTTTGATGAATTCTAGAATAATTTAATAAAAATTTGCTCATACTTATTGAGATAAGCTACTAAATACCAGATACCATGCTACAACATGTTTTTTTTTTTTTCTTATGTCTTCTTCAAAAACTCTTGTTGACAGTAGTTTTTGCAGGGCATATGTGTTTCTGTGTGTGTATAATAGGGTTGTGATGTAGAATGTATTTCCTATCCTGGGTGATGGTCAAAAAAGTTTGACACCATTGTGACTTAGTATAATTGCAAACCTAGGTCATATATTTAGTTTTTAGCCAAAGGCAAAGCTTTCAGACTTTTTTATTCTCACCATTTTGCCAGTTTGAGGTCTTGTGGATTGCAATAGTTTCTTTAGGCAGGGTCGCTTGAATTGTCTTGATAGCACAAACGAAATGTCAAGTCGGGCTAGGTTCATTTTCTCTCACCTGGCCCAGCTCCAGAAGTTCATTGATTTTTGTAATTAAATGAGTTGGAAGTAAATCCCAGGCCTGTGCTGCATGCTAGTCATTGGTGCTGATGCCTGAATCTTAATAAGCTGTTGAGTGTGATCTTGTGCCAGAGAGCCGAGGTGTTAACAGTCTTCCTGGTGCTCCCAGACCATGTAGCAATCTGGGGTTATAATTGCTTCGTGCAGGACAAAATAGAGAGGAGGTGGAATGGCACTCGATTCAAATAAAACAGCATACTTCAGAAAGTGCTTAACTGATAGAATACAAAATTTGTCTTTTTTTTTTTTTTCTGTACATAAATTCAGCATAGTGGATGCAATTTTCTTTAGCCTCTCTGAATGGAATGTGAAATTTCAGGCTTTCAGTTTGATTGGGACAGTGGTACGTATTTAAACTGAGTCAAACATTAAGCCTTTTAGTTAATTTCAAAGATAGTAAAGGCCATACTAAGTCAACAAATGCCACATCATTTTTGTTTGATTTTCTCAAAGCAGGTCTTAAAATTATAGTTTTCCAAGTTCACTTAAAGAAACAAAATAAAAGCATACCAGACATATATACATACATATGTATATATGATGTGTATATATATTACTATATCTATATCTGTATCATCCATATTTTATATCTATATCTATATTTATCTATATGTGATCTCACAGTATATGGTGGCTAGAAAGTAATCTTTTGAAAAAATCTTAGTACTAGTTTTGTTCAATCAATGAGAAATTATAAATGTGGAAAATTGAGAGATGTTCTTTGAAAAGCACAGAGTTTAAACTGTAAGTACATTTGAGGAAGAACTTGATTGAGAAAAAAAGTCTGAGTTTGCACTTGCAAGTGGTAGAAAACTACATCTCCAGAATTTTCTAATTTCTGATGAGAGTGAAAAATATGGGCTGAATTTTTTTGTTAATGCTTTACAAATAGTTATATCATTTAACCTGGAAAGTACAATTTAAAAATATATTCTAAGAAATAATATGACAACTTCAAAAAGAATGCCTATAAAATTTCTCATAACATTCATGAGAGTGAGGAAAATTGGAACTTAAAATCCAATAAAGTGATCAGTTAAATACATATAGCATGCCTATAAATAAAATGCCATGCAAGCATTATACATTAAAGTGTATTGTTATTGATATGTAAATATTTTAATATGCATTGTGGAGTAAAACCAGGTTATAAAATAATATGCATGTAGATACATAAGCACTATATAAATTATATATTTTTATACACAAGTATATACATACATCACATTTGCTTTATATTTCTATATGTGCATGATCATGAATAGAAAATACTTGTAAATTTACAAAACAAAATGTTAACAGTGGCTATCTTTAGTAGCAAGTCTGTGGATGCTTTTATTTTGCTTAGCTCCATCTTTTCATTTCTTCAAAATGAGCATTTATTTCTAGTGTAATTAAAAGCAGCTTAAAGAAACTCACATTTTAATGTTATTCTATATAAAATTGAAAATATAGTTATTCTTTTACCAAGGAGATGAATAGCAAATTAGATAGAATTCACTAAATATTTATTATAATTCCAACATTTTACTGGGAGCTCTGGAATATAAAAAGAAATAGAAGTCATTTTTCACGCCCTACACAACATTACATGTTCTAAACATAAAGCTCCAAAAATCCTTTGCTCAGACACACAAAAAACTGCCTATTGCCAAATGAATAAAGTGAAAATCTCAGTCTGGGATTCAAAGCTTATACAAAACAATACTGAGTGTGACTCTAACAACCACTACCACCACCAAAAACAGCTGGATCTCAATGAACATCAAACAGAACTTCGAGAAATGACCGACATAGCTTCTGAAAATAAAAACTATGTACATATATAAAAAATATATATGTATAGTGGAGTCCTCTGTATCCATGGGTTCTGAGTGTAACTTGATACAAAGGACCAACTTTAAGGGACTTGAGCATTCACAAATTTTGGTATCTAAGTATGGTCGTGGAACCAATCCCCTGGAGATACCGAGGAATGACGGTATATTATATATATGTGTGTATATATATATATATTTGATAATGATTCAAGTCTGTTAAAAGTAAATTGCATTAAACTATTATATTCCCTCTATATAGCGAGAACCACGCAGGTCACAAGAATGTATATGATACATGCCCATGACTTCAAAGAGCTGGCAATCGAATTGAGAAAAGTAAAGTGACTAATTTGAGCTGGATGAGTGGGAAAGGGCAGACTTTGCTTATAGTAATCCATGCTGGAAAGTCTGGGTAAATTGGGATCAAACCTAGGGTTTGCCCACTTGTCAACGCATTCTCTCTCAAACAGTGTCCTGTAGTTGGTCCTAGGGTATATATTTTAGGTAAACATGTCCACAGCTGTTTGGCTTCTGTCAATCCTGTTGAGAAATAGACTACTGATGGGTCATGTCTGATAGGTTGCTTCTAAAGTCTCCTCTATGTCTTTGGTGTTCCATGGTTTTGTTATAATGGGCTTAAATCTCCCATATTTTCCAACTTTCTGCATGTGGATTTTGGGCTATTTCTTCTAATATATATTGCAAACCCTAATTTTTTATTTAGCTATATCTGATTTACTGATCACCAACTGAGTTTTTAATTGCAAAAACATTGATTATTTTTAGAATTTCTATTTGATGCTCTTTCAAATCCAGCTGTTGTATGTGTGTGTGTGTTGCTGTTTGTTGTTGTATCTTGGGGTCTTTGTGTGTGTGTGTGCACGCGCATGCGCACAGTTACCTTATTGTCCATATCTGATAATTATACTATGTGAAATGGTGAGGGGTCTGATATTGCTATTATTTAGCCTACAGAACCTTAAACATGTTAGATTCTTTCCTAGTAAGCTTTATAATTTAGGATTTTAGGCTTAAAATTTCCTGGGATATAGCCATCCCAGTAGCAATTTTTACGTACATTTACTAGCTTATGAGGACAGGTAAGTAGTGTAAATGGGCCTTAAACCTACAGGAAAGCAAGCCTGCAATTATGAATTCTTAAGCAAGGGCTTTTCTTTTGTGTTGTTTCCTTATCTAGATCCTAAATTGAAATAGGCAATCTTTCTTGGTATCTCTTTCTGCATGGGTTGTCCATATTTATTCATTCTCTTTGTGTTGACATTTTTTCTCAGCTTTACTACATGGGCCATATCACTTCTACTTACTCAGTTGAGTATAAAGTCCTGTGAGTGCAAGCCTCTTGGTTATTAAATCCTACAACTTCTCCTCTGTTTTCCCCTACTCTCCCACTAAACCAGGTCAGTAAAAGTGTCTGTACCACCTAACCTCTCTGATGTTTCATTTCTCCTTCATTTTTGATCCCTTAGAAAGTCTCTCACTTTTCTTTGAGATTAATATAAAGGATTTATTTTGTATTTATTTATTATACTTGGAGGCATCAAGGCAGGACTTTTTCATGTTATTTAATCTTCAATATTGCTGAGATGTCTTAATGTATATTTGATTAAAAAGCATGTCTAGTCTTTCATCTCTGCAAAGCAAAATTGTTGAAAGTAGTTTTTCCTCAGTGCTTGGCCAAGTTCTTGTGTACAGTAGAGGTTCAATACATAAATACTGATTATATGAATATGGGAAACCTGGAGTTATTATAGGAAGAATTATGGCTGTGTACTTCTTCCCGGCATGGATATAGCCCTTTGTTTCAGTGGTACTACGATATTGCTTCTTACGACAAAGAAGATAACCTCAGAAATGGATGTGGAATGCATACAGGTAGCCTCGTGAAGTACACGGAAGGCCAGTGAGCATCAGCAATTTTCTCAGCTGAGCACTGGTCAATCAGCAATAGTCACTGATACACCAAAATTCAAAACCTAGCCATGTCCCACCCCAGATCAAAAGCCTATTGCATATTCCTATTGACTTTCAGACAGAATTCTTCTTTCTTGGAATGATACATATATTTCCTCCCCATTTCCTACTGATATTTTTTTTCATGCCCAAGCTGCCCTAGTCTTCCTTGTCTTTGATCATGCAGTTTACACATACATAATTACTTATTTTGCCTTGAGCAAAATGCCTTGAGCTTTTATATTAATTGATTCATAAATGTTATTCACTTTCTCCCTTACTTTTTAAATAAGAAGCAATAATTATTATAATTATTGGAAGTCTTGAAGACACTTTGGCTGACCTTCTTTTCCTCTCAATGTTTCTCAACAAATAACATTGGGATTTGTAGATTCTTTTTACAACTAAAGTTCTAACCATCACTAAAAGTATTTAGGATTGCAATTGTAAAAATTACTTTCACAGAACATCATGGCTTCTAATTTTTCTGCATCCTGTATGTTCTAATTTCTCTAATATGTTCAGCATTACTGTATGAATATATTTGGGAACCAACTCATACTGAACATAAGAATAGTTTTTGAAATTTATTTACTATATAGGTGCCTGAAAAGATAGTACACATAAAAATAATTTCAAATTATCATTAATCTTATGAAAAATTACTCAACCTTTTTATAACAACATAAGTGCTGATTATACTATACTGTAATATCTCTCACATATTGAATTAACAAAAATATGAGAATTTTACTACATTCTCCATTGTTATAGCTGTGAGGGAAATAGGCACTCTGATATTATAGCTGGTGGGAGTGCAAAATGATACAACTTCTGTGAAAGAGAACTTTGAAAAAATCTCCATCCAAAGTAGATAAGTATTTACTTTTCTTAGTGTCAGAACTATCAATTCTAGGAATCTATTCTAAGATTCTGTTGCAAAAATACAAAATAATAAAGTAATATATGCATGATATTTTTCATTCTGGTGTATTAGTAATAGCAAGAAACTGGAAATAGGCCTTTTGTTCATTGTAGAATACCAATCGAATAAACTATGTAGAACTACCTGATAAATTAATAAGAGATGAAGATGCAATATCTCTAGGATGTATTATAAAGATTGAAAAGGAACAAGACAAAGGAATATTGTTAAGATAAAAAAATACATAGAAACACGTTTATAGTAAGCTAGCTTTCTATAAAATAGGGATGTTGACAATATGAACTTATATGCATTCATGTGTATTTTTTGCAAGATGTAACTATAAAAATAAAAAGAACAACTAATCAAACATGGTTACTTTATATGAGGAAAGAGAGAACTGGGAGAGAAGATAGAAATAGAAATGAGACTTCGGAGAATATACCTGCTTGTATAGTTTTGATTTTGAAACCATAAAAATTCAGTCAAAGGCACACAATGTGTAGAAATTGAAGCCAAACTGAAACTAATAGGCTAAACCCTATATTAAGGGAATGGTATAACCCCCAAGAGAAGCTAATTAGCTCCACTGTGTTTTTATTGTGTATTTTTAGTAGAAATTATTCTAATGACAAAAAAGTAGACCAAAAAATCCTAAACTTTAATCAAGTCTTTAATATAAGCACCGATGTACTCCAGGGGACAGAGGAACAAGGTAAGCAACATCGTGAGGTCGTACTCAGAAATATTCAGATAAATCCAGATGCAGATGCTATGTTCTACCATCTATAAGATAAATGAAGTGGCTTTACTGATGTATCAAATGACATTGGGAAAAAGAGGAAGAAGGTTTATTATCAAATAAAAGAGCCTTAGGAGTTGTTGTTCAAGTCTTGATCTGAATAAACCAGTTCTAAAAAATACACCTTTAAGATAGTTGGGAAAATTTTAATATAGATAGGGTATTCCATGCAGTTAAAGTTTTTGTTTATTTTGACAGTTTTAATAGTGACTTGATGATTACCTTGAAAAATAACTCATAGAATATGTATAGTAATAGAGACACATAATAAACTATTTACAGGTAAAAAATGATGATGGTATCTAAGCTTTGCTTTAAAGTGCTCTAGAATTATTTAAAAAATCATTTGAGAGGATAAGATTGGCAAAATGTTCATGGCTAAAGCTGGGTTAGGGGTATATGAGAGTACATTATAGCATCCCCTCTGCTAAATTAGAGTCTCCAAATATAATGCCCAATAAATTGTATTTTTAAGACCTCCTTGAGTGCTTTTGATATTAATTCAGGGTTAGAAAATATTATTACCTAGCAATGGAGTATATGTTTATGGAATCTTTATGTATCCAAGTCAAATGCCGGCAGTTCAATTGTTTGACCAAAAGACACTACTGTTCCTTATTCTTGCCCTTTAATTTGCTTAAAGGACAAGATATATCTTTATTCTTCTCCTCCTTTTCTTCCCCCTCCTATTCATATTTTAATTTCAATAACTGAGTATAATTTTAAAGAAAAAGTTAAAGGCATTGATAATTCCATATTGAAATACTGATATAAAGAAGAGTCCCCACATTTGCTGCTCTGGGATATTCTTCCTTTCATCCAACCCAATCCAGACCTATCAGCAAAATTACTCTTACTTCTTTAGTATGGATCTGCTATGGACTGATTCGTGTTCTTCCAAATTCATATGTTGAAGCCCTACCCCGCAATGTGACTGTATTTGGAGACAAGACTTTTAGTAGGTAATTGTGGTTAAATGAGGTCATAAGGGTGGGGGCTCAATCCAATAGAATTAGTGGCCTTTTAGTAAGAGGCAGAGAGAGAATATAAAATATATAAGGCTGGAAAGGTAGGGAATACTGAGTTCTTGGGGCTTTATTCTGAGTCAGTGATTTGCAAAATCTCCAAGGCCCATGGACGTGCCTCAGAGCCCCTCTTGGTAGAGCTGGGGAAGGATAAGAGGATGGCTGTTAGAAAAGTTCTATTTTATACATGAAAATTCAGTCTAAGGGATCATTTGAATGAATGAATACCAAAGAATTAATAAACAAAAGGTTTTAAAATCTGGAATCAAAAAGAGAATAGCAAGACATGAATTATATACAGTCACATACTTCAAGAATTAAAAATAAATGAGTTGCCCGGATTCTGAACAAGAGATTGTTCTGTCAACACGGAGTAATACCAACTGAATTTATTCTCAGATCTGAAAAAACACAAAAGCTGGATAAAATATATGAAACGATGGTTTTCAAGACACTGGAAAGCAGACATGAAGTAGAACTGTCACTGATACAATGGAAAGAAACAATATGAGCCTTATGATTTCCCAGCTACTTCATTACAAGAATTCCCAGGCTACTGCACAAAGCAGAACAAACCAAGGAGAACCTGTACTCTCTGAGTTGCAGAGACAAACCTAAAAGTCCTGAGAGACAAAGTCAACTAGAGTTTACAGGACAGAGTACTAGAGAGTAAGCCTGAAAAGAGATGGATAACCAAAGATCTACAGAAGGATCCATTGAATATTTAGCACAATATTGGTTAGCGCAGGTTGTAAAAAAATTACTCGAAGAATTAATAAGGAAGAAATAATTAGCTTAAACACTGTGTTCGTGCTGCCCAACAAATCTCAAAAACAAGAACAAGAGAAATTGAATAAAACCCAAAGCTAGTTCTTTAAGGAGATAAATAAAATTGATACACCTTTCTCCTAATTCAGGAAAAAGAGAGAGAGAGAAGACACCAAATACCAATAGCAGGAATGAGAGTGATAATATCAGTACAGATTTTACATATCAAAAGGATATTAAGAAGATATCATGAACAACTTTAGGCCAATAAATATGGCTATTTAGATAAAATGGACAAATTCCTTGAAAGACACAAACTATCAAAGGTATTAGAAAGAAATTGATAACCTGAATAGTCCTAAATCTAGTTATAAAATAGAATTTATAGTTTTAAAACCTCACAAAAAAATCTTTAGGCTCAGATTTCTCCACTGATGAATCATACAAAACATTGATAAAAGAGACAACATTTCCATACAATTCTTCCAGAAAATTGAAGGGGTGAAAATACTTTCCAACTCATTCTGGAGGCCAGCACTAACCTGATACCATACTGCACAAAGACATTATAATAAAAGGACACCACAAAACAGTAGCCCTTATGAACTTTGATGCAAAAATTCTAAACACAATTTTAGCAAATGGAATCAAAAAGCATATGAAAAAAATAATACATCATGAACAGGTGGGTTTTATATCGTGAATGCAAGGTTATTGCCTAACATTTGAAAATCAATAAATGTTATTCTCTATAACAAAAAACTTAAAAACATGTAATTTCTTATTAGCTGCAGAAAAAGTACTTAATAAAATATAATACCCACTCCCCATGAAAATTCTAGTAAACTAGCAGTAAAAGCAAACTTTCTCAATCTGATAAATGGCTGCTGTGAAAACTTAAAGCTACAATTATAATTAATGGTGAAGGACTAAATGCTTTTCTTCTAAGATCAGGACAAAGTCCAGGATGTCTGCTCTCATTCTTTTTCTATTCAACATTTTACTGAAGGTTCTAGCCTAGGCAATAAGGCAAGCAAAGAAAATAAAAGCCATTGAAATTGAAAATTAAGTTTAAAAACGTCTATTTATAGCCATTTAATTTCTTAATCATATCTCCTGTTTCTTTTACCCTCTCTCTTCACCCCACCATATAGTTATTCCTTTAATTTATGTGTATAAACACATTTACTATATATTTATATCTATTGCTAATTGCAAAATAATAGAAATTAAACCATAGTGTTATCTAGAAACACACTAATTTATTATAGTAATTTGGTTAAACTCTACAAGAAACCCAATTATCCTCTGCTGTAAATTAAATATAATGTACTGCATAATTTAAAAAAGAAATTAATTTTGAAGAAAATGTGAATCAAATATAAAACAGGTTTAAGTCTGACTTTTAAGTGAAAGCATTGACTAAAGATTTTAATCAACAAAATGCATGAAGGTTAATCCAAAAATTTATTGGAACCTGCTTAGGAATAAATTAATTCACTTGGAATGTATCACTAAAATTATTTTTTGATCTAATGGAGTGATAATTGAATTCTTCTTTTCTAATCTGAGACAGGGGAGATAGTAGCACCACAATGTAATTACTTGTCTAGTTAAATACATAGTTCTTTTTTGTGGAAATTATTTGTTTTCAAATTCATGCTGAGAACTGACCAGCTTCTCTTTATCATAATATAATTTAACAAAATGTAGCATTCCTTCTTCATCAAATTAAGGCAATTTGGAAAATTAAAGAGACTTTGGGTCTTTGCTCTTCAATCATCTTCCATTGTTGCTCTCACCTGAAAAAAAAATTGAAAAAAAATCTTGAAGGACTGAATTTCCTTTTGTATAACTAAGCCAAGGGAAATTATGCCCCTAAAAATGATAATGACTCAGAGGCTCATACCAGCAATGTTCCTCTTTATACTACCTTTTCTGGGTCCAGCCATCTCCTTCCAGGCTCTCACAGGATAATTTACAGGTAGATTTACATGATCACAGCTAATAACAAGTTTACACTGTGTAGCACTAAGATGTCTATAATATTGACCAAGATGTCTCTTTCTGTCTTTCTCTTACCTGTCTTCTCTCCCCCACCCCATATTTATAAACACAGACCACCAATCAATGACACCACTGGAAGAGAAGAGAATCAATTCCTTATGACACCTTATGAGACCTTAAAACAACAGAAGTATCCCATAACCCCTGACCTTTCCTGGTTATTATATCCCTGATTTTAAGTGAATGAAAAAAAAATCATTTGACAAGGAGCATATCAACTTGAAGTCAGAATATTTAAGAAATATTTTTTTAAAAAAGATTTGCATGCTCTGAGATAGCAAGTGTAAAGGCATTCAGAAAAGGCAGCTATAAAGATATTAGAGGAATGTAAACTGATATTAGCTATAAAAATTATTTCAGCATATTTTTCTCTGAAGCATTTTGGGAACTATTATCTAATTTATGTACCTTTCTTTTTTAATTTAATTTTGTTTTTTTGTTCCCTCCACAGACTGTTCCATAATGTAATACTGGTTATACAGGATTTGTTTCTTCCCTGTATGGTCATCCTTCTAGCAGTTTCCAGTTCAGAAAGATTCTAGCATTTGGAATGTGATAAAGCTGGCTGCTGCATGAGATTCATCTGAGCAGAAAAGAGGAGAAGCAGGTGTTTGGAAGCTACCGCAATGATCCAGACAAGAGGTAATGGTGACTCAGAGAACCATAGTGACCTTGGGAATGATGAGAAGTGCTCAGTTTTGAAAGTAGAACCAACAAAACTTCCCCAGATGACTTTGATCTGTGCACCTGAAAGAATGGAATTACCATTAATTGAAAGGAGGTGAACCATGGAAAGAGCAAGTTGGGGAATGGGACAGAGATATCGAGAACTGAGTTTTTGACATTCATTCCAGGAATAATAATATGCATTGGTATTGAGAGTATTATAATCTACCATATTAATTGGTCAAAGGATAATATTATTAACTTTGATTTAATGTGGAAAAGTGCATTTGATAGAACTCAATATCTTTGAGGATAAATGATCCTATCAAAGGATAGAGTCATAATTCTTAATATGTTTAAATATATATTTCACAAAACAATGGCTAGCATCTGCCTAATGGGTAAAATACAAAAAGCATTACCATTAAATCAAAAAAAAAAATATTGTCTGCTATTTGCTATGACCATTGCTATTAGACAATGAGAAAAAATGTATATTTGAAAGAAAACTACAATGTAATTTCTAAATAATATAATGTAAACCTAAAAATATAGAGAGATAACATAAGAAACCTATTAAAATACTATGAGAGCTTGGGAAAATGATTGATTATAAAATAAACACACAAAGTGTAACAGATTTTAAGTTAAATAAAATAAATAATGAATTAAATGAAAATTAAATGAAATCACTTAAATCAAAACTGAACATGTTTTCCATCTTAAAATTTGTTATTTAAAAAATATTTTATTTAAAAAATTTTAAATTAAATCAAAACTGACCATGTGTTAAAGTCATTTATTTTTATGCTTAACCCTTGGAGGAGTGGAAAGACATGATACCTTTTCTCACCATTATTTCAGGGGCTTTTGTCTGATTTTGTGAACTGATTACTTGAGATGGTAGTCTGACTTCTTGGACTGATTTACTACAATTAAAGGGTTGGCTTGCTGGGCTGCTTTCTAGAGACTGAGGGTCAGAGTCATATTTTCATTTATGGTCCGGCCATTGTCCATTTATATATTTAGTCCCCCACCTGTTCTGTATTTACTAACTCCTTGATCTTAGGAAAACTATTTAAGCATCTCTTTTCCTAAATTTTCTCCAATATACAATAAAGGTAATAAGAATATCTAGTATATAGTTTTCTGGTGATAATTTAAAAAGTAAAGAACATAGACCAGTATCTGGCACATGGTAAATGATATTTAAGTGCATGTTATTATTTTTTATTTCCTCCAAGCCCCTGAAATAATGGTGAGAAAAGGTATCATGTCTTTCCACTCCTCCAAGGGTTAAGCATAAAAATAAATGACTTAATCATTCTACATATTATATTTTTAAAAAGAGCAATGTATTACAGTTAAGAGAAGATAGTGGGCTCCCAGTCATGTAATACTCCTATCCCCTTTTTTTTTTTTTGCTTTATTTCTCATTTTGTATTTTATTCTAGAGATGCTAGTATAGGGGAGGACAAAATCCTCTTCCCTTACCTTTACTCTTCTTAGTTCTTAGCTGAGGCCCCTGTAACAAAGGACAGATTAACAAGAGAAAACATACATAAGTTTATTAACATGTATATCTCATATATGCCTAGAAGAAACCCAGGGAATGAGTACCTCAAAGAGGTGGCTTAGAATTTGGGTTTAATATCATGTCTGGAGCTTCTTAAAATAATCAGCTCAAAATAATCTCTGTACCAAAAAGGCATATTTTGTGTGACATATTCTGGTCTCTTATATAGGCTTCTCTCAATTTTCCAGCCACAACTTGTGGAATTACCTAGAATGTCCTTTACTCTCTTTCTATTTCTTAGCATCATATCATCCTTCAAAGTCTAACTAAATCTGCCTTCTTTTGTCAATTAGTCTCCAGGAGCAATCAAGTCACTGTTAAAAAAATACAGAATTTATAGCATCTACCAATCTCTGAGGATATTTAAAAATCAATACTTAATTATGCCCACTCTTATTATATATATGTCATCTCTAACTAGATTAGTAGCTCTCCAACAGCCTTATCCTGATTATTTTCCACACCCTTGTTATAAAGTGACTGATAAAGAATTTTCTTTTGGAAGACCACTAATACATTTGTGACATGTCAATGATAATATTTTCCAGTCATTTAGGAAATGGAGCATGAGATAGAGGGATGGATAGAAATGATTTCACCCATAGCCCAAGAGATTTTGTGATGATATTTTCCGACGAGAAGTAGACCTTTGGCACCATCACTTAAGCTGATTTTGGTGTTGCCATTGGTATTCCTTCCAGCCTCTCTCCCATCATCACAGGCTGTGATCTCATTGTATTTATTTTGCCACTTTACAGGATTTACTCTGTCAAGGATCTTTGCCTCTGGCAAACACAACTTGTCCTAAATGATTTTCAGTAATACTTCAAAACAGGAGCTAGTATAGATATATTCATAGCTCAAAACTCCTATCCTCCTCCTCGACCATCTTTCTTCCAGTCTTCGCAATTTTTCCCTCTCCTGCTGATTTATAAAATAATCTGAACACATAGCAAACTTGAACAGTTATTTTCCAATGAAGATTTTGGGACAAACTGCATCCCCATACTTGCTCAAAAAATGTAGCAAGCAATAAGAACATGCATTCAGGGGGAATCAGGAGTAGGAAAGTACATGTGACAGACAAGCACTTGCATCTCAGTGATGCTGCTTGCTCTGAGCTGATGGGAATTGGCTGTCAGGTTATAAACTGGATAGAGTGTCGGCTTGTCATATCAAAAGCTTTTAGTTTTATTCTAAAGATAAGGGACAATGCAGATTTCCCTATGATGGAGTTAAATTAAGCTATTCTGAGGATTTTTAAACTGCCAATTGTCAAATAAAAAGCAAATGCAGACTTAGGTAAGGAGACTTTTTTATTCAAAAGGATTTTTGCAAGAGGAAAGAAAGGGATTTGCAATAGGGGAAAGGAACTATGGCACCAGGGAGAATACTTGGACTACAAGCATCTCAAAGGTCAGACAGAAAGGAGCTTTTCTTTAGTAGAGAGAAAGAAACAAGTCTAGATTGAACTAAACACAGAGAAGTGGTTTGAAAGTGTGGTCCACAGTTTATCAGGGAATGTTTCCCCCTGAAGTCAGTCGATATACTCAGTTGCATGCTAGCTCAGCGTTAGGGTAGGTAAAAGTCAGGGCTGGGGAGAAGGAGAGAAGCTTAACTAAAGTTTGGCCAAGTTAAGGTAACAGACATTGTGTCCAGATAGGTCACTGGTTACAAACAGTTTAGCTAATCATTTAAGAGGCAAAAAATGAGAATTTATAGAGTCTTTAGCCTTGTCATAGGTATATAAAGGGGACATGTAGGAGTCTTATCTAACTCATATGGGAAAGGATGGTTCCTTGCTTTAAGCTGTTACAGGAACACAAAGGGGTGGGAGAATTTTTTTTAATCTTCACTGATTTACAGGATCACAGGGCTTGGGCAGAGTTCAACATTGTCAAAGGCAATCTGCATTAATAAAGGAATTAACTGACAATTCTGAGAGTCTGAATACATAATGGCCAGCCCATAGATGACTATAAAACGTTGACCCACAACCTCTAAAACAACCAGCCAGGAAGTCAAATCACAACCTCTGCAGTAATGGGGACAGAAATAGTCAGACCTTGGTGATCAACATCCAACTTTCCTATTTGTCCCTGGTCTCCACTCAGGACTAACCAGAGACAACAAAATACATTCCCCAAACCAGTCACATAGGATGCCGTGCCTCCAGCTTCCCCATATACCAGCCATCTCCAACTCGAGCATTCCCGAATCCTTTCCTTGTTTTTACTATGAAGTTTTTCCACTTTCTTGCACAACTTTGAGTCTCCACCAAATGCAAGTTATGGTAGCTGGTACCCTTGATACAGCAAGCTCTGAATAAAGAGCCACTGTTCTTATTTGGGTGGTCTTTGTTTATTTCCACAGTTTTCCTGGGGGCTCCACAGAGGCACAGTTGCACTGCCTGCCACTGCAGACCCCAGCCCTCTGCCAAGTGAGCACCCACAAGGCCCCTTTGTGCCTTGCTGCTCACAGCTTCATGGGTCCATGCCTATGTGGTAAGTCCACACTACACCAGAACTCAACCTTGCTTTGAATTTCTTTGCTGTTTCTTCTCAGTGTATTTCCTGAGTTTTGCTATTGTTTCCCATTGTTTGTCATCCTTGGTAGAATCAGGACATTCCTTTTCATCCGTTTTTGCTCTCTTTTGTGCTTCTGTTCTGTGTTGTGCTATTGAAAAGTGTTACTTGTTGTGAGAAGGAAAGTTACGGGATCAAACACAGTCATGGGCTCTACACACTTGTGATTCAAGTCTCACAGACTAATGAGTTTACATGTCACACAGGTACAGACAAACTCTGCTGTGGATCTCAAATAACAGTGGATAAGGTTCTCCATCTGTCTCTATTGTTTGGTCCTGAGATCTTGGCTCTGACTAACAGAAAGTGTTTTCATTGGTTATTTGCCTGCTTGGAGGCACAGACTGCCCAGTCTGCATTTAGGAGCATCCAGCTATCAAGCTGGGGAGCCGAGACCTGAAGTACACAAACATCACTTTCAACCAACGATCACCAGCTCTTATAGGGGTTCTCAGGCTAAGTCGTCTCCTCTTTCAGAAAAAATTCTTGCTTCTATATGTACTGTCATTATAAGTCTAACTATTGCACCTATCTCTCTAATTGTCACATCTTCACCAAGGATCATTTGGACCTTCAGTGACTGCTGTGTGGCACGTTTGAGTTGAACAAATTTGTTCATGTAAGGGACAGAACAGAAAACTCACAATAAAATTCTGATTCAAAAATTGCTTCACTGAAAGATTATTTGGCCAAAGCTAATGGGCAATTTGACTAACTTAAGCACCAAAAAACAAACTTATTTTTTAGTTAATGCCCCCATTCTTTGTCCTCAATTTGCCTCCCTATATTCAATTCTTTCTCTTCCCCATTCATCGGCCCTTAAAAAATCCATCTCTCTCATGAGTCAGATACGCAGGCCAACTATAGAAGTTGAACCTCAGACTTGAGTTAAATTAAGAGCCATAATTAAGTATTTTTATAAAGTTGGACAAGATCAGCAATCATTTATAGAATAATTTAGAATTCTTTTGGGTGCATACAATACAGGGTTATGTGATGTGTTAGTTTTCTATTGCTGCTGGAATAACTTACCATAAACATAGTGGCTTTAAACAGCAAAAAATTATTATCTTAAACTCCTATAGGTTAGAAGTTCCAGAAAGGTCTTACTGGGCTAAAATCAAGATGTCAGCAGAGACATGTTCCTGTTAGGAGGGCCTAAGGAAGATTTCTTTTTTTTTTTTTTTTTTTTTTTTTGCCTTTTTCTAAATTCTAGAGGCCACTTGTATTCTGTAGCCAGATTTTATCTATTGGAAGAGACATGAACGAAAAACTGCTCTTGAAGCTTGTTAAAAGGGACCTGATTAGTTGCTGTTGACAACAAATACACCAGTGAAACACCAGTGAGTCATCATTAGGTTCTCATTTTACAACCTGAGGAAGCAATCCAGAATTCCAGAAAAGAGACTGTTTTATTAGGAGACCTTAAATTACAAATTCTCAGAAATTGTCTAGATGTAGTCAATCTTTAGAAGTAATCCATGACCCAAGACTTTTGAACAAGCAAATGATCTCAGATACTGGACAGTTTCCACAGTAAGATGTTGCACCAAAAGCCCTGTCTGATTCCTGTTTTATTTTTCATTTGCTTGTTTATAACGATTCTTCTCATTTTCTGTAGACATCTGGTTATAATCTACCAACAATGTCCCTTTTTTTCCTCTTTATAATAATTGTTAGGTCAGAACATGCTCATTGTCATGCCGTTTTTAGATTACTCAAATAGAAACCACAGTCCTCAATTTTGCTGATTCCTAAATATGCCAGCAGCTCTGGATCCCTGTGATAAAAACCTCTGGACAATTTCTGTATCATCAAATGAGACCTTAGGGAATTACAGTTAATGGTGCTTCTATGCACCTACATGGACAAATGAATTTAAACAAATCAAACTATGACTTTGCTAGTGTCCTTCTCTTTCAGGAAAAACACACACACACACACACAAAAAAAAAAAAAAAAAAAAAAAAAACTAAAAACAGATTTCTGTAATTTATTGGTCAGGCACTAGGAAATTCTTAATTTGTATTCAACAACCTTCCTAGAATTGTGGTCCAAATACATCGTACCTGCAAGAAACTGATAGGAATTCAAATTTGTAACCCAGGTAATGTAAAGTCTTGGGTCTGATTACATCATGAATGATTTCTTTGTTCCCTGGATCTCCATGTTTTGCTACCGGATACTGTTTTCTTTGTGGTCAAGATACTGGTTGTTGTTTGCCTCAGACTAAAACCTCATGAAATTTAAGATTAATATTTCAAGACTTGTCTGTACAGAGACTCTAAATCTATAAATCCCCAAGGCTAAAAATTTTGACTTAGACACAAGATCCAAAATGAGACTAACTTTGGTTATTCAGGCCCTCTAGCTAAAGGAATTACTGAATCATTTATGCAACAATCAGAACAATGTTACCAATGGTGAGAATCACACAAACAGTAAAGGCTGTAAGAAGCTTATGAAATCTGGCAGCAATAATTAACAGTATTATTTCTGCCCCAGAAGGAATACAGATCATTCTCAGCTCTTTGTCATGAGTGCTGATAGACAGTTGCATTGCTCTAGAATTCTTGTTGGCTAATCATGTGTATATGAGCCATTGCTAATACTTCCCTTTATACTTCAATCAGTGAAATGGACAAAGTTGATCACCTTACAAAAAAACTATTTAACAAAGTACATCACCTTAACAAAAAGCTACTTGGCTTTCTAAGGTTGATCTTCATAGCCTATGGAATTTGTTCTCTTGATCTTTCTTGAGAAATTTTGGTTCCTGGTTCTAAAGTATCTTATGAGGACTATTAATTGCTTTTCTTTTTATCATATGGGGCATAATGCTGGTCTGTTGCATTCCATCTATTGTTTTAAATGCTTCTGCCCAGTGACTGTCTCATCAAATGACTGCCATGAAGATACAACAATGAGGTCAAGAAGGCTTTGCAGTAAGTTTACTATGGAGACAACAGGACAATCTGTGAGTGGTAAAGGTCTGGATTTCTAACCTTCTCTCAAATGGTCAACATCTTAGAAGTGAGAAAATGACCAAAAGGAGTAAATGAGAAACTGAATACATAAACAGACAATAGCCAGCCTATATACGACAATAGAACTTGACCTACAACCTTTGCAGCCACCATCCCAGGAAGCCAAACTACAGCCTCTGCAGCAATTGTCCCAGAATAGTAATCACTTTGGCAGTCAGTTTGTAGGGGCAGAAAGATGTGATATCTTTCCTTACTTGACATAAGGGTCATAGCCAGCACTCCTATTACAGAAGGCAGGTTACCAAGAGAAAAACATAAAGGATTTATTTAATAAAAGTTTTATGTGACTTGAGAGCCTTCAGAAATGAAGACTCAAAAACCCATAAAACTGTCTATTTTTATGCTTAGGTTTAATGAAGAATGGACAGCCATGTATAAATGTGGGAGGACAACTGGGTATGATTTAATGGTAACAGACAGAAGGAGAAAACCCAACAAGACCTGCTTATTCCGATTATTCTTGGCTTATCTGTGAAGCATTTTGTTTTCTTGGTTTTGGGGTGGAACCCATCTGGAATGAAGGTCATCAAGGGAGAAGAGAGAAGGGAGACAGGGATCTTTCTAGATTTTATGTTTGGTGTCAGGGGAGAAGTGTTCTAAATTCCACGACCTGCCTTGGGGAAGAGGAATTCTAGTTTCTATGACTTACTTTGGCAAGAGACAGGAAGACAGAAGTGGGCAGACAGATCTTGCCTCTCAGGCCCTTCCAATTTCCTTCACTTCAAAGTACCCAGCATGTCAAGGTGCCATACTTTCAGGTTTTGTGCTCTCAGCCCCAACACAGTCATCAGTTTCTGAATTTTTACCCCTGCTTCTAGCTCAGGAATAACCAGGGAAAGCCAAATGTGCTTCCCAAATTAATTACAGGTTGAATATCCCTTATCTGAAATGCTTAGGAACAGAATACTATTGGATTTCAGATATTTTTGGATTTTGGAATATTTGTATATACATAATGGGACATCTTGGGGATGGGACTCAAGTCTAAACATAAAATTCATTTATGAGTCTAACACATCTTATACACATTGCCTGAAGGTAATTTTATATACCTATTTTTAATAATTTTGTTCATGAAACCAAGTTTGGGAATTTTCTACTTGTGATGTCACATCAGCACTCAAAAATTTTCAAATTTTGAAGCATTTCAGATATCAGATTTTCAAACTAGGAAGTCTCAACCTGAATATAACATGTCCCACTTTTATTTGGCTTGCCTCTAACTTCCCCATACCAACAACCTCCACTAAGAGAGTTCCTGAAGCCTTTCCTTTTTTTCTATATGATGTTTTCTCACTCCCCTGCCTGTCTTTGAGTCTCTGCCAAATGCAAGTGATGTAGGTTTACTGCCTTGCAATAGGAAGCTCTGGGATAAACAACCTCTGTGTGTTCTCATTTGAGTGATCTTCATTTATTTTCACAATATATTTTTTATATACGAGCTTTTATTTGATTTGAAATTTTCTTCTCAAAGTGCCTCTCACATTAGAAGGTAATGAGATTCAGGTGGTGTGAAATTATAAGGCCATTCACTCTTAACAGTTCTCTATTGGCAGAGAGTTTATTGTGGCACTCTTTCTTCTGTCTCAGGAATGGGTGCACAATAATACTCAAACTAGAGTTTTTAGCACCCTGAGCACACAATTGCTTAACTTATTTTCTCTTAGTTTTGCAAAATAGAATTAACTAAAAAATCTTCTTTATCTTTGAATAGGTATAGGATATTGATGCTACAAAACATTTAAACAATAAATATGACGTGTATTTTGAGGAAATTTAAAATAAGCAAAAGGGTATATTAGCTGTATTGAATGGAAAACTGGATTATTTTGACCACACACTTCTG
This sequence comes from Varecia variegata, assembly GCA_028533085.1. NCBI lineage: Eukaryota > Metazoa > Chordata > Mammalia > Primates > Lemuridae > Varecia > Varecia variegata. Next base: position 22,440,223 of record CM052443.1, read on the forward strand.
GATTTTTAATTTTGACTTTTTCTTGGCTTTAAGCTGTTTTACAACTTTGTAAGTAGATCACGGATAGCAATGTGAAATATTAATAATTCTCATCTATGGACATAAAAATAAATTCAGTCCTGTGGAGGTTCAATTGACCACTCCCCCTGTGAAAAAAGCACTTCCATTTTTAATTCTACTCCATATGAAGTTGTGCTTCTTTGACTTCTCCTTTGAACTAGTTGTAAGATCTGCCCGTTTTTATCATTAATAATGAGTTTCATAAAATATTTAACACATGTTCATCTTATATCTGTATTAAAGTCATAATTTTAGCTTTTTAATTATCCTTTCATAGTTTTAAGTCTTTAAAATCACTAACAAAATTAAAACCATAACCTATTAACTCAGTTAAATGATAGTATATTTTAAAAGCAATTATTTAAGTTTTTCACTTTTCCTTCAGATTTTTAATGTTTAGAAAGAAAAGATTCTGAATATTTAGACATAAAAAGAAATCATTAAATAATTGTATATAACACTTTCATATATTTTAAAAGTCTTCTTTAAAATAGAACTGAAAAAAAATTCTCTCCAGAAGAATTTCTACATCCCATTATTACCACGTAGGGCCTTCATTTTAGTCCTTCTATGTCATCTGAACAAAAACATATCTTGAAGATTATATGGACAGCTACTTATTAATTTTGAGGTGAGAAATTGTCAGCAGCCTTGTCATATTCTAAGTTTCCTTTAGAATATCCCTTTCCCACTTTTTCCTTTTGTCATGTAACCTGAAGCCACAAGTACAACTGCCTAAATCTCCACCATTGCTGCACTATTTCTTTCAGTTTGACAGAGTTTTAGGTTATGTACCAATTAAAATAAAAATACCTCTGGAAAGAATCAGACATAATCAGGGTTAAAGCCTATGCCAGAAACTTACTAAGTCTTAGTAGATGTAAATACACTATATACCAACTTGCTGTTTTCCTTGAGTAGGGAAAAGTGGTCAAACTGGCAAAAAAAGGGGGGGGGAGGGGCTGAAATGGGATGATTGAGTTCTTTGACCTTTCTCATGTTTTCAGAGTTAAGTGAAATTTTAAATGTTAACTTCTGGCAAACAAATTCTTTGGAATTTGGAGCCACATGAGGAACATTACTCAGGAGGTATTCCTCCCCACCACCCCCCGCTTCTGGATTCCTAACCTCTTGTGTTGTTTTATTGTTGCTGTGCTGCTGTTGTTGCCATTTCATGTCATTTCAGCCTGTCTCTCCCCATCCTTACCCAGCTGTCTGGGTGTCATTCTCAGTCATCATCCATCAGATCCTGGCACCCTTCTAATGTCCCACTTAAGTTGGCAACTAGAGAATGATGGCTTCATCGCATAAAACAAACCGGTGCTTGGAATAGTGGCCACAATAACAAATGGGTGCCTGATGCCTGAGAAATTTGAACAGGAACAGTTCATTTACATTAACAAATGACAGTCTCCAAAGTTCTAATTTAGCATAACCAGGGCTAAGGAAATCAGAAAAGAACGACGAGACGTAGCTCGGGGGAGAAGAATGAGAGAGTCTTCATTTGACAGGGAGTTAAGCCAGGCCTGAATTCGTAATGTTAAGCGCACTGGATAATTATGCATTAAAGGTAAATCAATAAAGCGGCAGAAAGCCAATAACATGGTGAGTGCTGGTGGGATAATAGTTATTTTTCTGGGCCATTTAAGTGCAATGCAGGTTGGGGAAAGAGATCTCTGTAAATTGAGAAAGCTTTCTTTTTAAAAATTTTTTTAAGGGAGAGTCCTTTTATTTTCTTTTTTTAATCTTCTCAGAACCAAATGATCATTTCCATTTTGCAGCAGGAATTAGGTGAGATCACTAGGAGTTGATCATATACAGATTTAAGGCCTTCCCCTCATGCAAGAACCTGAATAAATCCCCTCTACCATGAAACCTCTCCTTCATTCTACACTTTTATTATGTGTTCAGTTGTGTACCTACAAAGGGGCATAAAAGTGACTGGTTAGAGAAATTAAAATTGTACTGTGTGCCTAATCCTCTTCTCTTACTTAAGCTATAAAACAATTTAGGGAGATAGTTATAATTTTTATCCTCATTTTACAGATACAAAAATTGAGGCAAACAAAGTGTAAGTATCACACACAGTCTCAAAAGTTGTAAGTGATTTAGCAAGGATTTGTTCTTGATAGGTTTGACTCCAGAGCTTGTGCCCTTAACCACTTGTTTATTCTGTCTTCAAAAAACACTTTTTAAAGATATGAAAAGCACACTGCTTGGATTTAGGCTGGACACTGAGAGGCGATGAAGGGGTTTGAGACTGATTCTAGTTTGCTAAGTCTTCCTCAGCACACTTTGATCTTCCAATGCTGACAAGAAGAATAAGACGTTCAGGAGCACAGAGTCTGGAGCTAGATTTCCTATGTGAAAAATCCAGTTCTATTGCATGCTAGCTGGGTGACTTGGGGAAAGTTTACTTTGTCTATGCCTCGGTTTTCTCTGCTGTAAAATGAAGTAATATTGGTAACCACCGAACAGAGTTGTTATTAAATTTATTTATATATAAATATTATATAGTTACAAACAAATATTTATGTGTTTGCTATTATTCTTCCTTTTTCATAGCTAACTATATTTAATAGAAATATTTTTGCAACTGATTAGATGCTTTTAGGATGTATCCAAATTAAATCAATATTTTATTTTATTTATATGCATATAGCCCTTTAGAATGTCTGAGACTTTTAAGAGCCATCAGAGACAGGTTGAAGGCTATATTTCTGGATTCTTCAAAAATTTGAACATGAAAAAGTATTCTAGACATTTTAAAAATTTAATTGGCTATACATACTTTATATTTAAGAATGTCAATAATTGAAATATTTGGTGTCACTAGCACCAATGTTTAGTAAAAGGAAAAAAGGCTGACATGAGAAGATTAAGTCACTTTGCAACTTACGGGCCACCTGTCCTTGGACTATTCATTTTACGTCTTGAATTTTACTTGCACTGTGGTGATAATAGAGTGAAATTAATAGCTCTGAGATAAAGAATGAACGAATTTATGCACAAGCGGTGTTCTCAATAAATGCCAGCTATTATTATTTATTTTGGCTCTGGCTGCTATTAAATTTTCACAGATTACATAGTTGGGCCTGGTAAGCCCTTCTAGCTTTCATGTGAAATGCAAGTTACTGATAACCTTTACAAATTATACTTGAACATATTTACTTACTTAGAGGAAGCCACTAAAAGGTAATCGCTTATGTTAAGAATACACAATCTAGCATCACTTATTCTGTATTCTCTAAAGAGTCAATGGCTCATTCAATTTCTATGTCTGTCACCTTTATCTTCAATTAACCTGGTCTTTGTCTTTTGTTCAATCTATCTTTGCCTCTTTTCTGGAGGAAAAATTTCTCTGAAAAAGTAAACACTAACATAATATATGAAGGATAAGTAGCAGTTAATTAGCCACACTAAGGATGAAGAAACAGTCAAGGCAGAGAAATTGCATGTGCCAAAGGTCTGTGCTTCAAGACAAAATTGTAAGAGTACCTGAAAATTTAGCAACATGATTCAACATGACTGGTGAGACAACATCTTACCAGTCTTATGTTGAGAATTATTTTAAATACTTTCATATATAAAACAAATGCTGAATTCAAATTTTTATTAAAATGATGAATTGAATTAAATAAATTAAAATAAGAATACAGACTTGAAAAGTGGCCAATTGAGCAAAAGAATCAAACATCCTGAACATATTCACAACTAATATGATTACCAAAGGGTTAATGTTCTCACTATTGATAGAGGTAATCCAAGAACATGTTAAATTTTTTCATTAATTCTATTTTTTCAGATCAAGATTGTGTTTTTCAATAAGGCCTTATGTTCTTTTTATTATGGGTCCTGTCTTTCCTTCTTAACATATTCATAAGGATTTTATAACTTTTGTGGCTACTTCTAAATGAATTTGTTTTTTGCATTTTGATTTCCGGGTGGATGCTTTGTACTATAGTAGCAATAAAGTATTAATTTATATACATTTATATTATGTTGAATCAGCTTGGCCTCTCAGAGATTCTAATATTTTTAAATTATCAGACTTTACATGGATATAATTATAAACTCAAAACAAAATATAGGAGCATAATTATACAAATATTTGTACCATTTATTTTCTTATCATATTGCATTTGCCCTTTGAATACAAATAGGTTTTAAAAATTAGATTAGTATTGTCCTAAAGTTTATAGGAAAAAAGAAAGGCTACATAATAGCTACAACATGTACATTAAAAATGAGAATTATGGGGTGCAGTGGCTCATGCCCAGCACTTTGGGAAACTAAGGTGGGAGGATCACTTGAGCTCAGGAGTTCAAGACCGGCCTGGGCAACATAGCGAGACTCCATCTCTACAAAATATTAGCCTGGCGTGGTAGCACACTCCTGTAGTTCTGGCTACTTGGGAGACTGAGGCATGAGGATCACTTCAGAGTCCAGAAGTTTGAGGCTACAGTGAGCTATGATCGCCCACTGCAATCTAGAGACAGAGAGATTCTGTCTCTAAAAAATAAATAAATAAAATAAAAATGAGAATTGCAAAAGAAGTTTAACTAAGCTGGATATCAGTAGAGCCACTATAATAAGATCAATTGACATTGGTTAGAAATATAAAAATAAATCATGGAAAGTGATATAAAATATCCAGATCACATACTACTAATTGAGGGAAGGAATAGTCAAGGCTAAGGGGTTGGCTTTTACTAAACTTTGGGTAAAAATTCCTAGAATTGGTTTCCCTCCCATTTTCATACTTCATATGGTTGTCTCAGAGCTGTCATGGTGATCTCACAGGCAGGTAAATTTTAAAACAACAATGTAAAATGATATTATAATTAGCCAAAGTTTATATAAGGTGGCAGAGATAGCTGACAAGCAGATTGAAGTCAGTTCTTGGCTGTGGTTATCAGCCCCTCTGGTTAGCTTCTGCCTGAGGATCATTTACATTAACACCTGCACCCAATCTTCAAGCTCCTGCATCCAGTCTCAGTCCTGGCTCCTAGCGTCCTACTCTAACAAGATGATACCTCATTGTGGTTTTGATTTGCATTTCCCTGATGATTAATGGTGTTGAACAATTTTTCATATGCCTATTGGCCATTTGTATGTCTTCTTTTGAGAAATGTCTGTTCAAATCATTTGCTCATTTTTTTAATCAGATTGTTTATTTTTTCTGCTGTTGATATATTTGAGGATTTGGATAAAACCTGAAATGTTCATCAGAGATTTTAGTAACTTCTTACATAGGGGTAATAAAACAGAGTCCAAGGCCTGCCAAGCAGGACAGGGCTTAGTTAAAAAAAAAAAATTGTGTCCAGGTCTTAAAGGGCTCAATCTTCTAAAAAATGTAAACCTGAAGTCTACTGCTATCACAAGGACAGAAAGCCAACTCTGAATTATCTCACAATCCATGAAATCATATCAAGGTGTACCTGGTACCTGGTCTCCTGCACACAACAAATGAACATTTATTTCTGGAGTAAGATAACATCATAATATTTTAATTTATTTTTAAATTTGTATTTATACATTATCTTCAAATATGCTATCCACCACACAAGAAAATAACCATATGCATGATAAAATAAGAAACATAATTAAAAACCAAGAACAAAAGACACATCTTTAAGGGATCCAGCTTCAAGGGAGCTATCAAATATGTACCTAAAGTGTTTAGGTAGATACAAGGCAAAATAGATTATGCTATAAACTGAAAATATATTAAAAAAATAGAAATTACATAACTGAAAACATAAAAACTGAGGTTACAAACTAACAGGATGCATCTAATAAATTACAGCTGAAAAACTGAAAATTGGAAAATAGCTCAGAAAGAAAAGGGAAAAATTAAGAAGTATGAAGTGACTAAAGGGAGGAAATATAGAAGATAAGGGAGAAATATAGATGACACAGTTAAAAGATGGTTAGAATTTCAGGAAGAGTGAAAAGAATAGGACTAAAACAAGCCTCAAAAAGACAGTGGCTAAAAACTTCCAATCATAATAAACAAATGAAAATCCACATTTGAGCTTGTCATAACAAACCTAAAAAATAAATAAATAAAAGGAAACTATATTTAAAAAGACTAGAGGAAAATTTAAAATAGTTTATTACCTTCAAAAGAACAACAATTAGACTTATAGCTGGCTCATTAAAAGAAACCATCAAAGTTAGAAAACCAAGGAAGGTTATCTTTGAATTGCCAAAAGAAAACAACTTCCAAACTAGAATTTTATACATTCAAAAAAATATGCCTTAATATTAAAACTGAAAAAAAGAAACTTTCAGTCATCAAAAAACTAAGAATTTTTGTCATGAGGAAGCTGGCACTAAAGGAAAAGTTTCTTTAGGCAGATTTAAAATAAGTTCTTAGAGAAGTTTAGATTTGCAATAAAAATGAATTAACAAATGGGAAAAGCTAAATGCCAATTAATTGTGTAAGTCAATAATAATGCAATTTGGAGCTTATATAGACATGTGTGTATTGTATGTGTGTGTGTGTATATAAACTCCATGATAATAATTGAATAGAATTCGGAAGGGAGGTAAATTGAGCCAATGTATTCTAGTGTGTGTATGTGTGTAAGTGTGTGTGTGGGGGGGGGGTGGTATCTGGAAAGAGGTAATAAATAGTACAAGTATATGTAAATTTCTGATGAATCCAAGATAAGTTTTATAATTTCTAGGCTTGTACAAAATTAGTTTTACAAAAAATAATGTGCATTTTATGATTATTTGGGGTTTTGTACATGCTGCTCCCTCCCCTAGAAAATTATTCTTTTTTGATACAATAAACTCCCATTCTTTCTTTACAATTGATACTCAGATATTAATTATTTGGATAAGGTATCTCTGACATTAACAAGTTGACCTGATCAATTCCTCTTTGATAATTATTGAAATGTATCTCTTTTCATTGATATGTCACAGATGTCTTTGAGACTAAAAAAGCATGAGTGAAGTGACCAAAGTTACATGGCTAATCAATGGCAGATTCTGGATGAAAATTCTGAACTCCTGATTCTCACTACCATGTGTTTTCCATGGTGTTACATTGTACATCTCACATATTTATTAATTCTTCTTCAAAGTATCCAAACTTCTGTGATCATTTCTTTTGATCAACTAATACTACAAAACTCAGTGTCACATTCGTTAGCTCCTCTCTGTTTTATTTACATTTTCTAGTCCCTTTTATTAAAATAGAACTCTTTGAAGGCAAAAAACAAGTTCTACGCTTAGGGCTAAAGAATGTAATTAAAATGTTTTTTATGTACACATGCACAAGCATTTTGTGTGTGTGTGTGTGTATGTGTGTGTGTATAGGAGTGAAGAAAAGAGAAATATATGATAAATATATAAATTCCTTTTTTGTAAGAATAATTTCAAGATATTACAAAACAAAAGATCATGAAAAGAAATAATTCTAAAAATATTTAAATCATAAACATATTGCTTTAGCTTTTTTTCTTTTCTTTTTTTTTTACTTAAAGTAAGGGAAGAAAATTCTAGATTTAAAAACAGAAATATATGATGGGTTAAATGAATTTAGTCTGATCATGATTCCTGAATTAAGGGAGTTAGAGGACCAGATGGTATAAAGATTTTATAGTGTAACTATTGATTAAGATTATAAGAAGAAAAACAGTTTTGGAAGAAAGGGTAATTGTTTTAAGTCAATCCCAAAGTATCATATGTCTAAACCAAATTTTATCTGGAAGGATAAAATCATTGTGAAACCCTTCTTGAACTGTTGGAGAGCAATTTTGGAAATGTTGGTTTAAGATTTAGGCCACTGAAAAGCAACTACCAAACAGGATAGGTGGAGTAGTTCATGCACAGGAAAATTAGCTTTAGGGAAAAGGCACCAGGCAGTGCTGATAAAATGGGTACTACCTGACATCCTTAAAAATTATGCAAGGTTATATCTGGCTCTTTATGTTTGATCCAGAGTCTTTACTCTCCTTCAGTATAATATCAAAGCCAGGAAATTGGCATTGGTACACTTACGTATAGTTCCATGTCATTTTATTACACATGTAGAATATATAACCACAATGGCAATCAAGATAAAGAACTATTGCACCTCACAAAAATCTTCCTCATGCTACCACTTTATAATCACATCCACCCTCCTCTTTCTTACCATCCTTAACCCCTGCAACAACTAACCTGTCTACCATTTTTGTAATTTTGCTATTTTGAGAATGTTGCGTAAGTGGAATCACACAATATGTGAATTTTTGATATTAGCATTATTTTTACTCAGCATCATGCCCTTTAAGTCCATCCAAGTTATTGAATATACCAAGCATTCCTTTTTATTGTTGAGTAGTATTTCATGATATAAATGCATCACAGTTTGTTTAACCACTCACCTATTGAAGGAGGCTTTGATTGTTTCTATAATAGCTTTTGGATATTACAAACAAAACTGCTTTGAAGATTTTAATAAAATATTTTGTGTGGGCATAAATTTGCTCAGGGATGAATGCTAAAGAGTATAATTTCCAGGTCATATAAAAAGAACATGTTTAGTGTCTTTAAAGAAATTGCCAAATTATTTCCTGGAATGACTGTACCATTTTAATTACATTCTCACCAGCAATGACTAAGGTATCTATTTTCTTCTCATTCTTGCCAACATTTTAAATTACAAATCCCATTTCTTCAATGTATTAGGGGTAGGTTAAATGATCTATTTTATATTGTGGGATTTATAATGGTTTCTTCTTTTCAATGACTTGGTCTTTTTCATCTAAGTGGTCAAATATATGTGTGTACAGTTGTTTGTAGTTGCCTTTATTATTATTATTTTTTGGTATCTTCAGAGTCTATGATAATATCCCCTGTTTCATTCCTGATGTCGGTTATTTGTGTCTTCTCTTTCTCTTCTTTGTTATGTCAGTCTTCCTAGTGATATGTTGATTTTATTATTTTTTTCTTTAAAAAGCTTTTGTTTCATTGATTCTTAATTAACTAATTTCTGCTCTTATATTTATTGTTTCCTTCCTTCTGTTTACTTTAAGTTCCTTTTTTGTCTCTTTTTTTCTACTTTATTAAGGTGGGACCTTGATTATTGATCTGAGATATTTCTACCTTTGGGGTTTGGAGATTTTTTCTTTATCTTCTGTTATTGATTTCTATTTCTAATAATGTTTCCAATATGGTGAAAGAACACACTCTGTATAATTTAAATTTGTTTAAATTTATTAAGGTTTATTTTATGGCCTTGGATGTAGTATATATTGGTAAATGTTCTCTGGCACTTCAAGTTGCAGTGCCATATCATTATCAATACTTTCTGGAAAGACCTGAGCAAAGAATTCAGATACTAAATGAAGCATTTTCAAAAGATTTGCTTCTGCCTCAAAATGGTGCCTCTCCTTCCTCATGCAGAATTAATTTTACAAATACTGGGTATGGCCTTGAAATATTTTAAGACTTTTGGAAAGAATAAACTACACACATGATCAAATCAAGCCAGAACTGCCCATCCTTACATTATTGCTTCCATCTACTGCTGTTTGAAATAACTATTCTGACTTTAATGCATGTGCTAAGATACTTCTTTATCCTTTAATGATACTTTTTAACTCTTATATGCCAAATCCTGTGCTTAGTCATGAAAGTATAAAAGCAAATATTATATTGTGTCTGCCCTTAACATCTTAAGGAATAGTAAAAAGGGGAGATCTATAAACATATAATTCTTTGTAATAGTCTAAAGTCTGGAATCTACAAAGTGAATTATGAAAATAAACAGGAATAATACTTATAATAGCAATGGGAGAGAATGGGAGTTAGGGAAGCTTTTCAAGAGAAATTGCCCCTGGAGGTATATATAGAAGGATGAAGAAGTAATTTTCCAAGCAAAAGAATAGGACTGTGAGGAGTGTGTCCCAGATAGTGTATGTTCTAAGAAGTACAAAAGAGTGAATTACATTGGACTGCTACAACCAATCTCACATTATAATGCAAAGTATGAGACATGAGTGGTAAGCAGTGATTCTGGAGAGGGAAAAAGGATCATCTGAAGGAAGACTTTGTAAATCATGCTAAAAACTTGGACCAAAACAGGGACATGGCAATTGTGCATAAATTAAAAAAAAATTATTGTATCATAAAATTAGTAGGATTTGCTAATGGGTTGATCATGGTAGTGGGGCAGGAGGAAAGGTCAAAGTTGAATCTTGGTTTCTTTTTTTAATCAATTAGGGAATACAGAAAGAGAAGAGTTAATATGGTTGAGGCCGGATAGTACTGTCTTTAATTTTGATTATGCAGAGATGTTTTTATAGTATTTGTTCATATGAATATCTGAAGCTCAGGAGAGAAAACAGGGCCTGAGTTTGGTAATAGTATAGATTTTAGTATACACACAGGTAAAGTAGGTTGAGAAGGAGCTCATACAATAACTTCTCAAAGAAAGTCAGGCTACTCCTTCCCAGGAAGGAATATTCTCTTTCCTTTGAATCACACACCTTATTCTCATCTTCCCCTAAGTCGTATTATTCTTGTAGTTCTCGCAGAAGCTTTCACTAAAGTATTACAATCAGTTAAAAATAACTATATTCTATGCACTCGGGCTTGGGCAAAGTGAAGATTTGAGAGTATAATTAGGTTTCTTCAGCCCTAGTGAACCATATCAACAAACTGGAACTAAACTAATAGACACAAAATGTGAGGAGTATTTTAGCCAATGGCATACTAGAGTCATCTGACATTGCCTATTTTTTAAAACTCTGATTTCAGTGACATTATATTAGTAGCTTGAAATAAGCTATGGTGGGAATATTTTTACCATGGAAATTGACTGCTATGGTCTGAATGTTTTGTCCACTCCATAACTCATGAGTTGGAAACTTAATCATCAATGCAACAGTATTGGGAGGTGGAGCTTAATGGGAAGTGTTTAGGTCATGTCGGTTCTGTCCTCAGGAATGCAATAATGCTGCACCAAAAGAGGCTTTCAGGAGTGGGTTCATTCCCTTCCACTCTTCTTTCATTTGAGAACAGTGTCTCTCCCTTCTGGAGAATGCACAATATTGGAGGTGGAGACTGGGCCCTTACCAGATATTGAACCTTCAGTGCCTTGATCTTAAACTTCCCACACTCCAGAACTGTGAGAAATAAATTTATGTTTCTTATAAATTACTCAATCTCAAGTATTCTGTCATAGCAGCACAAAACAAACTAAGACATTGGCAAATGCTATAAACCAATCCTTGGCAATTTATTTTTCCCCAGAGAGTCAGTTATTAAATATTTACAAACACGCCACTGGCTCTGCCATATGTGTATATATGTATATACATACATATATATATATATACACATATATATATATTCCTCAAAAAAGATCTTCAAAGGCATCCATGGAAAGAGCAAGAAAAACACTGGAAGCAACTCTAGAAAGACCACAGGCACCATATTAAAAAAAATAAAAGAAAAAAAAACTGTAGCGAGAATGAGTAGATGTGGGTTTCAGGTTGGCTGAGGTTATGGATTCACTATCTAAACAGATAGATCTCTTGACATCTCTATGTCTGACTGTTATCACCTGTCAAGGGGAAATAATGATTTATACAGAAGAATAAATGTTAAAAGTTAAGTGATTATTTTGAGAAGTTTGACATGCTATGCATGTGTGAGATATTATTAGTAACTCAAGGATTTGAACATCAATAAAGTATATTCAAATGTCAAAGTCATCACAAAATTTTGCCGTTGGCACCATCTTACTTCAACTGAATTCTCTAAACTCCCATGGTCTACAAGGAGTTATATGGCTTTCTATGCATTGGAATCATGATATGATCAATCCTTTTATTTCTCCATATGTAGTAAGCACCCCTACATTAGGGTTGGCTGTCTGTTTTGCTATTAACAAGGGGAAGGAAATCCTTTCTGATATTTTTCCCTGGGAAAGCTAGAATTCTAGCTGTAATTATTTTTAAACAGCCTGAGGACATGGCATTGATAATTTCAGGATCAAATCAAATTATGTTTTACTATGTAAATTGGAAAGTGTTTTTGTGGTCAGTTTTTCTAGTTCAGTTCCTAGAGAGGTGTTGTGAGGCTCTACAGTGAATTGAAGGCCGAATCAGGACTACAACCTGGGTCTGTTGGATTTCAGAGCACTGCCCATCCAAGATAACATGCTTCTCACTCTGTCTTTAAAAAGCTAATTTTTAAAGCTAAATTTCAATTGTTTATAGTCATAATTGTCTTCCTCTCTTCTTTTTCCTCATCCAAGGCAATGTGCTCTTCAAGGCTCAGTTAGAGTCTCACGTCCTACATGGAGTTACTCCAAGGACTTAGCACCCAGTGATCCCTCCTGTTCCTGTAGAAACATGTACAAATTTAGGATTTGATTACATTCTAGCTTGTAGCACAAATGTGAGCCCACCTCCCCAAGAAGAATGAAGATCCCTTGATAATAAAGATCCTTCCGTATCTCTCATGTTGTGTGGCATAGAGTAGACCTAGAATAATTTCTATATGAGTACTTGCTAATAGATATAATCAGATGAGTGTCAAGAAAATCCATACTTAGAGCTAATACATGTTCTGTACACATTTGGACAAATGGATGATGGAAATAAAAAACATATGTGGCCCACTCAATTTATACATGATGGGATGATGTATTTATAGAAGAGGTTTTTTTTTTTTGAGAGTTAATTTATGTGTACTATATTTGAAGCCACTAGTTTCTTAGAAGGTTTTCCCCTCTCCCCTTGACGGATATCTAATTAGTATGCTTTAAATTTAGAAAGCATGAATTAATTGCTGAGAACATTCTTTGGAGAAATGGTGCTTTAAAAAACCTCCCTGAAATAATAAGATTTTCAGATGAGTTATAAAGAAGTTTAACCAGCCCCTTGGCTCATTGTCCTTACAGAGAAATGTTGTACATTATTTTGTTATCCGTTTCCTTTTAGTGAAGCATTTTAAAAATAATCATAATTATGATACGGAGGAACAAAAGCTTCCAAACAGAGCAAGTCCTGTGGTATTTTTTCCCTGTTGTGACTCAACTGCTTCACTCAATCTGAAAAAAATTCCCCATAAGTGCATACTGGAGGACACAGTGGCTGTTCTCTTGTGCCTGGGATCTTAGTCACTTCCTTAAACTCCAATGAATCAGATAGTTGATGCCATGATCTTCTCTGTTTATAGCCACTACTATAATCTAGTAATGTCTGGATTTGTGTATCAGAAATACAATGTAATGGTCCTTTAGTGTACCTTCATTAATTTATGAATTCTTTCATTATTCATCCATTTATTCATCATTTATGAAATAATTCAGTGCCTCTTGGGGGCATTTTATGTACTGGAGATACTACTGTAAATACAACATTCCTCACATGTAACAAATCTAGACAGACAGACACTAACGACCCCAGACAGACATTAAAGACCCCAGTTAAAGTACTGAATAGAGAAGATCTAAGTAGATATTAGCTGAGAGCCACAGGGTAAGAAAGAGTTAGCCAGAACCTGAAATCCTTGATGTTTCCCTTCCTTTTTGAATTAACTGAATACAGACTATATTGCAAGACATTGAATTAAAAGTAAAGCCTGCCACACAGCATATCTCAACATACTTTCCACCATGCCGACTGTAGCAAATCATCCCAATTGTTCAATCAGTCTAGCCATCTCAAATGCCGTGGTAAAACCTTTTAGGTATGTGTTGATAATCTGTCTGCTACTTCCTCTTGTAACTCAGGGCCTTAGAATACATTCATTCTTTAAAGTTGAATAAGACATCTCTCTGCTTGAAAGCAGCCAGAGTCTTCTGATCTGATTTGGAGAAGGAACTGAGATCCTGAATCCTGACACCTCCTTCCCCCAACTTCACCCTGTGCCAGTCATGCTCAGCTCTTTTCTGTCCCTTGATCAGGCCACATCCCTATCAGAAACTTTGTGTGCTCTTCCTATGCAACCCGGCATAGACATCTGACTGGTGTTCACATGATTCATAGCCTCACGTCTTTCAGGTGTCTGCTCAAATGTCACCTCAGTTTGATGCCTTTGATATCAACAGAAAAAAAAAGTCATCTCAGCAGTGACAGTTTTCTGAGTATCATACTTAAAATAGTCATTCTGTCTCCTCAATCATTCTTTCTTTCTCCTATGCTTTATTTTTCTCCATAACACTATTACTGTCTGACATGCCATCTATTTTACTTCTTTACCTAATTTATTTTCTCTTCCTTCTTCCCCCTGCCATATGCTGTACTTTGACAGGGAATATTGTGTTCACTATTGAATTCTCAGTGCCTAGGATGGTGCTTGTCCACACAGAGATGTTGAACGGACAAATAAATAAATGATAGAGAGGACTTATTCTAAGTTTCCCATCAAATACAAATATATACATAGATGCAAACCTATGAATATGCATACATATAAAGCTTTACAGTTTTAATCCCCTCACTTGCTACTTTAGGAAACCAAGGACTTGATAGCATCAAAAAATTTCTTCTCAAAAACAAGAAACTTCTTTCAAAAGTAAACAGTTCTTACAGTTGATGGTCATGAGAAATTCAGTAATCTGTTTTTCTGCATACTTTAAATGAAACCTGGATACTTAAAAGATAAGAAACAATGCTGAGCTACATGAGTCCTCAACACATAAAATAAAAATCATTAGTTTAGTTTCTACTCCACAGATCTTGAAGAAAAAAGAAAGCTCACCTAAATAGAAAAGACAGAGAAAAATTACAAATATTAATCTATTGTTATAAGTCTCTGTTACAAAGATAAGGTTATAGGAAATATAAAAGCACATAGAGCACATCACAGATTCATCACTTAGAATAAAATTTCATAGTAAAATTAGTCAAACAGACTTTCATTTCATTAGATAATTAAGTTCTGATATTAGATATTTTTAAAGAACTTCTTAAATTATGAGAATATTCAAACATAAAAAAATAGAAATAGAGAAAACAGTATAACAAACTCTATTGCATCCAACACTCAGTTTTAACAGTTGTCAAAATCCTGCTGTACTATATAGTATGTTATGATGTCTTTTGGGGATGCAAAAAATATAAACAGTTTTTCTTTCTTCTAAAGCATATGAAAAAATGCTTATATGGGTCTAAAATTCTCCCAAAATATGTACTCATATTTTCAACATACCTAGTTCTCTGCATGTTTAAATCATAGGGACACAATTTAAGAAGAATTTAAGTTTATTAGGTAGTTATTATTATTTTTCACATTTTTAAAAAATAAAATAAGCATCAGGGATTTTTGGTCAAGATTATACAATTACAAATTGAAAGAGTAAAGCTTTGAACTCATGTTTTCTAACTGTGTCCTAAAGGTATTCTACAATTAAATATAGCTATTTAATAAGAGTTTGATTTCTGATTTCTTCATGAAATTTGTTTCTAATTAAATCTACTTTTTCTCTTTCTTGAATTATTTTTGCATTATTTGCTAAATCTGGGCATTTAACATTAATTACATATAACTGTATATAATTTTTGTTAATTTGTATGATTAGCATATGTGTGATTATTATAATACACTCAGGAGAAAGTACTGTGTCTTATGATGTGTGAATTAACAAACTCAGAGAATAAAAAGTAGTATACTTTAAAAATATTTTTACCATACTACATCATATTATATATTAAACAAATAACTCAAAAAGTAATACATAACTACTTGTTTTTATCATAGAAGATAGTATTAGCATAAGAAAATTAAAAGGCAATTTTATAAATCCATTTATTTTATGAAATTAAATAATTCAAGCTTTATTAGATAATTCAAACTTAAAGCTGTTAGAACTTTAAATTATTCTGAGCATTGAGAGTAATGTGGCTATATTGCCTCAGTCACATGGCATGCACCTGCAACTATTGCCTTTTTTTCTATAAATAGGAAGACCAAACAGTGCCAGAGATAAGACTCCTTCAGATTACTGCCCCTCCTCATGGAGTAATAGAGTAATCTTCCTTGGAATGTAATAATCTATAATGAAGCAAATCATTGTAACATTGCACTGGTCTCATATGAAAAATGTAATCCTGCTAAATTTCTAATTTCTACCTGTATATGTGAAACCTTAAATTCTCTACTTTGAAATGCTGACTCCATTAGTTTGGAGTTGATGTCTCCTGGGTGGCCATCTTCCATCTTTGCACTTGAATAAATTGTGTATTTAATCATACTTTCTGAATCTCACTATGTAAGGTTGACATTTTATTTTATTTTCAGTTCACAAAGGGACCTGAGCTGAACCACAAGTGATCTCTGTCACTTTGCTGACAACTGGAGTCTTGGTACCAGCAAGAATGTCTTTTGTTTAACTGACCTAGCCAGAGTCTAGGAGGATCTCTGGTAAAGCCCCTCTCTAGGTTTGAATCCTGCTGGTTTGGTTGAAAGATTTGGCTTTATTCCAACTACACACAGTCCTAACGTGAGGGGTTTGGAACTGGAGTTCCACTGTAAGGTAGGAATTTCATTTGCTATTCTCTAAAGATCCTGCTACTTTTAGGTTTGTGACTTTCACTTTTCTCTGAGGTTAAGGTTTTGTTTTGAATTACTCCTTATAATTTTTACAAACTTGTTTCTCCTTGGAAATTTTGGTCAGGCAAAAATGTTTCTCTTTGAAAAGAGAAAGTGACTCTTTATGGCTTGCATGAAAATTTTGTAATCTTTGAACCTGGCTGCATTCGGAAGCTCAGTTCAGTTGACAAATCTAAATTTTCTTCTTGAGTAACCAATATTATAAAAGGTTCTCCATGAGGACAATAAATCCTAAGGACAAGAGACTCTTTTCCTCCTGGCCAAAAGGCACCTTAGGGTCTTGTGGACTGTTGGAGCTTACCACTTGTGATGTGAAATCGTCTCACACGCAATCCCATACAGGGAATCTTGTTTAATCCAGTGGGGTCTCTCAAAAGTACCACAATTACTTTCTATCACCCCCCCTTGAAATCTCATTATTAGTCAAAAAGAAGACTGAGGAATGCAAGCACCTGTGGACAACTTTTCCACAAGATATCGTTTGCTCTTGGGCTCGTTCAAATTCCAAATAGGATCAAATACAAGTCAATTTCTGTCTCTTGAGTCCATTCATTTCCCCTGAAAACCATTTGCCCCTAAAATTCCCATTTCTCCTCTCTCCAATGAAGAGGGTAGTTAAGTATTAACTATCTGACCCTCCTTGGAGTTTTCATATTTTGTATGAGTCCCGTGCACACATGTGCATGTAATAAATTTGTTATGCTTTTGTCTTATTAACCTTTCTTTTGTTATAGGGTATTAGTCATGACCCCTTAGATGGAGAGAAAAGGAATCACCTCCTTTCTGCCCCTACACAGGCCTTACAAGCTAATGCACCTACTTACTATAAAATTCAGATAATTGCTGAAACGTCAAATGCAGAACAGGTATTTGTCCCACTTTGTTCTCTGCTTCAAGTACTTCCTTTGGCCAAAGAAGTGAAGAAAATTAGAAATATTTTACCCCAAAATAAATGTCTTTGACATATTCTGAGATGGCTGCCATGAGTCTTACAAATAGAAATAAGGCTGCAAAGCTGTCTCTTTTTTTGTGGGGTTGGGGCTTCCATAGAGAACACAGCCAGATGTCTTTCCTTTCCAGATCTATAAAAGAATAACTGAGAGTCTGAAACCTTTTAATGTCTGAAAAGAAACATTTGCCATCTATTCTCTGAGGGCTGCTACCTGTAAGGTTTCATTTACATAACAAGACCACATTTTCAAGCAAATCAAGCCATTCCCTCTCTCCCTCCCAAAACTTGTTTTTCTGCTTTCAAGCCCCCATCTTTTAAAAACCTCTGTACCTCCTTGAGGAGATGAATCTTCATTCTGAGGGTTCCTGTGTGTGCATATTAAATAAAATAAATTTGTATCTTTTTCCTCCTATTAATCAATCTGCCTTATGTCAGTGATTTTTCAGCAAACTTTGGGGGCAAGAGTTTTGTGGAGGTATGGATTTGGTAGTCAGTATTTAACTCCAAATTCTCAGGATATCAATTTTTTTTCAATTTAGTGCTATGAGATATAGGTACCGAGAGTTCTTCCTTTCTCATACCTAAAGATTGCCTACTTCTTTAGGCAATCCAGGGCCACATTCTCTCTTTTGAGTTTACAAAAGTTTTAGTCTGAAACTGTCGGTTTTGGCCAAAGAATGACCAGACACACCAAAGTTAGGAAAGAATGAAAATGAGGTTTCTTGAGAAGAGAAAGATAGGATTATAGAGCAAGAGCAAGATATAGGTTTACAGAACATGGTACCTACCCTACAGATGACAACCGGACCCATTGTTGTAGTAAAGGGAGAGCCAAAGGAAGGGCAAAGAGAGAGAGGTTGGCTATGGTCTGCATCTTATTTTATGGTGTCTGGATAGGGACCTCCCTCTTGGTTCAGAGGTCACCATGGAACCACTTTGATTGGACAGTTGGGAGTCACATAACCTGAGCCTTAACTATGCATGTGGGTTCTAGGTCACTTTCTGGACTTTATGGTACCTATGTGGCTTGGCCCATGGGCTAGAGTCCTCTGCATTCTTTTGCAGCTGGCACATCAAGTTCTGATTCATAGGGTATTCCCTCCTTCCCTAGGTATGGAGAATTAGGGTTGGGCAGGACCAAGATGGGGGCAACAGCACCCACTTTCATCCCTAGGAGACCCAGAATCCCTCACTATCTACTTAACACTAGGTGAATGTCTACAATGGTGTATATTATCATACATATAGGTAACCAGCAAGATTTAAGGAAAGTCTTAAAGTATGAAACACAGCACACCTGCTGAACAGTCAGCAGGTAAAGCTCATGGACCCTAACAAAGAGAAAGCTCCAGCAGGCATTGATTGAAGAAATAATATGTGTAGTCTACGGACAGAGGAATGAGAGGTTCACAGGGTAGTGTAAACTGGAGGAAACACCTCTTTCTCAGGATCAATTTCTGTACTTTTCCTGAGCACAGTCTCTCTTGTTTCTGGGATACCTTCCTCAGATTGCACCTTCCTTTCTCTTTTCCCAATTCCCTGATCCAACATCTTTTTTTAATGCATTTCCCCCCACAGCTTCTGGCTTCCTCTTTGTTTTACTTCTTAAACTCTTTGATTCCTATCTCATTTTGGTTTTGAGTTACCTTTTCTTCATGTCTTATCATGAACATCTTTTCATGTGCTTATTGGCCATTCCTATATCTTATTTGGTGAAATGCACTTTCACATCCTTTGCCCATTTTTAATTAGGTATTTTGACTTTTTTATTAAGTTGTAGAAATTCTTTATATAGTCTAGGTAAAAGTTGCTTAAAAAAAAAGGATATGTGATAAGCAAATATTTTTTCCAAGAATTGATTTGTGGTGTGACCTCTGAAGGTGTATGTAGGAACCAAAATATCTCTCCCATGTCCTAAAGTCAGGAATATGTCCATGATTTTTTTTTACTAAATTTATCATTTCAGAGTTTGGACAGAATTTAATATCCCATCACAAGCAAGCTAAAAGAATTAAAGAAGCTGACATTTTTCAACAGAAAGGTCCTCTGGTATTTTTGTTGTTTATTTGTTGTTTTTTGCTTTTCTTTGTGGCCAAGTGCTTAAGCTTGCATCACTTTTGGGAAGTCTCTGCATGTCTCCCAAAACAGGGCAGCACAAGCAGGGCTCAAGGTCAGCTCAGCTTATCTCAGCTCAGAATTGACCCTGTGGATCTTTGCTTGTCCCTGAAATAAACTCAAACCTCAAGGGTCATTATTTGGTTGGGTCAGCAGCTAAGGCTTTCCCAAAGATGGTCTGACTATTAGTGAAGGGGTCAGCGTGTTTACTCCAGTGAAAACATAAATCCAGTCTTGAATAATTAATTCAATTATTTATAATGCATGGTAAAAGCATGAAGCTCCAGGAAGATACTAGGTTTCCCAGCAGCTCTCCCGGGCAATGCTGATGTCAGTAAAGGATGAAATGCCACCGCTCATGTAAATAATTGGAAAATGACAAAAATCCTTAACAGAACAGCACAATCCACTTAGCATCAATGTACTTGTAAACCAATCATTCTGTTCTTAAAAGTTCACAAGTGGGATCTCATCATCCTAAAACAGAAACTCAATAGTGAGAAAAATAAACGCTGTTTGAAAGAGGGTGTCTTTTGAAAGTATAATGATTCATTAAAACTCCAAAATACAATTGGAAGAAAGAAGAGATATGATCATAATAATAAAGGAATGGAGGCCTTTTGAGTACTTGTGTTTTAAGCAAAAAGAAAAAAAGACACACAGTGTTGTAGATATCTCTCAATCTGCCTGCAGGATCCTTATGATTAATTTTAAATAAGTCTTTTTGATCAAAGAACCAACATGAGAATTTACATACTGTGTTTTATTTTTCAATCTCTCTAAAGATA
>CM052443.1:22461209-22551171 GCA_028533085.1 Varecia variegata
ATGATCATAATAATAAAGGAATGGAGGCCTTTTGAGTACTTGTGTTTTAAGCAAAAAGAAAAAAAGACACACAGTGTTGTAGATATCTCTCAATCTGCCTGCAGGATCCTTATGATTAATTTTAAATAAGTCTTTTTGATCAAAGAACCAACATGAGAATTTACATACTGTGTTTTATTTTTCAATCTCTCTAAAGATATATAAATAGATAGATAGACAGATGAAAAGAATAACAAAACACTGTGAGAATCCCAGTCTGTTTCCTCCTTATTAATTGGTGTAAAAATTCTTTGGAAAAAAATCAAAAGAGGAAATAAAGAAAAGATAGAAAAAAGAGGAGAGAGGGAGTGTGGGAGAGAAAAAGGGGGGCAGGCAGTCAATGAGGAAGACAATTTTAGAAATAGTGGAAGAGAAACTAAAATATTTGCACATGTGTCATGTTTTTGAAGCTTCAAAACAGATTTTTGGGATAGCTCTCATTTTATAGATGAGAAAGCTCAAGTTCAGAGTGGTTAGGTAACTTGATTCAAGTTCACAGCTAATAAGTACCTGGCTCTTGTTGTCACACGAGGGAGACTCAGAGTAGATTAACTGTAAACAGCAATCCAGGTGGAATGAAACAAGCATTGATTTTCCTAAGTGGTACACGCCCAATGGCCTTTAGTACTTGCTGAGGTTTCACATTGAGACAATCAGAAAGACAGCACTGCCCCGCCCCTCTTCTGTACAGTAAACATATTTTCTGTATTGATCTGCTTTCTTCAATATGTATTTTTTAATGTTTGATTTTTTTAATTTCAAAATATTAAGGGGGTATAAGTTTTTTGTTGCATGGATATCTTGTATAATGCTTAAGTTAGGGCCTTTGTTGTGCCTATCACCAGAATAGTGTTCATCATACCCAATAGGTAAGTTTTTATCCTTCCTCCCTTCTTGGTCTTTCACATCCTTTATATTGCTTTGTGCTCATGTGTACCCATCATTTAGCTCCTGATTAGTGAGAACAAATGGTATTTGGTTTCTGATTCCTGAAATACTTCACTTAGGATAATGGTCTCTAGTTCCATCCAAGTTCCTGAAAATGACATTATTTCATTCCTTTTTGTGGCTAAATAGTACTGCGTGGTATACAAATACCACATTTTCTTTATCCACTCATGAATTGATGGGCACTTAGGTGGACTCCTCATCTATGCAATTGTGAATAGTGCTGTGATAAACATTGAGATGTGACATCGGGTTGTTAATTTGTGATCTTTCTGTTTTTTTGATTTAGGCATTTAAGGCTATGAACTTTACCCTTAGAACTGTTTTTGATGTATTCCATAGCGTTTGAAAGCTTGTGTCCCTTTTGTTGTTCAGTCTGAAGAATCTTTTGATTTCCATTTTACTTTCCTCATTGACCCAAGGATCATCCAACAGGAGGTTGTTTAATTTCCATGACTTTGTGTAAATTTGAGTATATCTCTTGGAATTGATTCCTAGTTTTATTCCACTGTGATCTGAGAAGATACTTGATATTATTTCAATATTTTTGAATGTGCTGAGACTTGTTTTGTGGCCTAAATTATGATTAACTTGAAGAATGCCCCACATGCTGATAGGAAGAATGTATATTCAGTATTTTGGGGGCAGAATGTTCTGAAAATGTCTGTTAATTCCATTTGTTCTAGAGTCTAGATTAAGTGCAGTGTTTCTTTGTCCATTTTCTGTTTCAGTGATCTGTCCAGTTCTGTCAGTGGGGTGTTGAAGTCCCGGGCAATTAAGGTGCTACTGTTTATTTTATTGCTTAGATCTAGTAAAGTTTGCTTTTTGAATTTGAGGGCTTCTGTGTTAAATGTATATATATTTAGGAGTGTTATCTCTTCTTGTTGAATTGCTCCCTTTAACATTATATAATGACCACCTTTGCTTTTTTAATATTTGTTGATGTAAAATCTATTTTAACTGATAGAAGAAATGGCTACACTTGCTTGCCTTTGATTTCCATTTGTGTGAAATATTTTTTTCCATCCCTTTACCTTGAGTTTGTTTGAGTCCTTATTGTTTAGATGTGTTTCTTGGAGACAGAAAATATTTGGGGAAATATTTAGGTTTAGCCAGTCTATGTCTTTTAAGTGAGACATTCAGACCATTCATGTAGAGTGTTAGTATTGATATGTGGGATGCTGTTCTTTTCATCATGTTGGGTGATAACTTATTGTTTTGTTTCCCCTCTTGTGCTATTATTTTATAAGAACTGTGAGCTTCAACTTTTGGGTATTTTTATCCTGTTGGGTGTCTGCTATGCTGTTCCATCTGTAATGCACTTTTGAGCATTTCTTGTAGGGCAAGTCCAGTAGTGACAAATTCCCTTAGTGTTTGCTTGTCTCAAAAAGTACTCATTTCTTCATCATTTATGAAACTTGGTTTTGCAAGATACAGAATTCTGGCTTGCAGTTATTCTGTTTAAGAAGACTAAAAATGGGGCCTCAATCCCTTCTGGCTTGTAGGGTCTCTGCTGAGAAGTCCACTGTTAGCCTGATGAGATTTCCTTTATAAGTTAATTGTTGCATTCCATCTTGCAACTTGTTGAATTTTCTTCTTCATTTCAACTTTGGCCAGGTTGATGACTGTGTGTCTTGGAGATGTCCTATTTGCTATGAATCTTCCTGGTATTCAAAGGCCATGATATATGAATCTCTGGTGACACCAGAGTTGTTCTCCTCAATAATTTCCTTGAATAGGCTTTGTATGATATTTGCTTATTCTTCTTCTCCCTCTGGTATACCTGTAATTCATTTTTAGCTTATTAGCATATTTCTCTGACTGATTGTTCACTCTTCTGTATTCTTTTTTCTGCATTTTTTGACTGCATTAATTTGAAAGCCTTGTCTTCAAGTTCTGAGATTCTTTCTTCTGCTAAATCTAGTCTGTTCTTCAAGTTTTTTGCTGTATTTTGTAGTTCCTAAATGATTCTTTCATTTGTTTACGTTTGGTTATATCCTTTCTAATGTTTTCTATCACTTTAGTGAGTATTTCATATTTTTCATTCATGTCCTGAAATCTTTTTTTAGTTTCTTCATATTGGTTTTTAACTTTCTCTTCAATTCCATTCATCTTATTTGCCATCCATATTCTGAATTCCATCTGACATTTTGACAGTTTCCATTTGGTTGGGTTTCATTGCTGTGGATCTATTGTGATCCTTTGAGGGTATTGAACTAGCTTGTTTTTGCATGTTACTAGAATTCTTTTGCTGGTTTCTTCTTATCTGAAACCTCTTCTCTCAGCTCAGTGCTAATAGGTTTGCAGTGCACATGTTCTCCTTTTCTGGAAACTCTCCTACTTAGTGAGAAGGAGGAGAGGTCCCTAAATATTGATTTTGTGTCCTACTCTGAATGGTTGACCCTGTGGAAGAGAGGTGGATGCACTGAGAGCCTGTAACACAGCTGTTCTCCTGCATTGTATCAATCCCCCGTGGTTGTCGCAGTCTAAGCCATTTTGGGGGATATTTGTTCGGATTGTCAGGTTGGTCCTCAGTCTACTGTTGAAAACTCAGGCAGGGGGCTGGACAAATCTCTTTCCATGAAGGCAAGTAGCATGACCTTGGCTGGTGCCAGGGTGGGTTACTAGACGTTGATGGGTGACTGGCCACATCACAGGACTGTAGTCAGGGGTGGGGAGAGTTGCAGGACCTTGGCAAGTGCCTGGGTGGATCTTGACCAGTGCTGGGGTATCTTTATGTGGAGTGGTGGGTTGGTCCCTAGGTCACTGTTGGTAGCTTGAGCAGGGGTTGGGCAAGTCCCTTTCCACTTTAGTGGGTATTGAAAACTTTGCTCTGCCCAGATCACCCTGCAGCAGTGGCAGTGGCTGTTTGGTGAGGCTATTTAGGTGGTACTGCAAGTGTCAGGGCTGTGGACATTCACTCCATACTGGCCTAGGTATAATGGTGGTACACGGCGGAGGGTGGCTTGTGGCTAGTGGGTCCATGGTGGAGGGCTGGACTTCAGGCATGGTGTCACAGAGTGCTGCGGGGGTGTGGCCCACTGGCTGGCATGTGGGGCTGGGAGGCTTGTTCTGCTATTCAGTGATCATGTCCTTTGTGCCTGTTGACTTGTGCACAAAGGCAAGGGGCATGGCCCACCACACAGCAGGCAGGTCTGTGGGGCATGGCCCCCATGTGGCACATAGGCTATGGGGTGTGGCCTGTCAGCACACAAAACAAGGGGCATGCATGGCCCACCACAGGGCATGTAGATCTACAGAGGTGTGGCCCACCTACTGATGTGGAGTTAATTCTTAAGAAAGTGGTTTCTTGAGATGGAGTCTTCTCCTGGTGAAGATGCTGTGAACATTGTTGAAATCAGAACAAAGGATTTAGGATATCACATAAACTTAGTTGATAAGGAATCAGCAATGTTTGAAAGGATTGACTCCAGTTTTGAAGGTTCTGCTGTGTGTTAAATGCTATCAAACAGCAGTGCCTGCTACAGAAAAATATTTTTGGAAAGGAAGATTTAATTAATGTGGCAAACTTCACTGTTGCCTTATTTTAAGAGATTGCCACAGCCTCCTCAACCTTCAGCAACTGTGCCCCTAATCAGTCAGCAGCCATCAACATCAGGACAAGACCCTTCACCAGCAAAAAAGATGACTCATTGAAGGCTCAGATGCTCTTTAGTATTTTTTAACAATAAAGTGTTTTTTTATTAAGGTAGGTATGTTGTATTTTAGACATAATGCTATTGCACACTTAATAGACTGCAAATATAATGTAAACATAAATTTTATATGCACTGGAAATCAAAAAATTGTGTGATTTGCTTTATTATGATATTCAATATTCACTTTATTGCATTGACCTGAAACTAAACCTGTAATATCTCCAAGGTATGCCTGTAGATGATTTTCTAACCCTATCAATGCGTTACTTTTATAAAAGTCGCTAAACACAGGTTCCATCTGTTTCAGGACAAAATAATATGTTCTGATTTATTCTCATTTTCTTCCAAAAAAATATCTTTAACCAGAAAATCAGTCTTGTACTTCCTAAAGGATAAACATAAAAAGAATATTAAAATGAATCCAAAAATTACTCATGCATTATACCTATGAAAAAGTTGAAGCCAAGAAATATGAAAATTTGCTAAATGTCCCACAGTTAATCATAGCAAGTCTCCTAACATCCAGTCCAAAACCAGATCTTATACACCAAAATAGCTTTTTAAGCAATTTAAGGGGAATTGAGGGCTTACTATACTTGTTCTTATTTATACCATCATCCTGATGCCTGAATATGTAGGAAAAAGCCTAAAAGTGGCTCCTTCAGATACACAGGGCTTGGCTACGTATGTGTTTTAGATGAAGGTCTGCAAACTTTTTCTGCAAAGGGTCAGATAGTACATAGTTTTTACTTCATGGGTCCCACGGCATTTATCACACCTGCTCGTGCTGCAGCTACTCAAGTCTGATATTGCAGCATGAAACAAGCCGTAGGTGCTATGTAAACCAATAAAACTTTCTTTACTTTAAAAGGTAACTTTTTAAAGGATAAAATAATGACTCGTACAGATACAAAATGAACATGGGTTAAAGATTTTATTTAACTCAGATGAGGAAATCAGATATTGCAAGCAATTCAAAGGAGAGGTCAAAGAATAGACATATTTATAGGTCAAGAATACTGAAATGAATCTGCAATTGAGGGAAATCTAGCTTTTCTACAGGGGAGAAGGAAGTCTATTTATCCACTGGACAGAATTTATTTGCATGTCCACACATGAGAATTATTTTTTGTTTTTCTCTCAGTTACTTACAATCTAGAGTCATAAAATATCTCCCATAGAGTCAGGAATCAGCAGAATGTACAATAGTGCCGAGTTTATCACTGAAACACCCTACACTACAAAAACAGGTGGAGAGCTGGAGATCTGCGATGTCCACCTCTGACTTGAAAGAACTGAAGGAAATTAAAGAACAGTAACAGCCTTTTTTCTTTCACCTAAGCACTCACAGAGGAAGAGAAGAGAGCATTTCTACTGGTTGATATTGCAGGAAAACAAGTACAATAAAACCTTTCGAACTTTAGAGTGGATTCTGTGGTAGGATTTAGTTGTGAACAACTGTGAATGCTGCAACCTTCCTGCAATGTACAAGCTACTTCAAAGCCTGGGACCCTGATCTCTCCATGCGTAAAACAGGAAAAATAAAAATTCCCTTGAGTTTCCTGAGAATTCAACAAGACAGCGGATATGAAAAACTTGGAAATAAAGCAAGCATAAGAATAATTATACAAAGAAACCACGCACATAAAGCTCTGATTTAAATTGCTGGGCTGGTGACGGATGGCTTCAAGCTTGTTGTTCTAGCTTCAGTTCAATTTGTTCCTCATCAGCGCTTGCCACCTAGGTAATTTGGGAGCAGATGGCGAGAGGAATGGAGGATGTTCCCTTCAGAACTGCCACCTACCTGCCTCTCACTCTGGGCCATGAGAGCCTCCCTGTATCCTCTCTAATCCCTCATCACTAGCCCAGAAAAGTGATCTTTATTGCTTGTGATATAGTCCTTATTGCCTAATTAGAGGCACTGGGAAGAAGTGGGAGATGACTTCACTTGAGTTCATTAGGAAATAATATATCAGGTCTTGTTTAATTACAACTGAATTACTGCCACCTATTATAGAGCAGAACCTTGCTGGAATGATAGAGGGTGGCAGAAGTCTCTGTCTTCCATTATTCCAAGATCCACATTAGCTCAGTGGGAGAGGAGAGATCGCTCATCTGGGCTGGAGTTGCAACACGCACATTGGCAAAGGGTTTTATCTAATTGTGACCTTTTTATCATGTCATCAGGATCACATGCCATTCAGTGAGTCACTCTTCTCAGCTGCTGAGGGCTTTGGTGGAAGGAAAATGCTAATTCCCATTGTTGGCAATTGCTTCTGAATGGCACAGGAAAACATCTCACTCATTGTCTCTAACTGCTTACTTGCTGGACATAATGTCTTGCACTAAAAGGGAGGACAGAAATGGATTAAACAAGAACATAACCTCCTTTCAGGTATAAGGCAAAAATAGCAGTTCTTTTCCTGCTAAGTGGAATAACAAGTGCTTGCTCACTGCTATATTTAGCAAGTATTTGTTGTGTGTCTGCTATGCAGTCAGCTCCATTTTAAACTTTGTAGGGGATACAGACTTGAATAAGACCTAATTCCTGTGCACCAGGAGCTTATACTCAAACAAAGAAGATAGCATATATAGGCAAATATTTATAATATGAAGTAAATAAAGATGTTTAGAAGAGCACTTCACATGATGAAATTTTCATTGAAAAGTTCGAACTTAGGGTAAATGTTAAAAAATGGATAAAATTTAGACAGAAAAATGACACGGAATACAGGAACTATAGATACAGTGGATATTGTAAGCAAAAATATATAGATCTTATAACAGTGATCATCAAACAGAAATAATTTAAATGTGGTTTAGAGTTCCTGAAAGTATAACAAGGAATAGGTTGAAGATGGAATATATCATGATAATTTTAATAGACTTTGGTTTTTCTTTTTGGTTTCTCAGTATCTCTTAACCTGTTGCTTCAGAGAATTCCTCATTGTACATAAATTAGTGGAACTGTATGAAAATCAAGGGGCATTGTCCTCCCCTACTCAAGGTACTGCATCTTAATCCAAGTTTGTTAAACATATTCTCTTTCTAAGATCTTTAAATCTTGAGTAGAGTGACAAAAGACTCAAATGGTGCTGAAGCATAATGATTGGGCCCTGGCTCCTAACTAGTTTTATCCTGTTTTCAAGGTGGATTTCCTGGAGGCTGTTCATTTTGTGGTTAGCTTTTATCTTGAATCACTAAATTCTCTTTTAAATTATGTATAAATTTCTTATAATCCGCCCATGGACTATTACAGTCCATGGAGATCCTAAATGCTATTCTAGAGAAGATAGGTAGCCTTCTACTTTTATATTAGCAAAAATTTTGAGTAAAGAAGCAGTGCTTCAAAAACAGGATTCTGGAATCAGTGGGAAAATGTACCTTGTTTGGAAACAGCAAGGAAACCAGAGAATAGGTGTACAAATTAGGGAACAGTCTGAGCAACTATAACAACAACGCCACAAACCAATACAGCAGCTTAAATAAGAAGTTGATTTCTATGCCATAAAAAAATCTATAGATGAACTGTCCAGGTTGGCAGGATAGCTCTTCTCCAGAAAACATTTTAGGGACCCAGCTTTTGACTGATTCCAAGAAAAGTTTCCTTTGAGTATGAGTTTGTGGTCTTGATGTGGTAGATTGGCAGAAAAGAGGAAGGAGAACATTACAGGAGCAAACAATCTGTAAGAAATCTGATTCTAGGTTTGAGAATCAATGACGAAAACTAACCTGATGCTAGTCAGCTAGAGGACTGACTGATTAAGAAAGAAAGAACAAAAGAGAGAGAAAGAGAGAGTGTGTGTAACTGGCCACTCAGAGACCAACTGAGAAGATTCCTTGTGGCACGATTCCCCTAGTCACTGTCTCATGTACACTCCTCCTTCTAAAATAAGGCCAGTACTACTGACCTCACACACTCCCTCAGGAAGACAATAACCTTGGTAGGCTGTTAGTGATAGCCTTCAGTACGCTTTCCAACTCCTTCCACTTTTTAAGTTCTCCTTTCTCATTTAATGCTGTATTGCTTCCCTATTTTTCTTGTCAGTTGAAATGTTTTTAACAACTCTACTGAGGTATAAATTTCATATCAGAAAGTCACCCATGTGAACTTTCATAAATTTATCAACTCATGTGGCCATTACCATATCAATTGTAGAACATTTTCATCACCTCAATACAATCCCCCATAACCATGTGCAGTTAATTCCCAGCCCCCACACCAGGCAACCACTAATCTATTTTCTATCTTTATAGATTTGCCTTTTCTGGGCATTTCATACAAATGGATGGAACTTTAAAATATGTGGTTTTTGTGCCTGGCTTCATTCACTTAACATAATGTTTTTGAGGGTCAGTTTTATGGTAGCAGGTATCAACAGTTCATTCCTTTCTATTGGTAAATAGCATCCTGTTGTGTGGAGGATATACGGCCCTTTTTTCTAACTGTTCTCTAGTCTATAGATATTCAAGTAGTTTTCCCTTTTTGGCTATTATGAATAATCTAATGAACGCTAAAATGAAAGTTTTTGTTTGAAGATGTGTCTTTATCTGGGTAGGTACCTAGGAGTGGAATTGCTAGGTTGTATGATAAATTTATATTTAAATTTTGAAATTTTATGTTAGTTGAATTTTATCTTACAAACAAATAAACAAACAAACAAAATTCTCTTTATTCCAAGGCATTAATGTGGGGACAGAGAAAACCTGTGTTTCTTTTATTTTAAAACAATACTAATTGTAAACTAAACTATTGAGTTAAAAAAAGGTTTGGGTGAGTGTAGGTGGGGTGATATGGCAGAGGAGATTAGACATAAATCAATGCTATGTTACTACCAAATTTCAAAAACTTTAATTTTTTATAAATAAATGTTTTTAGATTCAAGGATGAGTTGTCTAATCACATTGCCTCAAATTTGCCAGTGGTTCATGCTGCCTGCTTTCCTGTGTTGAGAAAGATTCTGCATCTAGATTTTTGTGCCAGCTCAACGGGAAGGAGGACGCTGATTGATGAGGCTGCCCTGGTCCAGTGGGAAAGGGCGTGTCTTACCATTTGGACCATTTATTTGCTTTCCTGTATTGGGACTTAATGTGTTTTCTGTTAGAAAAAGAGGCATTGAATCAAAACCAATTTTTAAAAAAAAATCATTAAATAACAAACAATTTTTGTTCCACAGGAATGAATTGCTAGTGATCTAATTTCAGACAGAGTTATGGTGGTATTGGGGTTGAGCCACCTTAAAAATGTGCTTCCCATCAAATCATGGAAGGCAACATTTTTCTAGTTTTAGGTATCAGTTTTGACCAATGTAATCTGTGATTTTTAATCCAGAAATATGTGGTTTTCTGCTTGCCTTCCATTTGGATCTGCAGCAGCTTCTGCCTGCTTATTTTTGTTTAACCTTTTCATGACAACATTAGCCAAAGGGAGGTTTTGGAGGCACAATGTGAATATAAAATCTTTTTCCTTTTTTTTTTTGATGGGGGGGAGTCAGCCAAAATCACAGATTTCCAGCCTTACACAATAGGAGATTTGCAATTTGACCAGCTCTTCCCACCCACTGTGGTGAGTGTTCTCTTTTACAACCATCAGCATTCTCAAAGCAGCTGAATATGACTCTGTAATTACAATGGAAACAATGGCTGCAGGGCAGGAAATGTGCATGAAATATAATGCAGCTGAGAGCAGCATTAGCCCAAAGTGCTCTAATGGCTTTAGGACCTCGCCAGGTGGTAAGCCATCTCCCTGGATTTTCATTTCCACCCACCATTTGCCAGGTAACCTTTGCCCAGTCACTTACCTTCCCAGGGTGCTGTCCTCAGAAGAGATGCTGTGATTGGTCCTTTGCTGGCCTGGCAGGAGGATTCCCCAGCTGGATGAGGTCATGTAGACAAAGCTTACAGAAAGTGGTAAGCCTTCATTATATGGGCAGAAACAGAGCTAAAGTGGGAGGAAGGTCTATTTCAAAGCTACACAGAGGGAAAGATGATGATTAGATGGTAAGACTTGAAGCGCCCTGGAAAAAGCTTCTCAGTCTCTGCATATCACCAATACGTGGCTTTTCTCAGTGGCAAAAACCAATGCAGTTGAATCATCTCCCTACTAAAAAGCAGGAGTAATATGTAACAGGAGAAAACACATTTTAAAATCCCCTGAGCACTTCTCCGATTTACGTGGGCATATGAGTCACCTGCCCATTTGCTAAAACGCAGGTCCCAGTTCTGTAGGTCTGGGGTGGAGCCTGAGATTCTGCCATTCCTAACAAGTTCCAAGGTATTGCCAATGCTGCTGGTTGCAGGATTACATTTTAAATAACAGGTTTCTACCATAACCCCTCCCTCCTTGCACCTTTTTTTTGTGGTGTGCAGATGCAAAGGGGTAGAGTGATTTGGTGAAGATATCATAGATACCTTAGTGGCAGGGTGAGTCTAGTCCCTGAGTCACCTTGGGTTCCTTCCCTAACTCCAGCTCTCTTCATAGGAGCAGCAGGAAACAGCAGCAGAACGCATAGAAGTTAATATGGGGGCTGAATAGATATAGATCCTATTAATATCAGAACATGATTTCAGCAAACAGGGGTAAAAAAAAAAGGGCAGATTAAGGACTGGATTATATGTTTTATTGAATATTCAGCTTGCTGGGGAGTGTTAGAAGCCAAGTGTTCTACCTCCAATAAGCCACGGATTTGAAGTAAATTATTTCACTTCTATGCTGTCAGTGCCCTCAGTTATATAATAGCTTGATATAGAATGATCTAAATGTTGCTTCTACTCTGGCATTTTGATTCTCTCATGGATTTAAATCTGCCAGAACTGGATGATTGATTATTCACCAGTTTTTTTTTTTTGTTTGTTTGTTTGTTTTGTTTCTTATCTTTTGTTTCCTTTTTCTGTTTCCAGGGAGTATAATATCTGATTGCGAGGGAAGAAAAATGCTAAGGCAAGGCAAATACACTTTTTAGAAACCTGTACTACTTAAGTCTTGTTTCTTCCCTACATTTTCAGAAAAGTGTGATAAAAATGTCTTGAGTAGATCATAGTCATTAAACTTTGGTTCAAATTTCCAACACGAACAATTTGATAAAGGCTTGGACCATTGTACATGAGGATTAGAATTAGAAGATGGTATCTTTATGTGGTATGTATTTTCATTCTGCATCACTATTGAAAATGCACATCTTGAAAATGCACATCATAAAAATGCTATCAACATGCCCTTGTTAAGATACACCACATTTTCATACTTATATTTATAACTCTAGCTAGACTGCAGTTGGCTGAAGAAATTGTTGATTCTACTAGCACATGCAGAGAAGGATATTCCTTGTGCTTCATAAAGTATGTTTCCTATGCTTGAGTTATCATTTACTGAGACCGTATTTTTTTCCTCACTCGAAGAAGAAAGTTACCCAAATCTAATCATATCAACAGTTTCCTGTTTCATTTTATTATTAATATCATTATATTTTTAATGCCTGGTTTAGTTAATGAGATTTGAAAGTCTTATAATGAGAGCATTTGAAATAGAATTCATTAACAGAGATTTTTCTACCATATTCAGAAAATTACATGCTAATAAAATAGGAATATTATTTGAGAAATTTCTAATACAAATTGATTTTTACATTAATGATTTCAGTGTCCAATCCTAGAGAAGGAGAAAGATTGGTTCAGCATGTAAGTTAGACATGCATGAAAATAAGTATTTGCTAAGCCCGTGCTCCAGGCACAACCACACATTAGACTCTGTGGGGTCACGACAGTGTAAGATGTGATTCCTGCCTGTTTAAGATTCACTGTCTAGTCAGGAAGATGACTGACATATGTGAACCAATTAGAGAGCAACATGATATAAAACGGAATTAAATTAGTTCTAGATTGTGTTTTTCAGACAGCAAGTGATAGCTTCATTTGCAGACCTGAGAGAACACTGGACCAAGAAAAGTTTCAATGAAAGCAAGTGTTAACATGAACCCCCACTTAAACCGAGAAAGGTGGAAAATAGACCTAGTCCAATTCACAATGATATGATTCTCTCTAGTTACACATAGTTTTGTTTGTCATTGGTTTGTTTTCCCTTTTAAAATAGACTTCTGTGGTCATTACCAGTGTTTAGAGGAATAAACTAAGAGTCAGCACACCTGGATTCAAGCCCAGGTTTCTGCTATGCAGAAAATTTGCACTTAGCATGCATCTGGGTGAACAACCATCCCCAAGGAAGTAGGAGCAAATGATAATGAACTCACTTCCATTGAAGTAAACAAATGTCTTCGTTTGGTTGACAAAGAGGAGAGTCATTTTTGAAGAGAGCACATTAGCTGTCATTTAGATGTGTTTTACTCTCCAGATCCTATCTGGATGTGTGTCTGAGTACTGTGTTAAATAAGGCGGCTGCAAGTAAAACACTGAAAAAGCCGTTTTATTTCCTGAAGTCTGTAAGACATTGGAACATGAGCAGCATCACTTTGGGATCTCTTAAGAGAGTGTTCCTATTGAAACAAGAAACACTCAGCTTTTCATCTCCTGGATGCCAATTCCTAGCTACTGTGGGCTCTGGCAGAAGAAGATACTTCCTGGATGACAGAGGCGTGGCTGGGAGATGCCCAGCAAGAGGCCTCAGTCCCTGCTGGAAGGCCATGCAGTCTATTGGAACTATCAGTATGCAACAACAGAAGGCCAGACAGGAAAGAAATAGCCAACACCACACAGGAACTAACAGGACAGCTTACTAGGCTTGTGGGCAGATAGAAATGCACGTGAGACACCCTGTAGGATTCTTAAAATAATTGAAAATAGAGGCATTATATGCTGAGTTTGGGAGGAGGGAAGAAGTAGATAAAAGGAAACAGTAAAATTTGTGTCATTATATGAAGACTCAGACACATAAATGAGGCCTAAAGCTACTCTGAACGTGTACAGTATCATGTTGATAGTTAACCATCTTCTTGATGGCTTCTATATTTTTGGAAAATAAATGTTTTTTGATCTTTTCTCTGTGTATGTGTTTACCTCTTTTTCAAATTTTGGGTATATTTTTTTACTTATTGCATTTACTAGTTATTACAAAAGAGCACTATTGCATTATTTATTAAATTTGTAGTTTTCTATTTTCATATATGTATTTATTTTTTAATCCTTATATCTTTATTCCCTTCCTCTTACTATTATAGAAGGTCTTGGCTCTTTTTCTTTGTCTCAATACAACATTCCTTCCAGTTCAAGCTAAGGATTGCAACTTGACTCTCACTCTTATAATATTACAGGAGTAATAGCACCCAAGTTGTATCTGTCAATATTTTAATCCTTTGTAGTTTTATTTGGGGGAAAGTTTGTATCATAATTTGTTTGGACTTCTCAGAATGACTTCCTCACAATTTTTGTGAAGACATACCTTTGTCCCAGGAAGAAAAGAATATCTTGTTTTGTAATTGGTAAATGACTCAAGTGAGGCTTTGAAAAATTCTTCCATAGAGTTGTTTAAAC
This sequence comes from Varecia variegata, assembly GCA_028533085.1. NCBI lineage: Eukaryota > Metazoa > Chordata > Mammalia > Primates > Lemuridae > Varecia > Varecia variegata. The sequence continues at coordinate 22,475,339 of CM052443.1, forward strand.
TATAGCTTATGAGACAAACCTATTACCTTTCAGATGACAAAACTAAAAGTCTAAGAATCTTCTGTGGCCATTTTGCAGTGACATGAAGAAGAAGTGACTCCAAGGAGAAACAGAGAGAGAGAGAGAGAGGAAGGATGTGGTACATCAAACACTTGTTTTCTGTCCTGGTGGTCCCCAATAGCCCTGATTAGTGTCTGTAGTCATGTCCATTAGCATCTACAAAATTAATTGAATTAAAAAAAAAAACAACCTCTCTTGATTAAGCTGCTTTGAGTTGAGTTTTTAGCCCTTGCAATCAGAAAAATGCTACTAATATATCACTGAAATGTGATTGAGATATTTCTTGCAATTCTGTCTTCTTCCTAATGTCATTCTCTTAGCTTTTCCTGGCTTGTGACACCTAGAATGTCATTAATTCAAAAAGAATGCTTCCTACATAATAATAGTAATGATAATAGAAGAATGTTTGGAGCAATGAATTTTCCTCCCAGTACTGGTGTGGTCTACTTCATAGGTCCTGCCTTCATCTTTTTTATTATTCTCTACCTAGAATGCTATGATTACTCTTGTTTAATTTATATTAGTTTAGAGTTGTATTTCAATGTAGATAACATGACTCATAATTTTTTAAATCCTTATTATATTTTCCCTGGATATTTTAAAAATATATTATAGGGTGATGATTATAGAGTACTGTTGCTGTAAGGTGATGATTTTATTATATATCCATTAGATATGTTAATAACTTGTGATTTACCCCCACTGATAGGGACAAGTTTTTGAGAAACCTTGAGGGGACAGAATATTGGTTTAGTGCCTATTATCACTTTCTGTAGAACATTTTTCTTTTATATTATAAATAGTTTTGGTATTTAGTTGCTTGGACAGATTTATTTTCTTTTCGAATTTTGATAATGAACATACACAAATTTTGTAATCAGAAAATGAAATATTGCAAAGATAAAGAATCTTCCTTTGCTATTTTTATATGCTATTCATATAAACAGGCTTGATAACATTTTACTTTTTGTCCTTCAATTTGCTTTGTCTGCCTGACATTTATTAGCTATGTATAATAGATACAAGTGACTTAACCTCACTAGATCTCAATTTCCTCACCTGTAAAGTATGAGTACTAATATGAACTTCATATGAGCTGTTTAGGAGTGCAAAATGAGAATGTTTCAGTCTGAATATAAGGTCAATTCGAGGTATGGCAAAGCTTGAAATCCACAGGAATGTTTAATTTTCTATCATTTTTTTATAGTCTTTCTAAACACAATGCTTTTCTCAACCACAAAACACCCAAACACCAAGACAAAGCCAAGCAGATTATTTTATTTCTTTGGACTCAGCAGAACAGGAAATATATCCAAACTTTAGACCAATAACATTTGCATTCCTTAAACCTTCCATTCTCTGAACTTTGTTTCACTTTCCTGACTTTCAGAGTCTCAACATTCTTATCTGTGTGATGGGTTTAATAACTCTGTTGGTGGGTTTTAGTAAGGATTGGGGATACATCATGTAAAATATTTAATATTTGACAGATACACCTTGGGTGCCCAGTGAATTGTGAAGATGGCTATGTCTTGGGGACAAGTGCACTTAACGGCATGAGGCTGTTCAGTGCCTTGGAGAGAGCACTGGACATAACTCAGAAGCTTTGTTTCTCTTTCTAGGTTTCTTCCAAACAGAGCTGTTTGATCTTGGAGAAAACTACTTATAATTTCTGATATTTTGCTGCTTCCTCTAATAAATTTACATTATAATTCTTCCCTGACCACCTTACCTGGTTTTATGAAGACCAAAGGTTGTAATGGATGCCACTGAGCTTTCTAATTGCTTACTCTATACTCCAAAATAATGTCCTTTGGAATACTTCCAAATTTCTTAGCTTGGCAATTGAGACCTTTCATGGTCTGGCCTCTTCTTCTAATTCTGACTGTATAGCTTTTATATCCCACTTTAGATCTTTGCTCCAACCATACTGTATTACCTGAGGTCCCTAAAGTCATCATTTTTTCATGATGGGTTTTTTTCTGCAGGGCATGTGGCTTCCTATGACATCTCTCTAACCTCTTTGTTTAATTCACTGTTTTTAGAAAATTAGGCCTCAAACTTCATGTCACCTCATGTTAAGAAACATGCATTGTTGTTCCCATTTACATCATTCACCAAATGATCCTGCTCTTATTTATCTCTGTATTTATTTATATTGCTCAGAAACATGTGAGTATTGTTTTCAAAATAATGATGCAGGTATATAATACTCAAAATATTATTTTAAGGATTTAAAATAATCTTTTTAAATTTAAATTTTGAGGAGGTGACCCGTACCAAATATGTTTTGATTATTGATAAAGTCTTTATAGAAGAGGATAATACAATCATGTATATTTTTAAAAAGAATTTTTAAAACTTAAATAAATGAATATAAGGTGTAATCAGGTAAAAGAATCATAAGACCTTATTATTTTAATTATGTAGTAAGAGTTATGTTTTGAGCTGGCAAACTTTCACAGAAGCTCTTTATATTCAAAAGCATTCCTGTCCGGAGTTTAAGGGTCAAAGATGCCATTTCTCTCTCTTTCCTGACAATCGCTGGGGCTAGGAAAAATTCTATCTTTCTTTTGACTTTACTGCCATCTGTCGTTCAAAGAAGTAATCACATTTCTATTATTTTTCTAAGTGTGATCCTAGATCACCTGCTCATCTGAAGTGCTGAAATCTACCAAATCTGTGGTCTTGCATTTCAACAAGCTGTCCAGGAAGAGAGGAAAATATTTGGCATAGGACATAATGTATGCATCTGAACTTAGTGTGCACAGGCTTTTTGCTAAGTAGGGGCTGACTCTCCTACTTTTTGAATGAAGGTACTCTCACAAATTTATTTTTAACTCAGCTGTGCAGGCCTTTGATTTTTCCATGAGCCACCCCATTACCAGACCACTCCTCACTCCCAGACCCACTGTGAGTGGAAAAATACAAATTTTTAACATCACATCACTTTTTATTGCTTTTTATTTATTTATTTTTTTTGCTGATCAAGCAACATAACATTATCGAAACTCTTTGTGAATTTGCCTGCCCAGAGTAACTGCTGCCTAGAGCAACTGCTATCCTGACTTCTAGCACCATAAATTACATTAATTTTGACTGCTTTAGAACTTTATATTATTGGAATTGTTTAGTATGCACTCCTTTCTTCTTGTGTCCTATCCTTAATGTTTCTGAGATTTATTTACACTGATGCATGTAGTGTAGATAGTTCATTTTCATTGCTATATAAAATTCTTGTATAAATATACCACAATTATTATTAATTCTTCTGTGGTTTCATCTACTATGTTTTTCCATTTTGCTGATTATTTGTTGTTTTTACTTTGGGGCTCTTTACAGTGCTGGGCATTCTTGTCCACATATCTTAGTGAAAGTATGTATACAAATCTGTTAGGTATAGACTTAAAAAAATTGTTGAGTCCAAATCTACATGTATGCGCAACTTTTTTAGATACTATCAAAAAGTTTTCCAACATGTTTGTATCAGCATTCTTTGTACATTTTGCTTACTGTACATCTTCACTGACGCTGGGTATTTTGTCTTTTTAATATTTGTTATTCCATTGTGCAATGAAATGAACCATAATTTTAGTTGGCATTTCCAAGATAACCAATTAAATTGAGACATTTTCATATGTTTATTAGTTAAATGCATATATTCTTTTTTGAAGTATCTAAGTCTCTTTTTTAATTTCAAAATATTAAGTGGGTACAAATATTTTTGTTACATGGATATCTTGTATAATGCTTAAGTCTGGGCTCGTCACCAGAATAGTGTTCATTGTACCCAATAGGTAAGCTTTCATTACTCCCTCCCCTCCCATCCTTCCCCCTTCTTGGTCTCCAATGTCCTTTGTAGCTCTTTGTGTCCGTGTGTACCCATTGTTTAGCTCCCAATTATTAGTGAAAACATATTATGGTGTTAGGTTTTCCATTCCTGAGATATTTCACTTAGAATAATACATTTCTCAGAAGAAGATGTACAAATGACCAACAGGTATATGAACAAATACTCAACCTCGCTAATCATCAGAGAAATGCACATCAAAACCACAGTGAAATATCATCTTATAAAAGTTAAAAAGGCTCTTATACAAGACAGGGAATAATGGATGTTAGTGAGGATGTGGAGAAAGGGAAACCCTTGTACACTGTTGATAGGAATGTAAAGTAGTACAGCCACTAAGGAAAACAGTATGGAGATCTCTCAAAAAACTAAAAATAGAACTGCCATATGATCCAGCAATTCTATTATTGGATATATATCCAAAAGAAAGGAAATCAATACATCAAAGATATATTTCTGTAAAGAATGCTACTGGTATTTTAATACAGATTACATTGAATATGTAAATGGATTTGAGTAATATTGTCATTTTGACTCAAATCCCCCCAGTCTCTGCCTCTTGTCTTCACATTGTCCTTGAATCTGTGTCTGTCTTTTCCTTTGCATATGTCTTATGAGAAAACTTGTCATTGGATTTAGGGCCCACCCAGATAATCCAGGATGATCTTCTTATCTCAGGATCCTTAATACAATTAACTCTGTGAATGTTAATATGGTAACATTCACAGATTCTGGGGATTGGGGCAAATCTTTTGGCAGTCACCATTTAAACCACTACAATGACTAATAATGTTAAACATCTTTTCATGCGATGTTTGCCTATTCATATATCCTTCTAGCTGATGCATGACTTGCCCATCTTTTTTTTTTATTTTTATTTTTATTTATTTTTTTTTTTTGAGACAGAGTCTCACTCTGTTGCCTGGGCTAGAGTGCCATGGCGTCAGCCTAGCTCACAGCAACCTCAAACTCCTGGGCTCAAGCAATCCTGCCTCAGCCTCCTGAGTAGCTGGGACTCCAGGCATGCGCCACCATGCCCGGCTAAGTTTTTCTATATATTTTTAGTTGTCCAGATAATTTCTTTCTATTTTTTTTTTAGTAGAGACAGGGTCTTGCTCTTGCTCAGGCTGGTCTCGAACTCCTGAGCTCAAATGATCCGCCCGCCTTGGCCTCCCAGAGTGCTAGGATTACAGGCGTGAGCCACCGTGCCCGGCCCATCTTTTTAAATTGGGATATTTAACTTTGTATTATTGATTTGTAGAAATCTTTTAATATTTGGAAGACAAAATTCTCTCCCTCTCTCTTATCCCCTCTCTGTTTTGTTCTCAAACTCTCTCTCTCTCTAATCCTCCCCCTCTATATATGTGTGTGTGCGTAATATTTTTACTCTGTCTTTGTTTTGTCTATTTATTGTATTTATATTGTCTTTGATTGAGATAATTTTTTTAATTTTGATGAAGTTCAATTTATCATTTGTTTATTTCATGATTTTTGTGATTAGTGGTTTATATGTCATTGTCTAGGAAATCTCTGTCTACTCCCAGGCAACCACTGTTTTTAGATTAGATTTTAGATTAGATTTTAGATTAGTTTAGATTTTCCTAAATTTTATATAAATGGAATCATACAGTACGCACTCTTTTGTGTCTGATTTCTTTCATTCAGCAAACTCCTTTTAAGATGCACCCATTTTAGCATAAATCAATTTTCATTTCTTTTTCTTGCTATGCAATATTATATTATATGGATATAGCAAAATTTATTCACTTACCTGTTAATGTATATTTGAGTTGTTTCCAGGTTTTGCCTGTTATTAAAAAAAATAGCTATGAACATTCATGTACACATTTTTGTATGGATGTAAGTTTTCATTTCTCTTAGGTAAATACTTAACAGTGAAATGATTGGGTCATTCAGTAGGCAAATTTTTAATCTTTACAAAATTGCCAAACTGTTTTCTAAAGTGGCTACACTATTTTATGTTACCAAAAACAGTGTATGCAAGTTCCAGTTTCTATATAACTCTCCCAATACATGGTATAGTCAGTCTTTTTAAGTTTAGACATTCTGATAGGTGGAATCTCATTATGGGTTTAATTTGCATTTCCCTAAATACAAATACTGTTGAACAGCTTTTCATGTGTCTATCTGTTTTTCTTCTTTGGTAACGTTTTGGTTCAGACCATTTGCTCACTTTATTACTGGGTAATTTGTTTTCTTGCTATTAAGTTTTGGTAGTTTTTATATTCTGGATACAAGTCTTTTTATCAAGTATATGTTTTATAAATATATTCTCATAGATTATGACTAGTTTTTTTTTAATTCTGATAAAGTCCAATTTATCTTTTTAATTTTTTTCTTTTGTGGTTGGTTCTTTGGTGTTGTATTTAGATATTGCTGCCTAGCCCAAAGTCACAAAATATAAAATACATGGGGGTAAATTGACTGCATGTTTTCTTCTAGAAGTTTTATACTTACAGGTTTTACCTTTAGGTCAATGATACATTTTAGGTTAATTTTAATATATGTTGATAAGTATGGAGGGAAGTTCTTTTTTTGGAAAATACATATTCAAATTCCATTCATGACTTGTGTATTTCTGTAGTAAGTATTGGGAAATGACAATGATATTATATTCTCTTTTCTGTTGTTAGACAGTTGTAGGGCACATGCAGCCCAGTAAAATGTCGCTGTAATATCCTAGAAGTTCCATTTTCTGATAGCATTGCTGCACATTTTCCACTAGATGGCGATCTATACCTATTTGATGTTTTTAGCTCCAGAGCGGTTAGAGGTGAAGAGGCACACCTAAATCCTATACTCCGGTGACTAGGCAGCCTGTTCATTCACTCATTTACTCATTCAGTGCTCTCAGAGCAGCTACTATCAGCCAGTGTAAATATTAGGGATACAAAAATGAATAAGACAAAGTTGCTGTCCTAAGGTTTCTCATAGACTCCTGAGGAGAGGAACAAATATGTAACCCATTAATTAAAATTCAAAAAGATAAGTAATTATGGTGGAAGCCCTGAGAGCCTGTGACTTGAGTATCACCTAAAATCTCTCTTAAGTGTTTTTGTTTTTCCCTAGTACTGTATTTTTTAAAAAAAAAAAAAAATAAGGGGCAGTTTTATAATGGGAGGGATGATGTTTAAAAAAGAATCTAATGCAATACATTTTTATGAAGCATCTGGTGTGTACATGTGCAAACCGAGATATTTGGTGCTACCGTGGAAAACAAATGACTCATGCTTTAATTCATTCACTGTTTGAGACACTTACAACATCAGATGGAGGAATCGAATAAAGTACACAGATAATTACAACATGGGAAATATTATAATAGGAAACCTTAACATTTCTCAGGAGAGAAGGTTATGTTCTTACTGGGAGAAGCAAGAAGGGCTTCATCTGAGAGGTGCCACATGAAGAACCTTTTTAGAACAGATGAGGTTCCAATCAGAAAAAAATGACTGGGACCTTCACTTCAGCCAGAGGGAATAGAAGAGATAAAAATTACCATAGGTACAAAGCCCCTACACTGTTTTTAAGGCTTTATCTAATAATTCTAAAAGTTCTACTAACTGACCAGCTCTGCATCTTTGGATATGTCAGTTACTATTTCTGGGTACCAGCTTTCATCTCTATACATGAATTGACTAGACATACATAATTCCTATCACATCTCAAAGATACTCAATTCAAAGATGATGCAGTGAAAAATACAGGTTTTATTTAGGCAATGGAAATTCTGCACTTCTGAAGAAAGTGCAAGGTCTGATTAGAGGCTATTATGGTGTAAATTTTGTGTCCCTGCTTCTCCCCCATTCAATTCATATGTTGAAGCACTAATCTCCAGTAACTTACCACATGACTGTATTTGAAGATAGGGCCTTTAAAGGGGCGATTAAACTGAAATGATGTCTTTAGGGTGAGCTCTAATCCAATCGGACTGGTGTCCTCATAGGAGGAGGAAATGTGGACGCACAAATGGACACCAGCTATGCACAGGTGCACAGAGGAAAGTCTATGTGAGGACACAGTGAGGAGGCAGCCATTGGCAAGCTAAGGAGAGAGGCCTTAGGAGAAACCCAGCCTGGACACCTTGACCTTGGACACCCAGCCCACAGTACTGTATGAAAATAATTTTCTATTGTTTAAGCCACCTAGTCTGTGGTATTTTGTTATGGCAGTCCTAGCAAACTAATATAGAGGTGATTGCAAAATAAGCCTGGAAAAATAATCTGGGCCATTTGATAGGATTCCTTAAAACTGAGATGGAAATTACATATTTGATCTGGCATTAAGAAACTGTCACAAGGTGTGAGCACCAGAAAGGGATGCACTTGCTAGCACCCAGCCAGCAGCTGGTATCTTTCAGAGCAAAGATGGTGGAAAAAGAAGCGAGACTGGGAAGGCTTTTTGAAACCATTTGAAAAAAAGAAAATGGACTTAAAGTGGCATGACGTAGTAAAAGGAGTTCTGGATCAGCAGACAGGAGGTCATGTTCTAATGTGGACTCTACAACTCAAGTCCTCAGTGACTTGAGTTCACTCAAGCCTCAGTGAACTCAAGAGGCTGCTGTGTTTCATTGTCTGTAGCACAGAAATGTTAATACTGGCCACCCTCCTTCCACAGGGTGTTTACTGGTCAAATAAGAAATTGTTGAGAAAGTACTTTAAAAATTATAGAGTGCTAAATAGATATAGATTCTACATGTGCTTGGTGTTGGAAGAGACTATGAGGCCATAGAGTCTAATCTCCTTAGATTTGTTAGAGAAAGATATGGAATTATTTGTATTGAAGACAGCAAAAGTATCCTGACATCTCTTCCCTGATTTCCAGCACTAAATAGACTGTAATCTTTTTTAATGGTTTCTCATATATCTGAACAATTTCACAGACTTCAATTGGCACATACTTGGAAGTAAAGTAAGAGCTTATTTAAGTCAAGCATCCACCAAGCTCTGGAATTTCATTAAATCAAAATTTAGCTATATATGATCTTAGGCAAGTCATTTAATTTCATCCGTGTGTGCGAGAGAGACGGGGGGAAGAGGGGTGGAGTGAATCTATACTACAAGTTGTTAGAGAAAATTAGAGAATATATTTTCCAGAAGAGCCCAGAAAATCACTAGATAGGTGACGGTTATTGTTATAATTATAATTGGTAATAATAACAGCAATATTCTTGTCAGGTTAAATCCTGATGGTGTTTAAGAGCCAAACCATTACATTTTTACTTGCTCTGACTGTTAGAAAACCACTTCCTATATTCAGCTGAAATTTGCCTTCCCTGATTTCCAACCATAGGCCCTTGTTTCCTTTTTGCAATTTTTACTTTATTTTTTAAAAAATAAATGTCTTCTCTCTTCCAGATAATAGTTCTTTAGCTGTTTGAGATCAACCCTCATGCTCCCTTTAAGGCCACAATTTTTAGGTAAAATGTCCCAAGTTCATTGCATCAAACCACACATAATATGATTGGCTGTCTCTTCTCTGTCCTAGTTGCCATTCTCTGAATATACTTTAACTCCAATAGTTTCCTTAGTAAGCAGTGCCTGGAACTTACAATAATTCAGCTATGGATGGACTATTACTGAATACTTTTGAAAAATCTTCATAAAGTCACTATAATTTCTAATTAAGTCCCTAGCACTGTGTCATTCAAATAGTAGGTGCTCAATAAATAATGTTAGTTTTTAGTATGTATTAAATTAACATGTTAGGCTCAGTGTAACATTTTAGGCAGCCATTTCCTATTGTGGGCTCCCTTGGTATTCAGTAAATTCAAATCTAAAGTCAAAGATGTTTGCTAAAATAGTATATAAATTATGCCTCAAGCAAGAAGTATAAAAAGTGTTGGGTCTTATCAGTCCCCTTTGGTGGTTAATAGAACCATAAAGCTATTCAGTAGGCATAACTAAAATTTCAATTATAATTGAGAATGTGATCATGTTTTATATCATTCAGAGGGAAGTAAGCATTTTTATGTGACATGACACAAAACTATGTTGACTTCCAGCACAGCTGTGAGAAAGCAAGTGCTATCTTCTTTACATGTGTGTATTTTATACGTTTTTAGTAGTGATGATGAAATGTTCACAGTATGGCTGAAAAAGGAGTTGGGGGGGACACAAAACCCAAAGAACACATCTCTCCCACACCCTTTCCTCAGCTTCTCAGAGATATCCTGGCTTGACTTCTTTGTATATGAAGCCGTCAATCAAGCTAGGTGTTTCTGGTGTTGAGATGCCATTCAAAATGGACATTGTGCAAGTGAAGCTGCCATTCAACATGGCTGCCTGGCAAATGGAGCTGTCAGTCATCTTGAGCGATTCAGTCTGTTGTATAGTCAATAAGATGGGCTGATATATACTGATAGTGGCTTCATCAAATTCAAAAAGTCTTGATTAACTCCCTAGTCTGTAGTTCCCTGACTTCTTTTTCTTTTCAGTGGAACGATATTTTTTATTTTCCAAAAGCTAATGATGACCAATAACTAAAACAGAAGGAGGTGGTGAAGAGAAAATAATTAGGATACAAATTGCTAATAAAAGTGGATAAGGAGCTAGGTTAGCTGCTTATGCAGCTTGTCATCATCACAGGCCAAAAAGAGTGGGGTATAGTCCATGATAAACATTATAGACGTTCATTCGTTCATTCATTTACTACATAAACCTTTACGGTAAGTTTACTGGGAACTAGTCAATATCATTTGAAATAAGACAATGTGTTTAGAGAGAAACAGCTTCAGGAGCCTCCATTGCTCAACAGGCTTTGAGTAAAATGCTGTATCCTGTAGTGCCCCAATTTTGCTTGTGCCTCTGTTTTCTTGGCACAGTTTCACTTGTGTGACAAAATCGCTTTGCCGTTTACCTGCTGTGTGGCTACAAGTGATGCTTCCCACTTAGTCGTTAACTTAGTGGCTTCAACTACCCAAAAATGCTTTAGTTTTTAAAGATGGCAAAGGTATTGGGTATTATTTGAATATATGTCTATGGAGTGTCAATTATAAAAATAATTTAAGCTGACACAGTTGACATATGACTTTCCAGCCACACCTACTAGCAAAAAAATAAGATATTAACCTGTAGTTTAAGCTGCAACTAGTTCCCAAGAAAATTCTCACTCCATTGGCAGAAAATGTATCTTGTTTTTAACTACTAAGTTAGAAACCAGCACTGTGCTCAACACAGTGTAGGCCCTCAGTAAATAATATTAAATAAAAGACTCTTAGCCAGAGAAGGGTGGCAATAGAAGTCTTCTCTCTAATAGCAGAATAGCTAGAGACAACATTTCTAGCACAAATAGGCTCAGTTTTTGGAATGATAGAGCAAGTTCCCTAGATTTTGTGTGGTCTGCGTCACTCAGCCTGGTTCTACACACTCTCTTGTGTTGTCCCACACTGACATGTTGGACCATTGCCCTCATTTTTTGATCTGTAGCACAGTTAACTTCTAGGACTCAAGTCTTCTATTGCACAAATAAAATTAAGATCCTAACACAATGCTATTGTCATTCTTCCCTGTAGTTCTTCTACCTAGAAGTAGAGGCAACTCTGTCATTCAAAACCCAACCAGAAACCCGATATAGCTGCCTCACCTAACTACGAGTATTATTCCCATCTCCACTTCTGATGCACTACTTTTCCCAGAAAATTGCAACTCTTTGGATTTTTCATAATATGCCAATTTATGACATCTCTGGGCCCTGATTAATGGATCCCTGCCACTCCTCACCATCCAGTCTCTTTCTTCAACCTTAGGTTTTCCTCTGCCTGATTCATTGCCAGTTAATGTCATGCTTCTTAGACAGGTTCCACTAGAATGTGGCAAACAACCTCTACCCTAGGTTGTTTTGATCAACTATATAAATAAGCGTGTTATGATAGCAAAAATCTTCATTGTAAATAGCAAAAATGATAAAAACAATTCATAAATTTCATAATATTTTATTTATTTTGCTTAGGGTTCTTAGCTATTTCTTCTAGATATGTCTTGTCTTCTTAATTGATCCTACGCTGATGAGATAATGTAAGGAGAACATAATGTGAGAAGCTTTTTTGTTGGGAAGAAAGAGGTCTGTATTCTTCTGATAGATCTACTTCTTTGGCCAACTTCCATGAGAAGTTTGTATTAAATAATTTTTGAGTTCCCTTCCACCTATAGGATGTTCTGATCTTATACCAGTGAATAGAGAAGTGAGGAAATGAGGGAAGTAAATCTTTTCTTGGGAATGGGACATTAGAAAGTTTGAATTATTATAGAAGTAACAAATTCCTATCTAGCTGATGGCTCAGTTGTGTGGTTCAGGTGAAGGACACCACATCAGCATGGACACATGTATCATATGAACAGAATAAATGATACATAACCTCAGTAGATTGGGATATGCCATTCTCTGATTTTGTTGAAAATACAGTTTTAATGTTTCTGACTGTACTTTCTTTGCTGGACACCAGGTGGCAAAAGGATTTGCTTTCCTAACATTGAGACAAGCCTGAATCTTAGGAAAAAAACATCCCGTAGCCCGGGTATTTCAGGTTCACTCAAGTAATAAGGCTTTGTTTTAAGAATCATGTAGACCATTCCATTGGTTTAATTAGCAGTGAAATTGGGCTAGTTTCTATATTAGAGTATACTTACAATGAAAAACCTGTCAAATATGGGTTATTAAAATACCAGAACAGAAAAGAGAGTAGAAGGCAGAGAGGAGAGATTAGAAAAGATAAAATGTTAATGGAAGAGAGAGAGAAGAAAGATGGACACTAACAGAAGAAAAGAAAAGGAATATAGAAAAATGAGACTTAAAGAAAGAATGGGGAAATGGTGGCAAAGAGAAAGAATGAGCAAGGGGAACCATGGGAAATAAAAATGAATAGCATTGAGAATTCCACAGAGTAAGACTGAAGAGATAATAGTCTGCCAGAGAAAAAGAAATGGGCAAAGGCTCAGTAAGTTTGGGGGTAAGTGATAGAGGTTACTTAATGTTATTCTTGCTGTCTTAGCATTTTGTTTGTTTAACACATCTTTAAAAGTTTTGAATAGAGTTATGTACATCCTTACATTGGCAAAATACCAACAGATTAGTGGATGAAACCCTTGACCCATTTGTAGCACAAATTGAGGCAAGTAAGGAAGGTACACCTAGAAGCATTGTTCTTGTACTGAGGTTCAAATGACCTATTTAATAGAAATGAATTTTGATGATGTCAATATTCTCATGCTGTGCCAGCAGAAATATTGCGAGGCATGAGGAATATGACCTCCCACCACTCACCATCCTCCCAGGTCTGATATTAGCATCCACTGCCTGACTCAGTCAAATATAACACAAATTATGAACCATGAGATACTTCAGAAACACATTAGAAAGCTTCTGATCTGTGTGGATAAAAACAGCTTAAAATTATTCAAGAAAATGAGATGAAAGCAAAAACTAATGGATAACATGTGCCAAAACAGGGATATAGCCAGCAGAAAAAGGTGAGTTGTCAGGGCAGGTTTAGCACGTGATGTAGTTTTTGCACTGAATCTTAAAGACAGACTAGACAAAAAATTTTAAATGTTTATCTTCTCTATGTTAACGTCTTTTTCATTTGACTATGGCTAACTTTCTCCTGGAATGGTTGGGAGATAACTTGACTCCTCTGGGGTTTGGAACCCCAACAGGTTAGGCAAAGCAAGGTGAAGTTTCCATGCTGGAGATGACCAAGTGCATAAATAGCAGTAGAAGCATATACTTTCATACGGTCCAAGAGAACAGGCTGGAGACTCTAAGCCCTGTAAAGTTCAAAAGGCAGTAGATCGTGAATGAATGGATAACTTAGACAAAAATCAAGATTTTGGAGAAAAGTGAATCAAAATGAATCAGAATTATAGTATATTGAAAACAAACCCCAAAATATTATGAGGAGTTGCTATAAAAATGTCTGACATTTAGCATATGACACACAGGCAGGTTGATAATATCTTACCAAAACAGAGATAGTACAAGTAAATTTGGATGGAAGAATCATAGACTGTTAGAATTAAAAAAAGTTTTAGGCTGGGTGCTGTGGCTCATGTCTATAATCCTAGCACTTTGGGAGGCCAAGGCGGGAGGATTGCTTGAGGTCAAGAGTTCGAGTCAGCCTGAGCAAGAGCAAGACCCCGTCTCTACAAAAAGTAGAAAAAATTAACTGGGTGTCATGGTGTACCTGTAGTCCCAGATACTCGGGAAGCTAGAGCAGGAGGGTTGCTTGAGCCCAGGAGTTTAAGTTTTCAGTGAGCTATGATGCCACTGCACTCTAGCCTAGGGCAACAGAGTGAGACTCTATCTCAAAAAAAAAAAAAAAAAGTGAAAAGTTTTAGAGGTGAATTACTCTAAGTCTATTCAAACAGGGAAATGAAAAACCCAAATGTAATGTAAAGGGCCTGAGTGCATATCACTGAGTAAAAGTATTGGTTTTTATACGTCTTAGCTGTGCAGATATGCCCAACAGTATTCATCACTGTAATGGCCAATTTGTTTTTATTGACACTTAGAGAGACCAATTAGAGGAAAATAATTTACTTCTGAGCAGTCAGTCATATCCATTTTTAAGTCAATAAATTAAGTGAAGTTAATTTGGTAGCAGAGGTAGTCATTTCAGCCATGAATGATCTAAGGGATTCTTCCATGATTTATCTATTAAAGGCATATTTGCTAGTGGAAAAAAAAAGCATAGTTTTAGCTTGGTAACTTTACATGTCTCTTACAGAGATTTTCTTTTTTCTAAATTTCTGTTCTTTGTTTACTATCCGTTTATTCTTTACTATCTATTTATTCTATCCATTTATTTCTTACTGTCTGTTTGTTCTTTTTAGAGGTACTGAAATAAAATAGACATGGTGCTACTGAAAAAGAAACAGCATTTCATTTCAACAAAAATTCCTTTATGGTAGGTATGCTAGGTAGGATGACCACAGAGCTTAAGATTCAAACACTGAGATGTCAGAGACCACTAGCTGGCTCTCAATATCTGTTCTCCTCATTTTTTAGAGAAGGATTTGGCAAACTGTGGCCCTTGGGTCATATCCAGCCTACCTCCTCTTTTTGTGAATAAAGTTTTATTGGAACGCAGCCATGCTCATTCATTTACACATTGTCTATGGCTACTTTTTGCACCATGACAGCACAAGTACTGGAATAAATGTTACAAAGACCACATGGCCTGCAAAGCGTAAAATATTACTATGGTGCTGGTAGCTGAGGGGTTCTATTACACCAAATGTCACCTAATGGATATAATACCTCATGTTGTAACCAAGTTTCATATTGTGCAATGTTCTTAAGGTCATCGATGTTGTGGAAAGTTTGGGCAAGTTTCTTAATCTCAGGAGCCTCAGCAACTTCATCTGCCAGTGTGACTAAGAGCTGTGGTCTCTGACATCAATTCCCTGAAGGCTGGAGTTGAAATCAGTTTCCTGTTCAAATTCCTTCCACTGCAAACCTGTTGAGCCTTCCTCACCATTGTCATCCCCAAATGTGTTTTACCAAGCCTGTGTGTTCATTTTATGCTGAATTATGTTCAATCCTCGCTGACAGTGCTGGTGCAAATTCCCTTGGATTGTTTATTCCTCACTGTAGGAAATCAGGTTAGTGCAAAGTTTTATGTGGATTTTGTTGACAAAAATTTTGTAGAAATGAGAATTTCTTTTTGATTTCAATATTGCAATAAAAAGAAAAATTCAAAGTCCTTTGATCAAGCTACATACCCATGTTAAAATATGATCACACATATTTATAGGGGTATGTAATGTTGATAATGCAAGTAAATTCATGAACACTTTATACTCAAGATTCACATATAAAAGCAACAGTTTGAATTCACAGTAATATGTTTTTAAAAATGGGAATTATTTTATGAAAATATCGTTCTGATTCTAATATATTCATGAATCAAAAAATGCATCTCACATGTTACATTTATTTTTTTGCCTTCACTATTTTTTCTACTTGGCACACAAATTTGTACAAAGGAATCAGTAAAAATAGAAACATTAATTTATTTGAAGAAATGTATGTCAGTATTTCTCAGTGGGGAAAAAATAGCAGGAATATTAGTGATTATCAGCATAAAAAGCCATTACTAATATTGCTACTACTATAACTGTTGATGCTATTATTATCTCCATGTCTATGGCTACCACTAGAATTACTTCCACCATGATACTTATATTACTGCAAAGGAACTGAATATCACTCAGACTGCATAATCAATTGTAAAAAAATAAAATCAAACCTGGGTGCAATTGCATGTGTCTGTAGTCCAACTACTTGGAAGTCTGAGGCAGGAAAATCACTTGAGCCCAGGAGTTCAAGGCAGTAGTGTGCTATGATCATACCTGTGAATAGCCACTGCTCTCCAGCCTAGGCAACATGGCCGGGCCTTGTCTCCAAAGTAATAATAATAAGATTAAAATAAAGTCACTTTCTTTTCATTTTTTGAAAACTGAGTTTTAAAGCCCAATCTTCCTGGCCGGTGAAAAATTCAATGAGTTATTTTTGGGGTTTCCTGCTCCCAGGATTGTGGAAACAGCAAAGCCTGAGAAGACCTGTTTGGTTACTGCTGCCCAAGGTCTCAAACCTCTGACTCCATGAGCCTCTGGGGCATAGGAACAAGTTTTCAGGCTGGGAAACAAAGATCTAGAGTACAGCCTCCCTTGTGACAGCCATCACTTTTTAAGTTTTGCTACTGTTCTAGTACATAGTCACCAAGAAAGTCACAGGTCTTGTCTCTCCTGAAAATTCATTATCTGACCTCTCAGAAAAAAGTCTTCCCTCTTTCTCTATTCTCTTATGGTCCTCTCATGGAATATTTTCTCTCTCTCTCTTCCTCTTACACACACACACACACACACACACACACAC
Source organism: Varecia variegata (assembly GCA_028533085.1). Lineage (NCBI taxonomy): Eukaryota > Metazoa > Chordata > Mammalia > Primates > Lemuridae > Varecia > Varecia variegata. Next base: position 22,492,146 of record CM052443.1, read on the forward strand.
AAACACACACACACACACACAATTCTTCAATAAGTCCAGGCTTTTGCAAAATGAGGAAGAACCCATTGACTTTGGAAAATTTCTGTTTTCAGCTTAGCCAAGATTTCTGGAGAAAGGAAACACTAAGACTCAAACTCTGTGTTGCTTCCCTTTAGCACTATTAACATTTTGAACTGGATATGCCATGAGGGGCTGTCCTGTGCCTTGCAAAGATGTTTAGCAGCATCCCTGGACTCTCCTCACTAGATAGTCATAGCCCTCCTTCCCAAGTAGTAACAACTAAAAATGTCCCCAGACATTACCAAATATCTGCTCAAGAGCAAATTTGCCCTGGTTGAGGATTCTCTATCTAATGGCTTAAAATTAAGGAAGGAGAAAATATAAGCTAAAAATAAAGATTAAAATTTAATAAATTATTTGGCCCTACAGTCATTTATACAATGCTTATAATGTACCAGGCTAAGTATCTTAACTATGTGGTCTCATTTTATCCTCACATGAAACTTATAACAGTTAAAAATTTCCCTTCTTTCAATTTGATGAAAATAATACTTTTTGAAGTATTACCAATAGATATATTGATATATCTATTTATATTCTATCTATGGTGGTGACATTATTCCTTTTTAAATTTCTAGCATCCTTTAAGGTCCAGTAGGAGTCAGAAAGGACATCAGTTATTTGAACAGAGAGATTTTAAGTTAAAAACATCTCAACTAAGCATAATGTTAGTAACTAGATAACTAAAAGTTAAAAAGAGAACTCTAAGGTGTGACAGGCTGATAATTGGAGGTGCATGGTGGGAGTGGGGATATCTCTACTTTTTAGCACATGCAATGCCAATGGTATACACACTCCCACCTTGGCTAATGCCAAGCCACCAACTTGACATCATCAAACTCAAAGTTGGGAAGAGAGGAGCACAGTCAGCTCTGCAAGCTGGTGTAAGCCAGCTGCAGCACACTGTAGATTCTAAGGCATCATCTTAGAGCTGTTTCTACAAATGTTGGAGCAAACACAAATTGGATTCAGCCAGTGTCACAGGAAGGAATTGCTGCTGCTGGAATGAAGAAGTGTTGCTATGGTAATACTGACAGGAAAAACAAGCAGAAAGGAAGGAAAGATTCTCTTCTTCCTCCTCCCGCCTTGCAATCTCCCTGACATGCAGAGCCCAGCAGGGAACCACTGGCAAAGCAGGCATGGTTTGTAGCGTTCTAACCCCAGCATCATAAAACAGGTTGTAGAGGATAGGTTTGGAACTGAGAGATGATAAATTCAATGATTGACACAGATACCTCATGAGGTACAAGTTCACTTATGTGATCAACAAATATCAAATATCTAAGGCTAATTACCTCATTAATATTATATGGACTTGAACTAAAGTTAAGTTTGACGCCATACAGTATGTTCTTGATTGCTACATTACATTATCAGTTAGTATCAGTAAATGTTTTTTCTCCGTTGATGTTGAACTTGCCTATCAATAGATTATACTACAATTTCTATCCATGGTGGTGATACTATTTTTAAAAAATTTCTAACATGAACTTTACTTCTTTTTGGAAGCAAATGCACCAAAAATAAATGCAAATGAGAACTTGATTTAGTGAAAATAGATGCGATCTGGCTTATAGAATAGCCTTCTTATAAGTCTTTAATATATTTACATATTCAAAAAACTGACTAATGACTCGGTAGGAAAAAAATCTCATAGGACCCAAGCATTTCATGTTTCTGCACATAATTTTAAGATTTTCTTTCAGATATCTAGGAAAGAGGTATTGTATTAGTATGGCTAAATGGAGCTGCAGCATGGAGGAATTCAAAGATCCCTTTCCTATTAAATAAATCACTGATCAAATGGAAATGGAGAAAATATGAAGTACTTGTTTCAGGGCTACACACAGACACACACACAAACACACTCCACACACTTAAAACATGGAGACAGTGTACAGAGAGAGAAGATAGAGAACTTGATAGAGTTTTGATGCCATTGATTGTAAGATACTCCATTAATTTATTTTCCACTAAGGGAAAAAAGGCTGCTTCTTAAATTATGACAGACTTGTGCTTATAAAATGCATCACAACTTCAGAGATGTTAAGACATGAAGAACATTTGCCGTAGAACCTATGAAATATGGCATAAATAAAGATGCCATAAATTAGGTATATGAGTTAGCAATGACATATTAAGTTACAGGGATTCTGTACTAATTAGAAGAAAGAACACTTTGAGATATCTTAATACAACTTTTCAGATACAGGAATTTTTCTCCCTCCTATGGTTTTTCTTCATCTCTACCAAACAATAAACTGTAGGAATCATTTTTTTAATAGTAAGTAGAATTATAATTGAATCTAAGGAAGGCTTTTCTAACAGTAGGTTCCATTAGGTTTGTGTCCTTCAAGAGCGAATCTCAAAACGGGATTAGACATGCCCAAGATGTTTTGGAGGACAGAGCAGGGGATGAAGGGGAATGCCTTCAGACTATGATATAGGTATGGCACCTGTGGAAGGAGAGAGGAAGGCAAGGAAGATTGGGATAGGAAGAATGTCTGACTATAGCACAATTCCAAGAAAGGTTTGACAAGGCTAATGGAAAGCCCTAAGATCAAGTCACCTGTTGAAGGAGTAAAACATCTAATAGCCATGGGTGGGATTTCAGCCTCTGCAATGCTCGCTCAGTGGCTGGGAGTAGTTGCAGGAGGCATGGCCTTGGTAATAATGTGGTAGATCCAGAGGGACAGCAGCTGGAGCTGTCAATTACACTCTCCAGTTTTGCAGCTGGAGAACTGAGCAGAGCATTTTCATACCCACCATATAAGGCCCAATAAGCACTGGAGGAAGACTGAGAATTTTTCTCAATAATATGTGAAAATAAAATGTAATCTAATCTTTTGGAATGAGATTCATTCTAAAGGCAGGAGACAAACCTTATGAACTATTTAAGTCTTTCTCAGCACTGCAATTTCACTACTACACAAATCTATATTGTGATCTACAATTGAAACTTTAGGAGCAAAAATTGCAGCTGAAAATGAAAGGCATTTACATTGCAAGGATGTTATTAAGGATGTACCAGATGATGATGTAGAAGCAATATTTAGAAGTCTACAGATGATGCTGAATTAAGTAAAACGGTAATAATGAGCACAGTGTATTCATACACAGAACGGCCTCAGCCATTTAATTACTGTGCTGGGCTAACATGATAAATGCACCTGGACACAAATCAATGGTAAATGGTTCCCAGAACAAAGCATTCAAGAAAGCCATGTATACTAAACAGAATAGTGTTTGCAATATGCAGCCAGAAATAATTCTAATGATAGAGCACAGAGTTGAGGCAGCAGAATTCTAATTATATATTGAAAGTGGCTTTAGTAAATGAGTGAGCTACTTTCTGGTTCTAAATGTGTGATTTTGGCAGGTGCTGTTAGGCTTGCAAATACAATTTATTGTATAAAATAGAGAGATACGTCCTGAGATGGAAAAATAGATACCTACCCTCTCCCTCTACTGAATCTGAACTCATACCAAACACCTGCATGCATTGCAGTTAGAAATCCTAACAGATAAGCCTATGCGTTTCTCTTTTTCAAACTCTTTCAAAAAGAGAAGTATGTATGATACTAGAGGGCAAAAGGTCATTTATAAACTGAGGACACTAGACAATGTCCATGTCATTCCCAAAGAACTTAATCAGTGGCAACATCTCCTTTTTCGTTATTTATAAGATGGAGCTGGGGCAGAGGCTTATGGTCATTTTTATTTTTGAAACAACTAAACAAAAAATGTCTAGAGCAGAGGACTGAGACAGCTATATTATATTTAATTATTACTTAATATATTATTAAGTTAATACAAATAACTTCTTTAACATACTACTTTTTCACATATTGGTCTACGGAGTTTTGTATCTTTTACTCACAGTCTTAAAAATAATCGTTTATTTTATTTAGAGACTTACAAAAAGATTAAATTCCCATCTGGCATATGGCTACACAGATTTGTCATATACATTTGCAATTCTAAAGGCAATAAACCATTAATGATTTATGGATTTATTCACTATTTCTTCTCTCAATATGTATAAAGAGAACCTGAGTTTCTGGGGAATGCAATAGGAAGCCAATACAGTGGATATTTGTTGTATTTTCAGCAACAAGATATCCAATCACACTTTGCGAAACAATTTCCATGTCTGTTTTAGGCTTCTGCCTCCCCTTTCACTCTCAGGATATGTAGTTCCCAGGAAGCTGACTCTAACCTCAGCCCAGGCAGAGCATGGGAGCAATGCCCATGAACCAATCAGCTCATTCTAGCCTCAACCCTGGAAGGCTTGGGGATTGTACATGCTCTCCACTAGGCTAATCAGAACTTCCAAGCCTCAACGCAAGTACTTTTCCTTTTTAAATTTATCTTTTAAATTGAAATACAAAATTTTATGTATGTATCCTGTACAACATGATGTTTTTATCTTTTTTATTTTTTTTAGAGACAGGGTCTCGCTCTTGCTCAGGCTGGTCTCAAACTCCTGAGCTCAAGCAATCCTCCCGCCTCAGCCTCCCAAAGTGCTAGGATTACAGGTGTGAGCCACTGCGCCGGACCAACATGATGTTTTGAAGTATATATACATTGTGAAATGGTTAAATTTGGCTAATTAATAAATGCATTACCTCACATAGTTGTTATTTTTGTGTTGAGAGCACTTAACATCCACTCTCTTAGAATTTTTAAAGAATGGATATAGGCATCTAATCTTTGACAAAGCATACAAAAACATACACTGGGGAAAAAGAATCCTTATTCACTAAATGGTGCTGGGAAAACTGGATAGCCACATGTAGAAGATTGAAACAAGATCCACACCTTTCACCTCTCACAAAAATCAACTCAGGGTGGATAACAGACTTAAACCTAAGGCATGAAACTATAAGCATTCTAGAAGAAAACGTTGGAAATACTTTTCTAGACATTGGCCTAGGCAAAGAATTTATGAAGAAGACCCCAAAGGCAATCACAGCAACAACAAAAATAAATAAATGGGACCTGCTCAAATTAAAAAGCTTCTGCACAGCCAAAGAAACTATCACGAGAGCAAACAGACAACCTACAGAATGGGAGAAAATATTTGCATGCTACACATCTGATAAAGGGCTGATAACTAGAATCTATTTAGAACTCAGGAAAATTAGCAAGAAAAAAAGTCAAACAACCCTATCAAAAAGTGGGCAAAGGACATGAACAGAAACTGAACAAAACAGGTGATATTTCCTCAAGATGAAGACCTCTTGAATTCCTATTCCACATCCTCAACCCATTATCTCTTCTTCACTTACCTTATTATTCTTATCCTTAATAGTAAGTTCCCTGAGTGAGCTCATTGAGGGATTCATAGTTCATTCAACATTCAATTAAGTCCTTACTGAGTGCCTACTCTAGACAGGCACTATGTGAGCTGTGGGTGATACTGTAATAAACACAAAACATGGGCCCTTTCCACGTAGAACTTACATTCTACCAGAGAATGCAAACAGAAAACCATTCATTAAATAGAATGATTTTTAAAATGTTTTCAAGTGTTCTATGGAAGATGATGACTAACATTATAGGTGGGTTCAGCAAATATATCCTTAAGAAAGTGGCATCAGAGCTGTCCTGGGTGTAGGAATTATGCAGGTGAAGCAGAAATCAGGAAAAGCTTTGCATCCTGAGGGAATAACATGAACGAGACCCTGTGGCAGGAGGTGTTAGGCATATGTGAGAATCTGAAGAAAGGAGTGTGGCTGATCACTGGGAGCTCATGAAAAAGGAGCACAAAGTGAGGTAGGAGAAGGCAGGGACCAGACCAAGGGGAGCCTGGCAGGCTGTGTTAAGGATACAGGTTTCAATTCTTAAAGCAGTAGGGGAGTTTACTGGGGAGGTTAATCAGAGGTGCCACATAATTAAATCTGCAATTTAAAAATACAATTCTGGTTACTGCATGTAAATTGTTAATGAAAGAATAGAGGCAATATTGGGAGTTGCAATAGGAGAGTGTCATAGCAATCCAAAATGAGAAAGGTTTGGTGCTTATTAGGGTGATAAAACTGTAGGTGAAGTCAAGCAGTTAGATTCAAGAGGTGTTTAGGTAATAAGTCAGAATGTTTTCATTGATTGGATATGGGAGAGGGACAGATAAAGACTGAGAGGTGCTAAGAATTGTCCTTGGCTTTCTGGTTTGCAAGAGAAACAGAGGTTTTGTTTCCCAAGATATGGATACTGGAGCATAGTCTTGAGTAATGCATGAGACCATGAGCCCACTTTTGTCACATAGAATTTGAGGTATCTGGAGATAAGTAGTGGGGAAATTGATCAGGCAAGTAGATATATTGATCTGGACCTCAGAGGACTGATATGAACCTATGTATATAAAAATTTGAAAGTAACAGGCATATCAAGAGCAATTGAAGAAGCTAGGAATTCAATAAAATGGTCTAGAAAGAGAGTATGGAATAAGAGGAGAGGAGGGTCCCTGTGAGATTCTCTGTTCTCTCATTCTCCTTTATCAGACCTGTAAATGCTGAAATCTCCGTAGGGCTCCATCTTAGCTCATAAGAATAGAAACAAGATGGGTTAACACAGAGAGCAAGAGGAGTATCTCAAGGTGGAAGGAATGGTTAACAGTATCAGCTGCTACTGAGAGGTCCAGTAAGACTGAGATTAATGTCCATTTTATTTAGTTATATTGAGGTCATTGGGGGCTATATTAGGAGCTGTGGCAGTGAGTATAAAAAAACATAAAAAATTGGAGTGTTCTCTTACAAATAAATACAGAATCTCGGTTATTAATGCATCACATTCTATTTTTTAACCTAATGATAAACACATACAGAAATGATTCATTGTGAGTCCTGAAACCTGTTCCTTGAGGTGTGATAGAAATATGAGTAATACTTGTTTTCTTTTTTTGAAGCAATCCTGGTCTGGAAATAGGATGTAAACAGAAGCTGTTTCCAAATGCAGAGAGCAACCTGATAATGGCATTCACCTAGCAAAAACTTTGTTCTTTGTTGCAATTAAACAGTCATGGAGCTTACAGCTAAAATTGGGACTGCCAAATAAAGTAGTCTATATCAGCATTTGGAGGCAATGGGCTAGTCTGCATTTGATGATTCAAAGGAAAAGTCAGCTAAGAACTGTTTGAATAGAACCTGCTAAATGCATAGGAGCTGAATGATTGGGTTGGGCTACTTATTTACATTGCCTCCTGAGTTTATTTAAATCAGGAGAAAGGAAGAGAGACTTTATGACTCCTTATCTTCTGCTACTTTCTTAGTAATTCCCTGAAAGCAATTTGTTAAAGAAAATGTGATATTGACAAAGTAGAGATGAGATCACTATTTGGTGAGACAGGATTTATTTAGATATGATTCCTTGTGAAAGTGAGAGATGAAGCAGGCCAAAGCTTTAATATTCATTGTCAGGTGCAACAACTGCTGTTGTTGGAGACATCTGCAGGACCAGAGCAAGTGTTGCTTTTCAGACCAACTTTCTGTCTTAAATTTAAGGGACAGCTGCTTCTATTTGGGAAATGACAAGAAGAATATAAATTGCAAAACATGTGTGACAAACACCTTTCAAAACCAATAAATCCAATAGTGGGAGATACTTTTTTTCCTTCTTCTTTCCTTACAAATTCCTGACAAATGCCTCATCCATTAAAAAATGAATTATCACAATTATCCCCTTTGTAATAAATATTTTTCCAGAGTATGCCAATGCCCTGTTCTTCATTAAATCTCTGCCCATTAGCCTTAGCCTTCATTATCAACTGTTATTGCCAAACTACAATTTTCAATTTTCATCCATTCCCCCTGTATATATTATGGGTATTCTACCACATGGAAGAGCTTTCTATCCCCCACTTATACATTTATTCATACATTTAGTTATATCAGTATGAACTCATGAATTTCTATTTTATTCAATGTGTTGTAATTCATTGTTATCGTTATTTATCTTGATGCTCTAATTGTACCATATTTGTCCAGTGGGAGCCCCTTCAAGCTGGCTCTTGTATCTTTTTGATATGTTCCTAACATTCTTTAAGCATTTATCACAGTAAGATGCTCTAGGTTCATCTTGTCCTTTCCCTCTCACAGATATGAAATTTGGCATTTCAAAAATATTTCTTTCCAGAGCCCTGATGATATTCAGAAATCAAAACCTGGGTGCTGAATGTGTTAATTTCTAGTGAGGTGTCCTTACTTTCATTATTTCTAGGTCTTTTAGAAGACTGAAGTGTATAATATATGTATTTATATATGCGCATACACATAAATACATACATATATGTTTAGAACTATGCATGTGCATATATGTGTATATATGTGTGTGTACATATCTCATGTGGATTAATCCTCATATCTCTAAGTATATTCTGAGACATCAAGGGACATTTTCCCCTCTACCCTTACAATATTTTGAAATACTTTCTCTAGTGAGAAACTTGGCTTTTGTTACCTATGTGTATTTTTCATTTCTTATTTGCTCAATATAATCCATCTCACAACTGTGGCTCCACCTCCTCCATCTGCCACCTCTGCACTGATCTGCTTTAGCATACTCTCTCCTAGGCTGCCAGCTTGTTTCCTGTAGCTTCCACCACCGTCAAGTGCTGCATGCTTGGGTGCTAGTGAGTACACAGCCAGAACACTTCTGTGAGGCATCTCCTTCCCTACCCAGCCCCCCACCCCGTTGGGCACTGGTAGGCACACTGTCCTTGTGCCTAGGAATGTCTCTCTTTTCACCTCTCACCACCCTCTGGCACCTCTCGACCACTCTGCACCGTGAAGACAAGGGAAGGGAACATGAGAAGACTGGAGCAATGGGAATGGAGGATCATGCCCTCACCTTATCTCAGACTGTCAGCTGTCACCTTTTCTGCAGTCAATATACCTGTCTCTACTGTATCACTCCCCCACCTCTATGTATTTGAAATCTATATTTATACCAAGTCAGTCTAATAAGAATCTTTAGCCTCTCTCTGTGCACTAGCTTCACTGGTCTGTATTATGGGATGGTAATAATGCAGAACTCACAGGGTTGTTGTGGGCATATCATATGTGCTTGAAAGAGTGCTCCTCAAAGCACTGAATACACATTAACAATCATTTCATTCCTGTGTGGGCCACGGGATGGCAGCAGAAGCCCTATTTTCAGTCTACACCCGGGCCAATGAAGTCCAGAATTCCTAGCAGTCTATTGGCACTTGAGAGATCTGACCAGAGAAGCAGATTAGTGTTTTTGAAAACTTTCTTCATAAAGAAACAGGCTATAGGTCAGGGACACTTTCACTGTGGTCAAAACAAGATCAGGACCAGAGGTCATGGGAATCACAAAGGCTGCCCTTCACACAAATAAAGTGTGAAAGGTTTCCATGGGCCAAAATGACTGGGAAAAAAAAAAAAAAATGACTGTAGGAACATAATACTTTAAAGTCATACCTTTCTTGCCCTTCTACTTTTTTTTCTTTTGCAGCTCAACAAAGGTTGTTAGTGTTATTTGAGGTTCTTTGTTCTGTGTCACTCATCTTGAAATGTGTTTCAGGTATAGGTCAGCTTGAAGGAATTCTCTTTTCTATTCAGTACTTTTTCTCTCTCCAGCCCCTGGGAGTGAATGGGCAAGTTATATACACAGACTTACTTAGGAGAATATACTAACTCCTAATCCTTCTGCCATTCTCTGAGCCTGCTGCTATTTGTAGCAAACACCCTACTGTTGCTTCAGCGGTGTCAAGCTATCAGTTGAAATGGCAAATAATCTGATCCAGGTGTGAAGATGTATAGCAGAAAATGATGCTAAATTGTGGCAGTAGTAACCCAGCTCATCCTAAGGAGCACATGGAATTGATCATTTACCACCCTATCAAGAATGTGGTGCTTGATTTACCAATGCTTCAGTGACTATCATTCATGCTACAGATAACCGGAGAAGAGATTCCTTATAGAACCCACACTGCTTGCTTTATTGGTATGTCCCTGGTTGTCACCCTATTGTAACAGGATCATTCTTTTTTCTGAGATAGATGACGGAGCACGAACATCCTCAAATAACATTGACTAACTCCCCCCAGAGTCCTTGACCTAGCCATTTATCTCCTGAAGTACGTTTTTAACAGTTTCAAAACAAAGAAATCCAGCATATGGCAGTTAATTTGGATCTTAACGACTCCGTACTTTGAAAAGACAAATGATCAGCAAGCTGTTTCAAACCTTAACCTACAATTTGAGAGGAATAATTTATTATCCAAACAAAAATCTTTTAATTAATCAAAACTTAACATTAAAGTCAGAATGAAGATATGCTACCAAGGCCATCTGTTGCCAGGTACACACACATTCTCCTCTTCTGACACAATACTTTGTCCTACGTAAGTTTGCAAACAGTTTTTTTTTTTTTTAAAGTTAATTAAACTCAGGCAGTGTGTTGTTCATTAAATATATCTTAATGACTTTTAATCAAGAAAAGGCTGGAATAAAAAGCTATTAAACATTTCTGTGAAAGAGAAAGGCAGTGGATAATGAAGAATAAAGCCAAAGAAGTTATCAATTTATCAGGCAGAACGTGACAAAAAAGTGAAAGTTTGTCTTACTGGAAATAATGACAAAATCCACCTAATCTGCCATGAAATCATGATATAAACTTTCATTATTTAACTTCTAAACTTCTTAACAAACTGAAATTTATTTATAAAGCACTTTTGAACACACAGAATATAAAAAAGTCTGGGAAAGAAACGCTGAATCATTTACAAGTGAACAAAAAGTCCCAAAGCATGAGTTTACAAGCATATCCCTCATTCAGTGGTTCAAAATCTATTAATGACACTACAAAATTATACTTGATCACAAGGAAGAAGACAGAGAATGTCAGTCAAAAGAGATTTTAAAAATTTGTATATGGCTCTTTCCTTCAGGGAGCTATAGCTTATATATTTCAGGAGCTTCTAAAAACATTACTATATTACAATTGAAGTTAACAAATAATTGCTCAGGAATAATGTTAAATTATGCCCACTGCTCATAACTTAAGAAAGTAATTAAGTATGCATCACATCTAATTTTATGTAAATTTAAATTAAAAATAAATTGGGAACATCCAAAAACCATGTTTAATAGAACAATTTGTTCTCTTAGTATGCTATGTTTAGAAAGCTTCCCTTTACTTTTTTGGTCCAAAGTTCATTTGGCCTAAAAACTTTAAAATCAGTCATGGTAGACTATGGATTAAATTTTATAGACTATATTTATAATAGACTCTATGTCAGGCCAGCTTGGAGATAGTTTTAGGTTAAGGGTAGACCTGAAATTCTAGAAGTCCCTCACATAAGTTATGAAGTGTGATTAGTATTCACATTAAAATATAAATGCCTAGGAGATATGTTTTAAAAAGTGTTTTTCAAACACTTTTCATCATAACCCTAAAGTTTTGTGAATGTAGGGATTGTGAAGCCATTTGTTTCAATAGCCTTTTCTTTCTTTTCCTTTTATCTTTCTTTTTCTCCTTTATTCCTTACTTCCCTCCTTCCTGCCTGTGTTGCTGCTCTTATTTATTTATTTCTAATATATTATATTTATTTAAAAAATATTTATTAGGTTTCCATTTCTAGTTGAGGTTAGAACGAACTTTGAGAACTACAACAATGAAATAAAATTTAAAACCATATGTTTCAAATCACTGGAGAGCTACAAATGCAGCAAGGGAGAGAGAAAATCCTGGCGAGAAAAAATAAAAAAAGAGAGACCTGTAGAGAGAGGTCTACATTTATGCAAAACTATTAAGTAAAAATAAACAACTACATTATTCCAGTCACTGCTATATTGGTACACCTGCCACTTGCACCTGAACCTAATTCTAATGAGTAAAGCTATTCAGTGATAGACTAGCGATTCCAACCTAGCCTTGCTAATTAAATTTCACTAATTTTTATGTCACTGTGGAAAACACTTGAACTTCTTAAACAGAAAGGGATTGAGAAGAAATAAATGATGAGAAAAAAATAAAAAGCAACCCCATGAAATCATTCAGTGTTCAGTCTTCTGTGCTAGGAATTGGATTGTGTGGTAACTGTTCATAACTGATCAGGAGCAGGAACCTCTGGGAGTAAAACTGGCCTGAGGATGTCCAGGTGAGGAAAGGAGCTTTCAGGGATAAGATGCTTCCTGCAGGCAGCAGAAACTCAGAGCAGTGAGGAACTCCAGGAGGAGGAAGCTTGTGGAAGCTGAATTTGTGAGTAGCAAAGAGGACTGAAGAGGTGCAGAAGGCAAATCTCCCAACCTAGTCATGATATTTAAGTCAGTCTTGGGGGGTTAATGCAACAACAGGCTCTGCCAGAAGGTTCCCAATCAAACATGGGGGGGGTACAAAAAACAACTGAAAAAACCATAGGAACAAAGTAGGATATCATAAGCACCCAAAGATTAAGTGTTTCACAAGGATATGTCTATTTCCTTATGAGGATTTTCTTAAGGTGGGGAGAAGAGGTGAGAGAGAGAGAGAGAGAGGGAGAGAGAGAGAAAATAGCTCAAATTCTTAAAGCCCCAAATGGTCTACATTTATTCATTTTGATGTCATTATTTAATACACGGGGAAACTATGGCCCTTATAAGTAAGGTTTCTGGAGATCATGTTGCTAATCCAATGACAAAGTTATTTTAGAACCAAGATAAGAAGGGTACTATCGGTCATGCATTGCTTGGTTCTATTTTGTTTTCCCTGCCCCAACGTTCTCCACCAGATGTGCCTAATCGTTGTCATTGGTGTGGGTAATTGATGCGGGTAATTGATGCCGGTAGCTGAGGAAGGAAGCATGAAAGAGGCAGAGAGAAAGACTAATAAGGTGTGGAATCTTCTAACTCTTCAACCACTCTGCTTTTAAGTTGTGTATTTCAGACTAATTTTAAATCCCCAAGCCCTCCCTCCTCTCCTCCCCCTTTCCTCCTCTCCTCTTCCCTTCCCTCCCTCCCTTCCTTTCTTCCTTTTTTCCTTCCTCTCTTCCTACTTGCTTCTTTTTCCCTTTCCTCTCTCCCTCTCTTGCTCTATCTCCTTTCTTTCTCTACTGGTTTGTTTTCCTTTTTCTTTTCTTTTCTCTTCCAATTTAGTTTTCTTTCCCCTGGAAATGCATGATTGCTTTCCACATGATGTATGGATGACTATTAACTGGTTCACTTTCTGTTTATTTGTTCTGCCTTTTTTTCAGTAGCAGCTGATTGAGGGGGGGAATATTTAACTGAGACAATGCAAAAAAAAGATATGTCTGTATAATTATGAAATTGAATGGAAATGATATCTGTGGGCTAATACAAAAGAGCTAATCTTATTCACTAATGGAATACTTTAATCCTCAATAAGATTGTATAAAACATGAGAAATCATAGCTCGTATTAATAAGACAAATGGAATTCTCTTTGCATGCTTTTTACATGTTCATTTTTCATTATCAATGTTTTAAAAAATCTCATTAGCTAAATAGCTCTGTTTTCTTTTATTTGGTGAGCTCAAGATTCAATCACAGTAGAGTCTCTTGACATTTCTTATTAGAGATATTTCAGAGCTTCTTTTTTTGCAATCTGGAAGGAAGAGAATGGTTGTTAGTTGAAGAAAATTTCTGGAGTTTCAGTTTGGTTGCTATAGAATCTATTAAAGCAAATATTTTGTTCTTGGTTAAATTGGTTTGGTAATTAGCAGCCGCACTTTAGTTTTTCACTGAATCCACAGCACATGAAAAAGAATACTTTTTCTAACCGGCATAGGTGGAGAGTCTAGCTGCAGGCAGACTTCCTCCCTTGCCAATTCACCCCACCCACTGAAGTTGTAAGGAAGTAGTTAAAATTTTTAATTTAAGTATTCTTTCTTTTTAATATATATTGAATTAAATGCATTTGTTGGCAGCAGATTCATTCAAATTCTGGTCTTATCATTTATTACTGAGGCACGAGGCAGGTTCTTTAAACCTCAACTTCTTCATCTATATTTAGCTATAATAACACTTGTCTCATCCAAATAAGTTATTTATAAGAAAAAAATAATGTATTTTGCCTCATGCGTATGTCAGGTAAAACACTTTATAAACGTTGATTGTAACAGTAATTATGATATAATCTATATTTCTCTAAAGACTAACTTCTAGAAACATATTACTTTTAGGTTTTCTTCTAACAAAATGTTTTTATCTTCATCGTAGTGCTAAGAGTAGAAATGCATGTTGCAATTACTCTATATTACTATTGAAACACTCTGTTTCCTCAGAACTATGATGACTTTAAACTCATAGAATTGGAAGGAAAGTTAGAAACTATCTGCTTCAGATAGTTGGCACTTGCTCTTGCCTTTTTGCTATGCTCCCCGTTATTTCTCTCTCTCTCTTTTTTTTCTATTTGAAATTCTGATAAGATGACTGGTGCTCAAGCACTAATATTTGACCATGAAGCAGGTGAAAAGAAAAGACACATGTTGAAGATGGTGGAGGAAAAAGGTAGACAGAGCCTGTAGCATTGCTGACAACACGAAGCTCATATATCACCCCATCCTGCCTACCTCTGGACTTCAATCCTAATTTTTCAACCTACTGGTATATCCAGTCCCTTCATTAAAGAAATCAATTACTCATAGATGGCAACCATTACATAAGACTAAGCCAAATTTTATTGATTATTAAATTTTTTTTCTTATACATGTGAAAATACAGTTGAAAGGGGGAAAGAATAAGGCCCTGGTGTTTTTTCTTTAATCTTTGTATCAGTTTTCCGCCGGGTGCGGTGGCTCATGCCTGTAATCCTAGCACTCTGGGAGGCCAAGGCGGGTGGATTGCTCGAGGTCAGGAGTTCGAGACCAGCCTGAGCAAGAGCGAGACCTCGTCTCTACTAAAAATAGAAAGAAATTATCTGGCCAACTAAAATATATATAGAAAAAATTAGCCGGGCATGGTGGCGCATGCCTGTAGTCCCAGCTACTCGGGAGGCTGAGGCAGACGGATCGCTTGAGCCCAAGAGTGTGAGGTTGCTGTGAGCTAGGCTGACACCATGGCACTCATTCTAGCCCGGGCAACAGAGTGAGACTCTGTCTCAAAAAAAAAAAAAAAAAAAAATCTTTGTATCAGTTTTCTTCCTTTGGCTAAACAACATCTGATAAAGAAGAATCTTTCCAAATAGATGAACTCTGTAGTGCTCTTAGCTTAAAGGAGGCCTGTCACTAGGACATCACTGGTAATCCGAAGTAATCTGTAGCTTGTTTTCTCTATGGAGAGAAAACATGCCCCCCCCCCCCGCACCACACACACACACACAACTTGTAATTTATAATGTTTCTCCACTTTCTGCTTTATTATAAATTACTGTGTGTTGTTATGGGAACAGTTTCAAGTGTGTTGTATTTTCTCTAACATGCTCTTATCTGTGTGTTCCATGCCTTCCATCCTTCTGAGGCCTCCTAGGAATTCTGCATTCCCAGGACTCTTCCAGGATGAATCTCAGCCAGGCATGCCTTCTCTTGGTACCCCATGCTCCAGGACTACCATTATCCTTCTCTTGTTCATCTCTTCCAAACTCTCATTGCCCTATTTCCCCCAGTCTTCCCAAAGGAGAGGAAAATTGCCAACTAACTTACCTTGGGGCATTGCTGAGGGAACTCATTTTGTACCTTCCTTAAAATGTTCCCTGGACTATTCTCCTATTTGTGGATTAATTTCGCCCCTGAACTGCTATAATTCTTATAATCTGTACCACCCATACCATTTAGTCCTTCATTACATAATGTCTTTCATTCCTCAGAGATGTTTTGCATGTTTTCCCTTTTCTTCTAGATTGTATGTGTTCCAATGGTGAAATATTATTAATATTTGTTGTATCCTAAACATAATCCTCAGCATTAGGTGTACTATACTTGAACTGATTGAACATTTAAGGTTTTTTAAACCATGTTATAATAAAATGAAGTAAATTCTCATGACATAGGTAGTTTGAATATTGTTTGGAGATATCAAAACATGAAGCTAAGACACAGTGAGGAAAATGCTATAAGAAAAGTAAGATGAGATACAACCTAGAATTACTATCTTGAAGCAAACAGAGATGTATGTAATAAAAACTGAAAGTATTGTAGAGAATTAGCAAAAGGTATTGTTTTTGCAGGTAAGAATATTTGGAATGAGGCACCATCACACTAGGATTCTCATAAAAATATTTGTGGAACGTTGAAAATGTACTACCACTTCCTGGAGAAGTATGCTATAAAATTATTTTCAAAGAATGCTTTTGTATTTTATAATGTATTCAATATTTAACAGGTGCTTAATTGATTGAAAATACTGTATCAGTTTTTGTATATCCAACCAGGAAAAGATTGTTTCTAAAGACTATTTAGGGGCACTGGTCTTGGTCACATCCTCAAATCTCAGGGTAATGCTCACTGTGTATGTTCTGAACTGGTAGGTGAACATTATAACTTATTTTATCATTCTCATCATTCCTTGTCAAGAAAACAATCTCATTTTAAAAATTCAGTCTCTGAATTTTTTTCAGCACCATGTTTATTTGAACTTCAACTGTGATTATCTGAAAGCAGCAATGTGTTTAAAAATATGACTAACACTAAGATGTCAGACACTCTGCCAATGTTGTTGACGTTGGGTGAGAAAATTTTTCTATGCCGCTCACATCACAATAGTCAGGCCATATTCATTCTAGCATTTTATGTAAGGTTTCACCTTTACACATGAAATCATAGCATATTGCTTTTTAATTTTTTTCCAGTAAATTGAGAGTTTGAAAGCCCATCTAATGACTTATTCCATTTCTCCTGTTGTGATTAATGAGTAGATTCATTCATTTAGCAAAGAGTATTTTTCCTTTGGTGCGTATGACAAAAGTAGGCAGTATGGGTAACAGAAATACACCATTAACTATAGCGCAGGGCACACTGATCCTCTTGGGGACCACCTGATTCTCAGAAATTTACCCGAATTGACTTGAACTCAGCCAAATCAAGACTTGCGCAGCCCATGAGAATCTGTAGATCTCAAAAATGTTTCTTCTAATTCCCCAGGTGTATGCTTTCCTGGCCTGAGGACTCCTATTTCCACTGTCTCTGTTTTGCCGTGTGTGTAGAAAACAAATTTTTAACTTGCTTTGATAAGAAATTTTCTTTAAAATATTCATATATTTTGGCAGAGTTTAATTAAAATTGGAGACCTTGTGAGGGAATGTAAGTTACGTGGTGGTGTGTACAAATTTACACAGTACCAGGATCACTTTCTCTTCACTTCCCATATTTTCTCCTCACTCCTTCCTTTTCCAAATTTCCCCCTGGATTAGTTTACCAAGGCTGCCATAACAAATACCATGAACTGGGTGACTTAAAACAACAGAAATTTATTCTCTCACATTTCTGGAGACTAGTAGTTTAAAATTAAGGTGATGGAAGAACCACACTTTCTTTAAAGGAGGACTTTTTTTTTGGCTTCTTTTAACTTCTGGCAGCCCCAGGCACACCATAGTTTGTGGCAGCATAACTAATCTCTACCTCCATCTTCATATTACTGTCTTCCTTCTGTGTCTGTCATTGTGTCTCTTTCCATCTTCTTATAATGACACCAGTCATAATGAATTACTCTATCATGACTTTGTTGTAACTTGATTACACACATCTGGAAAGACCCTATTTCCAAATAAGGTCACATTCCCAGGTATTGTGTGTTAAGACTTCAATGAATCTCTTTGGAGGACACAATTCAACCTACAACCACCTCTTTACACCATGTTAAGCCTGTAGAAACTCCTGTCCCGAAGGAAAGTGAGAATGTGAGCTTCACCTGTTTCATTCAGTGCATTCAAACTTTTTTTCACCATGATGTACTCTAAGAAATACTTTTAACACTGTGCTTCAGTGCAAATGTGTGCACAGAAATGACATGAAAATTTCACAACTCACCCTTAGGTGAGAGGTGCTTTGCTTTCACCTCTTCTAGTCTAGTCTAGTCTATTTCCTTATAAACATATTGCATTACCAAATTGATTTCAAAATTCACTAATGGGTCATAGCAAGCAGTTTTAAAAATTATTAACTTATGTACAGAAATCCCACAAAGCACATGGCAGAATAATTGTCCTCTGTTAATATATACCTGTAAGAGATATTGGGATCACAGGAAACAAAAGATTTTTGTCCCTGTAGTAACATGCATACTGGGGGAAAAAAAGATGTATTTAGAGCTCCAACCCCATCACAAGAAGCGATCTTGCATGGCGGGGAATTAACTGAGTGATATCTTTGAGCCTCCTCATCTTCACTTGCCTGGAATTGTGAAATTCCCTTGGATATTTTCCTTGAGAGGATTTAATTGTTCTTGGCTTTTGAAAGCATAGACTTTTAGTTCTTTTTCTGCTCTGATAGATTTTCATCATGTCTCAAACCGATTAACTTGATCATTTTTAACTCATCCATATTAATAGACCTTTTATTACATGTGAAGTCATTATGATTTGACATGGGCCACATGCTTTTAAAAAATTTTAATTTTCTAATATTCTTTCTGCAGGTAGAGGAGATGGGTCTCCTTTGAGGAATGTGTATTTTGGAAAAGTGCAAGAACAATTTGTTTTGAGACATAATTGCACAGGTCTTCATGACCATACTTGGCTACTTGTATGCACATGCCTGTGCATATGTTATATACCATGCATAATTCTCTATTATAACATGCTTGTCTCTATTTTTTGTCTATATCTCTTTAGCTACCTGCATATATTAAACCCATGCTTCCCAAGGTCCTATTAGCTGTGGGGTACAAATAAGGGTAGTGTTGACTTTAATGAACAGCATACCTCTGAGTCACATCTCATCTGCTAGTGCAGTTCCTCTATCCTTTTAAATCCTTCCAAGCATTTCGGACATCTCTAGAGTGGCTTCTGCTACAGTGTGGCATTGTCGTTGTTTTGTTTTGTTTCCTTTCTTGTTCTGATCTTATTTGGTGAAAACCTTTTCCTGAGAAGTTGTGAACTCTTTCCACCTCCTGCTTGAGTCTTCCCAGAAAGCTGCCCCTGGGCACTGCTGCCGAGCTCTCGTCCTTCCCTTGTTCCAGGCAGGGATGCTGCTGATGCCCTGGGCCTCTGGTACTCATGCCAGTGTGCCAGACAGGCTGTGCTTATGCTCAAGTGGGAAGGGTAGGATTTTCTTTCTGTTGCACAGGTACCCATGCATTTTTTGACTTGTCTCCCAGTGTTGATAAAATATTTACAAACATAATAATTTTCTTAGAGTTATTTTTCTCTGTAATAATAGACCTCTAGACCTAGTTGAATTCATGTGAAGATGGACATGATGCTGTAACATGTAATTGCACTGTTCTTGGGCCAAGATTTTCTCCCACACCTTCTCCCTTCATGATATTTTTTAGCTTTTTACCCAAATTCTCCTTGTTCATTGTATCTTTGTGGACATTATTAACCTACCATATTTGGTCATCTTTGGTCATCTCTCAGGGTCACACAGCATTTGGCATGGTCTGTCTAAAAGTGTAATCCAGGGTCCACATAAAAATGTCAATTCCAGAACCCTGTCTAAGATGTACTGAAGCAGAATCGGGCATGGGACACAGAAGAGTTAAACTATCTTTAAAAAATGTATACCTTAGACTTAAGGGATTTGCTCATGCCTAATTAACCCAAAGTTCTATTGACCAAATCAGTTCTTTACTGTTACTAATATATTTTTTAAAGCTCAAATTTCTTACCATGTATTCTGTATCAACACATGACTTTATTCTATAACTTAATGAGGAAATAGTGTTCATTGGACAAACATTTCTGAATACTGTATGTGTGATTTTGGAAACTTACAAGCTACCAACTCTTATTTCCTTCTACTCCTGAAACCCTACTCTCAAATCACCACTGGGGCCTTGATTCCATCACTGGCATCTTTTTCTCTAACATCCTTACTTTGTCCCTTTGCTTAGGAATATATGCCCTTTTACTTTCTCTAAATCAACGTATGCATGTACAGATTGACAAAGGGGAAAAACAAGAAGATTAAGAGAAAATCTCTTCCTTTTTCCTTTCCCCTAAAGGCAGGAGTGAGGCCCCAGAGTCTAGCCCAGAGGGAAAAGTCTGCAGCAGCAGACAATAGAGCTCCTCTTAGTCTAATTCCTGTCTCCCTCTCAAGTCTCTTCTCTCCCCTCTTTTCTGCTGTGGTCCCATCACTCAGGCTGACTTAGAACCACTGGGACATCCTGCTCAGTCACTTTGATGTGTTTGTGTATGATGTCCCTTCCATTCACTGGGCCTGGGGTCCTCCTGTGCTCCACCCAGTTCCCATGCACCCGTCACACCCACACCCAAACCCACTCACACCCACCACACAAAAACCCAGCTCCCCAGCCTCCCAACACAGACGCACACCCACACATACCCACATAGCTAGACACACGCTGCACCACTGCTGCACCACTACACACAAATAGCCCCACACAAACCTCCCCCACAAATACACATTCAGGTACACATAAACACATACACCACACATGCAAACATATGCATACACACAGAGACACTTACACACATACATCACACACATACACAATCACACACCACACCCCACATGTACATCCATCTACCTACCCACCTGCAAGCAAACACAGATACCTACACACACTCTCACAACCATATCCCCCAGCCCCCCACAGACACACATATGCCTTCCCTGACAAACAAACTCATAGTCCTTCCTCCCCCAACAAACACACATAAACATGCAAACATGCGTGCGCTTGTGCACAGAAATACACAGAGACATACATGTGCATATCACCCACAACACACACATTCACACATAGACACATCTCCCTATGAACACATGCATATACAAATCTAATCACATACCACATATTCACCTACCCAAATATACCCTCCCACATTCACACACTCACATTCTTAAAACCGTGCACACTGACACACACATACACATATGCTTTCCCTCACAAAGTCACACACATATGCAAACACACACACATACTCATACACATGCCCCATCCACAAATGCACACACACATACACACAGACACCTCCACATACATGTACCCAGACACACACAACCAGTACTGACTCTATCTTATATTAAACAAAAAAAGCAGTCCCACATTATCACACCAAAATGCACATAACTAAAAAATTATATAATAATAGGTTTAAACAACAACAGCAATAATAGAACTTCAGTTTTTTTAAACTAAACATTAACATTTCCTAAAGTAAACCTTCTGTGAAGGGAGTAAGGAATAAGAGATTAATAACCTGTTTTTAAAAAATACTAAAAATGAAAGCACCACATATCAAAATCTATGAAATTTTAGCAAAGCAAAATCCATAGAAATATTAACCATTTTATAACACATTGATTTTGTAAAATGATACATAAAAGAAAAAATATTAAACTTAAAATGCAATGTAATACATTAGAAAATACATACAAAACACACAAAAATACCAGGAGAAGGAAGAAATAAAGACAGCAAAAAGTAAACAATTAAATGTTAAAAATAATTTAATTTATAAATTCAAAATGTTGTTCTTTAAAACTAATAAATTATACTATCATCTATAAAATAGGTTAGGAAAAAATATACGTTATATATAAAATTGCAAGTAAATTTAAAAAAATAATTTATATAATTATACATTATAATTCTCAATGAAATAAATGGTTTTAAACAAATTATAAACTATAGAAAAAAATTAAAAATGTTGAAAACATAAAGATCAAGTTAGTGATGAAGGAATTTGGGTTTTGTTTTTTAAAATCAACTAAAAATGAAAGCTAATGTTCTTATCAGTTAATTTAACTGGTTGAATGTTATACAATTTGGTTAAGTTCTCAGACATATCCTGACCTATTTTTAAACACAAGTAATTCTACAAGCTATTTTAGAAAAAATTGACATAATTTTAGTATTTATGATTAAATACTGCAGGCATAATACCTTCACTTGAAATTGTGCAGTCAGTACAAATAATGTATTTCATAGATTTTTATGAAGTATATTTTGTCACTTTTTAAAGTCTTTAAAATTAGAGTGAACTTACAAGCACATCACATCAATTTTGATACAGTTGTTACCTCCTCTTTGTGTGAAAATGTAGTCATTTGTCATCATTTCGGTTGATTCATGTACCATTTCATATCATGCATCTTGACTTTGTTTTCTCAATTGTCTTTAAAAAAATAGTTCACTCTAATTCAACATTGAAATTAAAATTCTATGTAAGAAGGCATGGAAATAACAGTGAGGTAAACATTTGATAATCTTGAAGGAAATGGCTCTTGTTGTGGGTGACCACCACCAGCATAACCTGTGGAATTGGTGTAAGCAGTTTTCAGGAAAATCTTAGAGGCAATCTAAGACACACATGGACTGCCACACTAGGAAAAAAATTTTTTTTTCCTTGGGCCACCATGTTTTCTTACAAAAATAGAATAAAAACTTTGAAAACAAAATGATCCTTTCTAATTTAATGAAAAATTTGTTATTTTTTATTGTTTTCTGTGCATGAGTTATATGTAACTTGAAAAATAGTTCTTATGGCTCCCAAGTTACATGTGCTTCACGAGACCCTGAGCTCCAAACTAGGGTGAGTTAAATAGAATTCACATGGAAGTTAATGTGTTAAGAAAGGCTTTCTCACCAGTATTCTTGATGTAGTTTCTTCATTGCTAAATTGGGAATCTACAGTTGAAATTGCTGTATTTTGCCCAATATTCATTTCTTAGAAATATAGTGCCAATCTTTAGCTGGGCACGTGGCTTCATGGAATGAAAAATACATTTTAAAGCCTCCCTTCAAGACAGGTCTAAAAGAATGTAACCAAATTTTTTCCAATTATATAAAAGTGGAAATTCTATGTGCAACTTTCAGGTAGCGTTTTTAATGATTAAGAATATCTCTTTTCTCTTTACTTTGCCATATTAGACCATGGAGTAGAAGTTACATGTTCAGAATAGAGAAATAACAAGACTCACGGTATTTGAGTGTCTAATAATTATGGTTCCATCAAACTATCCTTGGACTGCTCCTACACTATTCCACTTACCTGAGACTAAACTTAATTTCTATTATACTGAAGTCATTTGAGGGAGGTGGGAGGTTCTGTCATTTGCAAAGCAATGTGAACCTTACCTCATATAGCACCAAAATGCATATGCTCTAGAATTAAGCTTTGTGCACTATGAATATGAAATGAAAAAAGAGATGTGACTTTCTTCATTGATTGTTAACTAAATTGATCTTACTCATCTTCAACTCCTCTAGTGGTAGATGTGGGGTATTACAATATCTCTTCTGATTCAAAATGCATCTTCGAGTAACTATCAGGCTGTGTCTCCTTTCCCAACAGGTTCTACTTTCCTCTGCCTTTCCCAAACATTCCATCTGAGTGAAGCTCAGTTTTCCTCACACAACTGTGTGGCTCCCTGCCAAATCCCATGAGATAGATCTCATTCCACCTGGGCACTAGCTGGAATAATTAAGACCTTGGGATTATGAATGACAAAAAATACTTTCTTTTAATATCTCAAAAATATTTATATTATCTGTAATATACCCACAATATTATTCAATGTAAATTATCACTGTTATAGTAGAATCTAACTGAGGCAGCCAGACAGGCACTGAGTTAACTTACCATGGCCAATTGAAGAAACTGCTAGAAAAATATCTTGGAGACATAAATTTGCTTAAGCAGCATAGAAAAAAAATAGTAAAGTTTCTTAGTTGTTTTCAAGTTGTTCCTCCTCTAAAATTGACAGGTGTGCTTTCCTATAAGCCTTTTTGATGTTACAAACTGCTTTATATATACAGAATTGAAGATAGACTAGAGACTCTATTGACCTTCCCTTGGGTTTAAAGGCTTTGATTTGAAAGGACACCCGTGATATTTTTCTGGCAAAAGGAATGTAAACTTCTTGAAGGACATTAAAGACCTCAGGAGTTGTGATTCATAGCCCTTTTCATTCAGCTTGTAAAATGCTAGTTTATGACTTCAAGTTAATGCTTGTTAACATCTTGTAATATAGATTCACGGTCATTCAATTTTAACCCAAACTTAAATCTAACTGACCCTCAGTGGAGCTTTATTCAAAACAATGTATGCATTTTAATAAGAAGTTTGCAGATTCAGCAGAGGAAAATGCACATATTCATTTTAAGACATTCTTCTGAAAAAAATCAATGTATAATGTGTATAATATTAGGTTTCAATTGGACAAATCAATAAGTGCTGGATGTACATGGCTTTGTAACTATTTTATTTGTCCTCAGGAAGAACATAACATGATCCATTTTTTCACATCTATATGAGATGTGAAAAATGCTCACATTAATTTAAAATTCCATTACTTACATTACTTCCATAATCCTTGGAGTATTTTTAAAAATGTGAATCCAATATCATGAAAATAAATCTGATCTTAGAGTCAGAAAAACTTGTTTTCAAACACAATTCTGCCATAGATCTGCCACTACTATCTCTAACTTAGATAAGTCACATACAACTGGAATATCATAAATCTCTTATTTTATTTTCTTAACTAATGTATTATTAATCAATTTTTTAATGAATAATGCATGTCCATTGTACCAAAGTCAAAAGATACAGATATTTACAAAGCAAAACACCAAACTACTTTCAGTCTGTTGGTCAGCTAATTCTCTTCCTCAGAGACAACCATGGTTAGGAGCTTCTTGTATATTTCTGTAGAGACATTTTATATGCATAAACCATAGATATGAAACTAAATTATTGTCTACTGTAATACATAAAGATGATGGCTTACTAAGCATTGCTTCACGTTTTGATTTTTTTGCTTAAATGATCTTTGAGATTCTTTTTCAACATTTACATTAACTAGAACCATAACCCTGATGCTAACTCAATTTCGTCATACAGAGTTACCATAATTTATTTAACCATTCCTTACTAACAGACACTTAGGTTACAGCTAATTTTTTTCCTATATTAAGCAATATTGTAATAAATACTTATATATACTTTTTCTAGTTCACTAATATCATATTTGGAGCACGAATTCCTAAAAATCGAACCTTAAGTATAAGCACATTCATGAATTTAATGTCTATGGCTAATACTCTTTCACCAAATTTGCACCAACTTACAGTACACCTCCCCACTCCACTAAAACACTGTGACATAAAATTACTTGATTGGATATATATATATAAGTACATAAATGGTATCTTTTGACTATCATGCACATTACCTTACAACAAATAAATATGGTCATTTTTGCTATGTTTAAAAGCTATTTGAATGACTCTTTTTTTTTCTTTTGTGAGATGGGGTCTCCCTATGTTGCCCAGGCTGGACTCAAACTGCTGGACTCAAGTGATTTCCCTGCCTCAGCATCCCCAGTAGCTTGGACTACAGGTATGTGCCACAGTGCCCAGCTGAATTACTCTTTCTTATTGAAATAACCTTTCATATCTGATATTCTATTAGGCTCTTAATTTTTTTCTTTCCCATTTTTATGTGAGTTTTTAGATATTATAGATATTAGATCTTGTGTTGAAAATGTTTTCTCCAGTTTTTCATTTGCCTTTTAACTTTGCATTTAGTGATTTTTTTTTAAATTCAGCTTTTTTAATGGAATCACAGCTATCAATCATTGATTTATTATGTTTAAGTAGCGCATCCAAAATTTAAGGCCTTCTCCATTCTAGAAACATTTTTATTAATATTTTTACATTTAAATCTTAGGTCTATCTAGAATTTATGTTGGTGTAAAAAGAAGACAGGAAACTCTGTTTTTTTTTCCTATATAACTACTCAACTGTTCCAAATTATTTATTATGATACCTTGAGTCTCTCTCAGATGTGCAGTGTTACTTTCCCATCTGAGGGGAATTCACAAACATATTTAACTGAGCAAAACTCTGATAAATATACCCTGAAGTTGAATTGTCACACGTTTTGTCGAAGATTTGATTCAGGACAAATTCATTTTGTTATAATATGCCACTTTCCCCCTTACTCCCTAACAAAAAATTACACACACAATGCAAATGTAAATAATCTATAAAGCACAAGATATATTCTATAGCAGTCAGAGTTCTTATTTGTAAGCAAGAGAATGCAGTCTATCTAGTTTAAGCAGAAAAATCCACCTACAAGGAAGACTCCAAAGGGTAAGTTTCTGTCTTCCTTGAGAATGTAGAAAATGACTAAAATGCTAGGGAAGTGTCTAAAAATATCACAAATATGCATCCATATATATTAGTTAACATGATACTCACCATGATCCTGTGAAATAGGGAGTGATTATAATATTGTCTTCATTTTACAAATGAGGAAACGAGAGCCCAGAGAAGTAAAAAAATCACCACCTATGTTATCCCTGGTACTAGACATTCCACGTTTTCCCATTTAATCCTCACTAATCAATGAGAAAGTTAATTATTCTCATGTTATAGATAATTTAACTGTATCTTACAGTGGTTATGTGAATTTCTCACTGTCACAATGCTAGTAAGTTATAGAATAAAGACTAAAATCTATGTCCCTTGACTACAGCCAGTACTCTTTCCAATGCACTTTAATAAAACACAGGATCATAAACCACAGAGGTAAGTTATCTCAATGTCAGCTCGTATATGAAAAACTGTGTTTGCATCTCTTAAAAATTATCAATTTATCCCAAAGTACTTGTATATGTTGGCTACTCAATGGGAAATAAAGTCCATGTGTATTTACTGTTATTGCTATTTATAAAATATTAAATAATTGCAATATGAAAACAGTATTATTTTGATGTTTTTATTCTGATGCTATGATTTGAATGTGTCACTTCCTAAAGTCAAGTGTTGCCTAAATGATAGTATTAAGAGGTGGGGCTTTTAAGAAGTGATTAGGTCATAAGGGTTCTTTCCCTCCTAAATAGGATTAGGTTCCCTTATAAAAGGGCTTTACTTGAGGAAGGGAGTTTGTTCTTTTTTGCCTCTGCCCTGTGCCATGTGAGGATGCATATTGGAAGCAGAGACTGGACCCTTACCAGACAACAAAACTGCTGGTTTGAAAAGCCTTGATTTTGGACTTCCCAGCCTCCAGAACTGTGAGAAAATACATTTATATTTTTCTTAAATTATCCAGTCTCAGGTATTCTGTTATAGCAGCACAAAACAAACTAAGATATCTAGCTATAGAGTCCCCTCTTTAGAAGTCAACAATCTGGGAATGACTATATTGAATCAGACACTAGTCATCCACATATTTTGCATTGTGAAGACAATATGTAAGTACTGGCTATATTGTAAGTTACATCATGTTGAGGTTTTCAAGATGTAGCACACCCCTGGTGTAAGTTAGAATAATACTTTAGTGTGTAGGGAAGAAGTTCAAATTTAGTTAGATGGGAATGTTTCTAAACTCTATACCAGGACATTCTGATGTGTCTTCTAGATTGAGAATCGCTTTGTAAAGTTTTCTAAAATACTTGCATGGCTTTTTCTAGGCAAATTCAATTCATAAACTTGAAATGTTCTTAGAAACATAAAGCCTCATTAATGACAAGTGACTGACAGGCTAATTTGTTAATATCTCTT
Organism: Varecia variegata; assembly: GCA_028533085.1. Taxonomy (NCBI): domain Eukaryota; kingdom Metazoa; phylum Chordata; class Mammalia; order Primates; family Lemuridae; genus Varecia; species Varecia variegata. Next base: position 22,519,804 of record CM052443.1, read on the forward strand.
ATTATAAGTATCTCAGTATACATCAATTTGATTACATATGACATTTAAAGAAGAATTTCTCAGGATCTTCCTCTAAGTCTGCTATTAATTTTGAGTAGTTTTGTACACTGGCATCTAGCAATCTAGCAAGAAGGCAATATTGATCCATTGACAGCACTTCTCCTTGAACACGCAGAACATGATAATTAGCATTGTTGACACTCAAGCACCCTGTAGAGCAAATAGGCTTACATGTTTCACAATTGTTTTTAGTTCTTTCTACTGATTTTGATTCCATGTAGACTGGAGTGAGACATGGAGATGAGAATGTCTGAGAAGCTCTGTTTGCAAATTAAGTAAGGCCCTCATTACATTTAAGCCAGAATAATAGCATTGAGTATAAAATGCTTGCCAATAGCTTGCATAGGTCACAAATGACAGTAATCAGAGCCATGAAAAGACTCATCCAAGTCAGTTCAGTCCCATGTATCAGATGTAAGTGCATAGTTCTGTGTACTTTGACTTTTCAAAGATGAGATTTTATTTTTATCTTTTCCACAATGGACTTGAATTTTTATATAATAATATTCTTATATAATAAGGGAGAATCTTATATAATTATTATATTATATGACAAATAAAAATATTATTTTAAAGCTATATTTAATAGTGTACTATTTTTTTTCTCCCTGTCCCAGGCAAATAAAAATAGGTAAAAGATGTGGATGTAAATTCACATTATAATAATGTATGGTAATCCTTTCCAATCAGGTATTTCTCAGCAATGCTAAGAAATAATGAGCTTTGACTTTGTTCCCATGACCAATGTGTATAGGATCAAACAAATAGCCAAGTCAAACGAAGGAAGGAAGGAAAGCAGGCAGGAAGGAAGGAAGGAAGGAAGGAAGGAAGGAAGGAAAAAAGTACAAAAGGCTAGAAAGAATGAAGGCAAAACCCTGAATTCCTAACTAAATTATTTGGTTGGTGAACTCTTATGATGAGTTTAAAATGGTCAAAATTTTAAATTTGGTATCTGAGTTTAGACGCTGCTCTTCTTGATGAAGCTATAAGAAATATGAGCCAGAGGAAATGTACAGAAGATGAAATGAGCTGGCCAGGGTACTGAACCTTTTCTGCTGCTTATGACTGGGGTGTTTTAGGAACATCAACTGACTTTTACTCTAAATAGGTAAGATAGGTAGAGAGAGATAGAGAGATAGGATGGACAGATAGGTAGATAGATCAACAAGTCAAGATCTGCAAATTATATCTACTACCATACAGAAATTAGTAAAAATATTAGATGTTTACTTTTTACTTTTTAAATTTATTTATTTTTTTAATTGACAGATAAAATGACAGATATGTATTTATAGAATACAAAATAAATGATGTTTCAAAGTATATTTACATTATGGATCATCTAAATACAGCTAATTAACAAATGTATTAGCTGTGGTGAGAACACTTAATTTTTGTGGTGAGAACACTTAATATCCACTCTCTTTGCCTTTTTCAAGAATACAGTATATCATCATTAACTGTAGTCAACATGCTGTGTAATAGATCTCTTGAGCTTATTCCTCCTACCCAAATGTAATTTTGTATCCTTTGATCAACAAGATATTTATTTTTAATATTCCTCAAAGAGATAAAAGGCAGGGTAATATTTTTGCTTTTGTAGGCAGAATTTTGGATGTTAGAATTAATTTCAATTGGCTACTGAGCTAGCAGATTTACCAAATAGGAAAATAAATAGACCTTAGGTGCCAAGGTTTACATCAATGGAGCATAGATGACTGTATCAAGAAGCTTCACACACGATTTGAACTCCAAATCAGTTCATTAATATTAACTGCAAACTAAAGGCCATAAGCCCTGGAATGAGTGATAAGGCAAACTGACATATAAGCCAGGAGGACTGAATAATAAATAGATCGAAGTTGGAGACAGAGCAAACCATAAAGCCCATGTCACTGGGCACAGAGACAGCTGGCTTAGTGTTAGAAATCACGATGAACAGGCACGCAGCCAAAAGTTGATGCCAGAACTAGGGCACTGACACCTGCCTTTGCCCAGAAGTTAAGCTACATGATGCAAAATAAATATTTATTGACTACCTGACTGAATGAGTGAATGTTGACAAATAGTTATCCAGCTGAGCCAACCAGTGCAATAAAGGGCTTCTGCTTTGAAAGTGAAGCTGAAATAATATTTTAGATTATATAATTTATGAAAGAGGATAGTCAGTTCAATAATAAACAATGATAATATTGCCATTAATAAATAACAGTAGTAATGATACATAGCTGCTATTTACTGAGCACTGTTATATAACAGACACTACATATATTATCAGATATTATCTTTATCAAAACTCTCTGAAATAGGTGTTACTATTATGGCCTCACTTCTTCAGGTCTAGAGAGATTTATAAGTCTTCCCAAAGTCACCAGGCTACAAAATGGCAGGGCCATTGGATCTAGATGTGGCTACTCTCTAAACATAAGCTCTTAAGACTCTTAAGTAACTAATGTGACTTTCATTAACATATACTTATTGAATAGCTGTCATGTTTCAGTCAATCCCTAATGCTTGGCAGGAAATAAAGAGATAAGGCACAATATCTTCTTCAAAGGAGATCATAATCTAATATAGTCTAAAAAGGAACAATGTAAGTGTGATGCAACTTTTAGAGGAATCAGAATGATCCTTCCTAAAGGATAATACTTCATGAGTTAAAGGCCAATATCTAATGGTTTTGGTTTTGGTTTTGCCTTTTTTTCTTCTTTTTTTTTTTTTCCACAAGGTGTTCAATTTTAGACTTATAACAAGCAGCAGTCCCTCCTTATTCACTGTTTTGCGTTCCATGGTTTTAGTTATTGGTGATCAACCATGGTCTGCAAATATTAAAAGGAAAATTCCAGAAATCAACAACTCATGTTTTAAGTTGCATGTCATTCTGAGTAGCATAATAAAATCTCACGCCATCCCACTCCCTCTTGTCTGGGACATGAATCATTCCTTTGCCTAGTGCATCCACCCTGTATGCACTATCCACCTGTTAATCACTTATTGATAATAGCTGTCTCAGTTACCAGATCAACAGATCACAAAAAGAGGGAGTACAGTACAATAAGATACTTTAAGGGAGAGACCACATCTACATAATGTTTATTTACTGTTTACTGTTATAATTGTTGTATTTTATTATTAGCTATTGTTATTAATCTCTTACTGTGCCTAATTTATAAACTGAAATTTATCATAGGTATATATGTAAAGTATTAACAAAAATATAGCATATATAGGGTTCTATACCATCTGTGGTTTGAGGCATCCACTGGGGGTCTTGGACTATATCCCCCATAGATAAGGGGGGGCGGGACTACGGTACTTATACATACTTTTATATCCTGCTTTTCTCTTGAGGAGATTTTAGAAGCACTTTAAAACTGAGATATAATTCACATACTATAAAATTCACTTTTGAAAATGTACAATTCAGTGGTTTATAGTATATTACAAAGTTGTGAAACCATTATCATTCTCGAATTCCAGACCATTTTATCACTCTGCCAATCCCCTAATGTTAATGTTTCATTATGAATTTTATTATTTATCAATTTTTAAAGCAGTGAAACCCTTTTAAAAATAAATTCTTACATAGAAATTTAAAATAAGAACTATTAATATATTCAAGCAGAATTGCCTTAGTTGTGTGAATGGGAATAGAGTCTTAACCACTCCTGTCTCTCCTCCTTACTGTATAAAATTCAGTCTGAAAAACTGGTTTAGCTGAATTCTTAACGTGCATTGTAAACACCCTGTAGAAAGGCCTAAAAGGTTCAGGATGTGTGGGTGGATGGGAACAATAGAGGTATGGGAAGCTCCTGAAAAGAAAAGGGCTCAAAATATTTTACTGTACAAGTGAAACATATGGAAATGCTCTTACATGCTGCTATAGGTTGAATTGTTCCCCCCAAAACTCATAGGTTGAGGTCCTAACTCCTAGTACTTCAGAATGTGACCTTATTGGAAAATAAAGTTGTGGCTATAACTAGTTACAAGGAATGGCAAAATCTACCAGCCAACCAGCAGGAGCCAGCCAAGAGGTTTGGAAGAGATCGTCTTTTGCAACTCTCACAAAGACCCAACCCTGCCGATAATTTGATCTTGGATTTTAGCGTCCACCACGATAAGACAGTATATTCTTGTTTTGTTTTGTTTCAGCCACCCAGTTTGTGGTAATTTGTTAAGGCAGAACTAGCAAACTAGTTACAAACCCCTAACATCCATAATGAGATTTAGGGTTTTGGGTAGCACTTATCCAAAGTTCCCAGGAAAGTTGCTAATGCTCTAAACAAGTTCTCATTCCTTGGAAGAAAAGATTTATCAGGGCCAGTTCCAATGATCCTTGTGCCTAATGTCTTAGGAGTATTTCTCATTCAGTTCATGACTCTTCAGTCTGTATCTATCACTGATAAGCCGTGCTCTTAATAATTTTTTAAAAAATGAGGAAGGAGTTGAGAAGGAGAGAATTAGATTTGTAGAGAACAAAAAATATCACTGTTTCTGCAAATTTTGCATGTGTTATTACAAAGCTAGTGGCTTGTCCTTGTTACTTTCCTACTCATAATGAATAAAAACCTGTGCAAGACAACACATATATGGGAGGAAATTCCACCTGCAGAGTATAGTATGTTCCCTGTTCCTTACTTCTTAATAGAGAAAACTCTCTTTTCCTTTAAGGTATTCACTGAGAATTTTTCTAACTGCACCTAGAATATGCAGGTATTCCATGACTTATAATGGGGTCATGTCCCAATAAACCTACCGTAAGTTGATAATGTCATGTCTGAAATGAATTTAATATACCTAACCTACTGAACATCATAGCTTAGCCTAGCATACATTAAACATGCTCATAACATGTAATTATCCCACAGTTGGACAAAATCATCCAACAAAAGCCTATTTTACAATAAAATGTTGAATAACTTGTGTAATTTATTGAATAATGTACTGAAAGTAAAAAACGGAATAGTTGTATGGGTATTTGAAGTACAGTTTCTACTGAATTTGTATCATTTTTGCACCATTGGAAAGTTGAAAAAGTTTAAGTCAAATCATCATAAGTTAGGGACTGTCTATATAAAATTAAAGTTCAAACATTGCTTATAAAACTATAGTAAATAAAAAGTGTGAGTTTTCAATTATTTAACAACTTTTTTTTCTTTTTTATTTCAGCATATTATGGGGGTACAAATGTTTAGGTTACATATATTGCCTTTGTCCCATCTGAGTCAGAGCTTCAAGCATGTCCATCCCCCAGATGGTGTGCACCACACTCATTATGAGTGCATATACCCATCCCCCCTCTCTCCTCCTATCTGCCTGACACCTGATGAATGTTATTCCTATATGTGCACTTAGGTGTATTTAACAACTTTTCTTTTCAATGACTGTATATGCAATGATCATGGCTCACTGCAGCCTCAATCTCCTGGGCTCAAGGGATCCTCCTGTCTGAGCCTCCTCCATAGCTGAGGCTATAGGCACATGCTGGAAGACAAACATTTTTAAAGGAAAAATGAGGAGGATTATCCAATTGTTCTTCGATAACTCTTCTTGGCTACCAGGATCAATAACAAAGGTGATGACAGTCCAAGGTTGGACAGGCAGTTGCTGGGCAGATGTCCTCGAAAAAATATTTTGTCTATAAAATTGCAATGGCCTTTGTGCAAGGTCCCGTTTTTTGCATAGTCTTCTGTGATAATTTTGTTATCAGGCATTTATGCATGAGAACCTTCTTTTCATATCTTTCTCCAGCTCTGCTTGTCAGGGTTTTTGTTCTTGTTTTTAGCACAAGTGACTTCATTTCAATTCTGACAATTTTCACAGTCACTAACTATTCTAGTTGTAGTTCTTTTTTGAGTTCGGCTGAAGTTTAAAAGTCATTTAATCTCCAATTTTGACAGGATTCAGTGAGTGGCCAATTTAACATGGATTGACATCAAAATGTCAGCATTAGAAATTTAATCCAAAAGGGATTTTTTTTTCCAGAGAGGATGAAATGAGATAACCTGAGGGAGTGAGAATAAAAACAACAGAGCATTTAATTGAAAAATGTTGGTTTCAGGGTTTCCAGTACTTTATTGGACTTTCAGGGGGAAAGAAACCTTATGAAATTGGTAACTGGATACATCTTCTCCAATGTCCCCTCTAGCCTTCTAAATAGTTGGATTTCTCTAGCAGTTTTATGAAATCAATTTCCTCATGGGAATTGTACCTGTTCAATTTTATTGCTTTAATTTAGTCAAGGTCCTTATACATGTTCCAGGAGTTTGATTAGTAAAGACACTTTAAGAAAATCAAAATAGTTTGAATCAGTATAAAATACAATAATATAAGCTACTAATAATAGCTGACATTCATGGTGATTTATATGTTGCAACTCATTTTCATCTACATCACTTAATTTGTTCCATGTAACAAGACTGTAAAGGTAGATGATTTTAATTCCATATTATAGGTGAGGAATTTGTTCTGATCATGTAGTCATGCATGTTATTAGCAATCTTAGTATAAATGCAAGAATAACAAATAACATTTTTGAGGGGTTCTACATGTGCCAGACACTTTTCTGGTACTTTATATAATTTATCTTTATAATAGAACTGAAAGACAAGTATTTTCATTCCATATTAAAAACTTGGAAATTATGGAACACAAATGTTAACTTGCCTGAGATCATTTGGCTATTAAGGGACACTTTCTCCCCTTCTAGATTTCATTTCTGATGAACATTAGTGCAGGTTCTTATTTACATATACATTTTACATCCATTGCATGGGAAGAAAACAAACTGGATTAAATTCAGACTATTTGAAAATTTATGAGGCAAGTTAGCTGCCTTTCCAGATGCTTGGGAGGTAAAATGTCACCTTTGTGATCCAGTTTGGAAGAGGCTAGAGCAAAACACTTAGACCTCTTTCTGGCATTCTTGGCTTTGGCTTTATAGCCTTAGAGCCTTGGGAATGGATGAAATCAGCGAACCCAGAAGAAATAGGAAACATGCGACAGAAAAAGGTAGAAAAAAGTAAAAAAAAGTAATAAAAATGTGATGGGGTAGCAAAAATTTTAATTCTAAGATTTTACAGTTTTTCTCCTTTCCTGGAACAATTAAGAAAAAGGAGGTATAACTGCCTGGAAAATGTCTACAGTATAGGGAGAATATTAAGACTTAAGAGGGTATACCAGAATCCAAAGTCAGTCAGCTCCCTACCCACAAATCTTCAGCTGTTAGCTTATAATTGTAGATAAATTTGATCATATGGATACACATGGGGAACATATTTAATCATGAGTTATATTTATTATACTTCTAATTAGCTTAATTAAAAATTTGTGCTTCCTCAGTGAAAAGGAACTCATTACTCTAATTAAAGAAAAGAAATTTAAAAGAGGAACAAGTCTTCTGTTCAGTTTTTAGCATTCTTTTATTTTTTTAAAGGAACTGATTATGTTACTATTTGAAATAAAGTAAATATTTGTTTTAGTTAGGAAATTTAATTTCCATAAAATCTAAAATAGTGTTTAATTGAACAACATATATACTCAATTTAGAGCAGTACAGAGACTAGAATAGGTTAGACTAGAATAATTTATATTACTAAAAGACTATGATTACCATAAAATATTATGACTGAGAGTTAAGCTCTTCCACTTTGAGGATATTTTAAAGATATAGTAATTATTCATTTATTCACATTGCAAACTCTTTGAGATGGATTCAATAACAGAAAGCTGAGCAGCTTTTTACCCTAAGACTTTCTAGAGATACACTTGATTAAAGTATATTACGTCTTTAGAGCAGTGTTTTCAGCCTTGACTGCACATTGGAATTCCCAGCAAGTTTTACAAAATACTGATGCCTAGGATTCTTCCCCAAGAGCTCCTAAATTAATTGGTCTGCAGTACAGCCTAGGCACCAGGAATTCTAAAACCTCCCCAGCTCCAGTGTATAAGAACACTGGTTTCAGAAATCCCATTATTCCTACATGACATTGGCTGGCATAAATTAAGGCAGGCACAATCCAAGGCAGGTCTGGGGAAATAAGACAGAAGCAGAAAGTGTTAATTCTATGTGTTCCCTGAGTATATGACAGTCTTGCTGATTAGTATTGTGCCTATATAGCACCAAAAAAACAACAACAGTAAATTACCTCTTAACTGTAGTAAATATGTTGCAGAGTATGGGAAGTTTGATTAAGGGAAGAACTCCATAAAGGAGAGGTATTTCCACCTGATTTTTCTATAGAATCCTAAGATTATTTCCGGTACATGTTGCCTACTTTGGCCATTCTTTCATTCAATAACTATTCATGAGTAGCAGTTATATACTAAAGAGAGTGGTGGGAAGGAAAGTAAATAGTATATGAGCCTTGCTCCAGAGAAACTTACACATGAAAAGATGAAATATGTACACACAGAGCCACACACACACACAGGTACATATACTCAACCAACTACAAAGGTATGTGATAAATACTACGAAAGAAGTGCAAATCAACCAACGATGTTATGTGCTCAGAGGAAGAAGATCCATTCTTCCAGAACTATGCATTACTAATTATATAGTAAATGATTAAAGAAGAAGATATTTGTCAAGAATATATGTCTTAATTTATGTGTATTTAGTTCATACATAAAAGCTTATTGAAGATAAGAAGCATGTTGTATTTATTTTTGTGTTTGGGATCCAGAAGAATTTAAGGCATAGAGTAGGACTCCATACATTTTGTTGATCTAATGTCAATTTGCAATTAAAACAGGTGGGAAATCTTTATGGATCAAGGTCAGTTTAAAACTTACGGTACTTGAAAACAGAACAGGGAAGTCTAGCCGAGGATACTATAAGAGAGAAGCTAGAAAGAATCTTTGTGGATCTGAGTTCTTAACAAGAGAACCTACTCTAGCAAGTTTATAGAGAAAAAAAAATGTGTTAAGTTATGTAGATAATTTACAGAAGCATTAAGAAAGGCTAAAGAAATTGATTCTAGGCTGAGCTTCCAGGAACACTTATATTCTACTGGCTCTGGAAGAGAACTGCAACCTCTACCATATTCAGAAAGTTTTCAGATTAGGAAGCCACAGTGCTGGCAATTCACAGAAGCAAAATTGATGTTCCATTCACACCTGTCTTCTTTTCCCTACATAATTCAACTCTGAATCATTTTTGCATCTCACATGGGTGCATCTCATTGGCAGAACCTAAATCACATGTCTGTATTTTAAAACTAATAACTATTATTATTCACTGGCACAGCAGGGTTTACACTGTTGGGAAGATATAAGTTATTTTTTCTGGTCTTAAATAAAAAGAAAGAACCCTGGGACCCTGAAGGACTCACTCTCCCCAGACTGTGCAGACCAGCATCAGTCCAGAGGAACTGCAGATGTCTTATTCAGCATGGATAGGAGGAGTTTGTTAGGAATAAGGTCCCTGACTTTTTTTAAACTGTTGAGCCTTTATTAATTCACAAGAAAGCCCTCTAGTGGGATGGGTATCCAGGGAAAGATCCAGTGTGACCTAGAAAACAACAATCTCTAAAAGCTTCTCCTACAGCCCATGTAGCAAGGAAACTATTCCTAGAGTTGAACTGGGAGCCTGACTTTTCTGCCAGGCTGGTCCTCACTGCAGCACCCTGACCTAAGCCCTAAGTCTCTTATTAGAAATGAAACTTCAAGACTTGCTTGCCCATGGAAACTGCCAATTCTCTGTCCATATATGTAAGCCTTGCAGCCTGAGTGCTGGCACCTCCCACTCTGTTTCCCAGCCCTCCTACATCATTCCACCCATCCTCCCTTTCCTTGGGAGGAAGGAAAGTGTCCTGAAGTCACTGTGCCTGCTGCTTCTCTCCTGATGCTGTTAAGAGGCCGAGGCTAAGGAACGTGAGATACACATAGAATAACTCCCTGGACTAGCATTTAGGGAAGTGCTGACTGGGCTAAATGATTCTGTTTTTCATTAATCCTGTCAAAGATAATCAAAGAGAAATATTTGCTTCCTCTTAAATGGTCAGGAAAAAATAAAGAGAAAAAGATTGTTTTTTATGAAAAAAATATGAAAGAACCAAGAAACATACATTTTTCAAATATAATATGCATGTAAATATCAGACTGAACAGTACAAATAACACTTTTAATGCTATAGTTAGGTTGCCAGGTATTTCTATCTAGGTTATCAACTAATAGATTATTTTTCTACCCAAGACCACATTATTTCTCTCTAACTAAACTAAATTTTTTGAAGGAGAAAAAAATCTCATATAGACTTTGGAACACATTGTTCATTTTCTATTAAGTGAGCTGTGCTGTTCAAGTAGATTTGTAGACTGACCTTATACTTCTTTGTTTATAGTAATAATATTCTTGTGTTTGTTTAAAAAATGTCTGACAGTTCTCCTTCATGGTTTGCAAGGTGGTACCATAAGTCATGGACTCCTGTAAGCTCATGGCTTACTCTCCCACGAGATATGAAGTTTTAGGCTTTTCTTGAATTTCTATATCAACAAAACCTATATTTAAATGATTATCTGGATAGATTCTCAACTTTTTAGATTGACTGTGCTTCAGCTGCCTGCTAATCAGCTATCTCTGTTGGAGTAATTCTATTGTTTTCTGCCAAGTTCATTGTTGGAAGTTCCCATCACTTCACTCTGCCAACCGTAATATTGGGGCTTCCTTTTAATGCTGTATGTCCTTGTGCTGCCAAGTTCATTGCCGAAACCTTAAGCTACCACATTTTCTGGGTTTTTTAAGTGTCTGCATTTCAATTCTTCTAAATTCACCCTTAATTAACTTGTACATTTTTACTATTTTCAGTGTGTCTCCAAATTTCTTCTTTTTAACTGATCTGTGTCCCTTATAAATAATTTTAAATTAAAATTGTTTAAATTTATCTTTGAAAATATAAATTTAAAAATTACTCTCAAATCCCAAAAAAATGAGGAATTCTACACTATCACAGAGGTGGCACTAAATATAATCTCATCATAGCAAATAAAATGTTTGAATGAATTATTGATATGTAAATTGACCTGATTGATGAGAATCAATGATTTTTGTTTAATCAGACACAGAACAACTGCCACCCAAGGGTTCTTTTTTTTTTTCTGCTGTCAGTAAGAAATTTAGTGTTTTAACAGGTTTATTTATAATTATTATAAAGTTGAACTGCTGAAATTTGTTCACTGAAACATTTTGACTTCCATTAATGCTTCACATTCTGCATTTATATTAACAATTCACACACAAATGAAAATGGAAAAACTTCCAATACCTGATTTCTGTCCCCTATTTTTCCACTTGCAATCATATACTTAGGTATCTTTTGACCCCATGGGAAAAAAAATAACGTTCAGAACTACCAATAACAGGAAGAAGATAATTTTTTTTTTTTTTTGCAAATGAAATGTTTTCCCATCATAGTGGATTCTTAAGCACGTTCTCCACGTATGCAGCATGCTAGCTGGATGTCTTTTGGCATAATTGTTACATGTTTGGCATGGATAGCACACAAACTGGTATCTTCAAAAAGGCCAACCAGATAGGCCTCACTTGCCTCCTGCAAAGCACCAATAGCTGCGCTCTGGAAGCCCAGATCTGTTTTGAAGTCCTGAGCAATTTCTCGCACCAGACGCTGGAAAGGAATTTTGCGAATCAGGTCAGTGGACTTTGATAACGTCTAATATCACGGAGTGCCACTGTACCAGACCTGTAGTGATGAGGTTTCTTCACTCCTCCAGTAGAGGGCGCACACTTGCCAGCGGCTTTTGTAGCCAGTTGCTTCCGGGGTGCTTTGCCACCGCTGGACAGTCTGCTTTGTAAGAGCCATGGTAGAGAGACCTCCTTACTTACCCCACTTCTCCTTCCGTTGGAGCTCGGCGAGCTAGAGGCGGTCTGGAGTTTGACAGCGATGGCCGCGCGGTGGCGACTGTGAACACAATTCTACCCAAGCGTTCTTGATGTGACTTTTGATTTTTTTTTTTTTTTTTTTTTCTAAGCTAACTCTGCAGACATTGTGGAACCACTCGGGCCAGTGAAATTGAACACCCAGATCACTGCATTGGGGCACCCCATGAATCTTGTTTAACTGAAGCATTAAAATTAACCATTTCCCTCACCATATATTAAAAGGGTAAACTTGACAATTAGTAAATGTATGTTTAAAAATGAAAACTAATTGGTTTTGCAAATAGAAACAAGTCAACAAATGAAACAGCACATCCAGAATGATCTGGAGGAGTACACCAATTTACTTAAGCCAATTAATGTAATCCCAACAATCAAAAAGGCACCCAGCATTAAAATGAAGCCCCAGCTGATCAATACTTATGTGCACATATAGTAGTAACATTAATTGGATGTCGGGCAGGTGGGAGGGGGTAGGAGGGGATGGCTATATTCACATCTAATGGGTGCCGTGTGCACCATCTGGGGGATGGACAGGCTTGAAGCTCTGACTTGGGTGGGGCAAAGGCAATATACGTAACCTAAACATTTGTACCCTTGTAATATGCTGAAATTAAAAAAAAAGTGAAGCCCCAATCCTATGGCTGGCAGAATGAAGTGGTGGAAAGAGACTAGGTCTTTGATCATATCATTGAGATTGAGGAGGATCCACAATCCCAATAGCTTACCCCAACTCTGGGATTCCCAGTTGCATTAACCAAGATGGCTCTCTTTTGGTAATTGTAACACATATATAGTGCCTACAAAAAATGTTCTAAGTGCTTTATGTATATTAACTTATTTAATCATCATTTAAGAAACCTAGAGGATTGTTTCTGTAAATGTTCCATTTTATAGACAAGGAAAATGAGGTACAAAGAGTCAGTATGCAAAGACCCAGGATCTACACCCTTAAGTTTGGTGATAGAGTTCATGGTCTTGACCACTAGCCTATATGGCCTTTCAAAGGGTAGCCTCAAAACAGTTGATGCTTATTGAGGTGTTTGCAATGTCCTGGACACTGTGCTAAGTGATTTCCATATATATGGTTGTATTCTGCTCTCAACATCCATATCAAATATGTGCCACTGCTAGATTGGGTTGAATTGGTTCATAAACATGGGATGTGAGATCCACTGGAAATCAGAGTGTATGTTTTTAAGTACTCCTTCCAGAAGTTATGCTCTGAATGATCATAGCTAAGTCACTATATGCCCTTCAGGCTCTATCTCCTCACAAGAGCTGAAGACAACAACCATGCTTATCTCACTAGTTTGTTTCAGGAATCACATGGACTGGCATTTGCAGGACTCCTTTGTATTTCATAAAGTGCCATATAAAGCTTGGCCTGTCCTGTCTCCCTTGACACCTGCCTTCCTACATTGCTACCTTCTTTCCTGGGCTCCCTCCCACCTTATCTCAGGAGTGGACCTTGCTCAGAATATTTTCTGGCATTGTGACTTCTATAAACCAAACCCCTTATCCTCTGAACCTCCCCTTGTGTAATTTAATTGCTCTTAACAAGACATCTTGTTAATGCATTCATGTTAAGGTGTTAATGGCTGAAGCTTAACAGTTAAACATCAGAAGCTTAACAGTAGTTTTCTCTGGAGAAAGGATCAGAGGTTTCTATCTTTAGATTTTTCTGCCTTTTTTTCCTTTTTTTATAAACATATACTAATTTTTACAACCATATTTAAAACTACATTCAATATAGAGTCATTGTGAAGATGCTGCCCAGCATCTGGTAGTTATCCACCTTAACAAGCTAGTGGACCCTGGAAGCTATTTTACATAATGTGACCTTGATTTTTAATAATTGTAGCTCCAATCATGATGTGGGCAAGTGTAGTCAATTAGATTATCTCTGCAGGAACGTTGAAATTAGGAATGAGAGTAACAGAGATCAGAAATCATCATTTTCTTTGACTAGCTGGAGGTAAAATATGTGTATTTGGAAGCTGTGAGGAACTCACCTTTAACTCACCATGTGGACCAGAGAAGCAGGCAAGCGAATGTTGGAAAATGGGTGGGCAGGTAGGGAGGGAAAGAGAATGAAGCCCCTTCTAGAGGAGAGTAGTACGGGAGGTAGATAAGGGATTTGGGGAGCATCTTGTCTTCTGATTCCAGTTTGTTCCAGCTCTTTATATATAAATGGCATTCTCCTTTGGTACCTCTGACTTTTCTGTTTTTATAGGGACACCAAACATATGGGGTTAGGGCCTACCCTAACAACCTTATCTTAATTTCTTCTTCAAAGACCCTGTCTCCAAATAAAATATCAGAGGTTAGGACTTTTACATATCTTTTATGGGTACATAATACAAACTATAACAGCGAGCAACTCAAATTGTAACTGGATTGTGTGGAATGTCGATAGACACAAGTGAAGAAAGAAGTTGCTTCGGGTGTAAAGAAGTCTAAGTCAGAAGGGGCAGAAAAGCATTGCCTGGTAGGTTGGAAAGTAAATAGGGAAGTGTGCTTAAGGTAGAAAAGAGATTTTTAAAAAATACTGTGGAAATGAAATCCAAAAGATGGATGAATAACGCTGTTGTCAAAGCCAGACTTTGTTGCAGGCTTTCTGGGAGGTAAAGGGAGCTGCATGCAGCCGGCCTCAAAGTTGTTAGGGAGGGGGAACGTGCCAGAGGGTGTACTCAAGGATGCAGGTCTGACTGTGGACTTCAGGTACATCAAAAGAGGATGAGAAACTAGGTATGCAATTAACATGAAAAAATGGTGGGAGGGGCTGAGGGAGATGGGGTGAATATATGAAGGGAAAATGAGCCTAATTTGGCCAGAAGAGATATATTATTCCCTATGATTTCTTGGTGCAGTGTGCTAGATCAGAACAAAATGAAAATTCCTGCAATATTCTCCTTTCTAATTATTTCGTAGTGATTTGTCTCTAATTTTACTTCTAAAGGGCTAGCTAGGTAAAATGGTTGTGATGTTTATTTTCCAAAACAAGTAAGAGTCTTAATTGACTGTTGCTTCTAAACTAACTTCTCACTAATATTCTCAGAACATCTCTAGAGAAATAAAATTTTCATCACATACTTCTCATTATAGAAAACTAATTAGAGTTTTAATTAGTATATAAATGGTTTTCAAAATAATCTTCTTTATAATCCAAAATAATTTACTTTTTCAATTAAATTTTGTGTTTGGCAAAATATTGGATTGATTAGATTTCTGAAAGCTTGGGGTATTATGGCTGAGTCCTCATTTCCTTTTTCCCCATGAGACACCAGTGAGGGAAGAAAGGAAGAGTGGATAACAGAATTTGCTCCCACTTTATACTTCTGTGACTGCAGTTATTAGTCTACTCTTTTCCTAAGTCTTTGCTTTTGTCCCCTCTTTCTCCTCCTATTTATTTGTTTGTTTGTTTATTGTTTGGTATGTTTATATAGAAACAAATGTTTTCCTAATAGGATGGAAATAAATAAAGGAATGGCTATTTAGTTTTAGTAGAAAAACCTACAAAACAAGTTCAATAACATCTTAGCTAAAATCTGATATAGTTTGTAAAGATGAAAGCCAACAATTACCCTAAAATATTGAGTATGGAGAAAGATGATTTTACCGAGGTATATAAAAGCCAGACCATACAGATCCTTGTCAATCATCTGAGGGAGCACTGCCTTCAGCTTAAGAAAAATGAGAAGAATTAGATAGTTTTAAGTGAGGAAGTAACATAATCAGAATTACAATTGAAAAGATAATTCTATCTATACTGTAGAGTATGGATTAAACAGGGTCAGAGTAGATACAAATATAAATATCGATGCCTCAAATTTTTCAATGAGTGACTGTTCCTTCACCAGGCAGTGCACCTACCACGTGCTAGACACTTGCTAGGGATACAGATTGAAGCTACTGTCCTTTTCCTCTAATTAAGGATATAGATAGAGAAACACATCATTTAAATATTTTCGAGTCTCTAACCCAAGACTCTACATTCTACCTATTGGCTTAGCTCACAGAGTTTACTTTGCACAAATGATATCATCTAATTCTAACTAATTCAGTTTCTCTCTTTTCTATAATAGTCATTCATATATGGCACCTACTATGTGCCAAGCATTCTTCTAGGCCCTGAAGATATATCAGTGAACCAAAGAAGAATCACCCCTCCTGGACCTTATATTCTGTAAAATCTCTATTCAGTTATCACTTTCAGAATACTGAGATTCCTCATGATTTCAAAGGAATCAATGCTGTTCATTGTCACCTTTTCCTCTGTGATTAACTTGGAGTGAGGAGCCTGGGGTGACCAGAAAAATCTTTATAGGCTCACACTTAACTTACTCGAGCACCACATCTGTTGTCATTATAGCAAGAAAATAATTCTGTTCTTATAACATAATGATTTTGGTTTTGTTTTTCATTGTTTATTAAAGTAAACTTATATAAATAAAATTCACCCTTTTTAGTGCACAGTTTTGAGAGTTTTGATAAATGTATTAGGTCATATAAACATACCACAATTAAAGCATAGAACAGTTCCATCATCCAAGAGTTCTCCCATGTCATTTTTAGACAAATTCTTCCCCCACCCCATGGAAACCACTGATCCATTTCAACATACATAAATCAATGAGTGTGATTCAGCACATAAACAAAAGCAAACAAAAAGACCATACTAGCATCTCAATAGATGTGGAAAAAGCATTTGGCAAAACCCAGCACACTTTCATGATAATAACTCTCCACAAACCAGGCATAGAAGGAACATATCTCAAAATTATAAAAAGACATCTATGACAAACTCACTGGAATGGGTTTGGAAACCACTGATCCGTTTATCTTTTAAGTTTTGACCTTTTCCAGAATGTTATATAAATGGAATCACACAGTACATAGCCTTTTGAGTCTACTTTCTTTTTCTTAGCATATATGATTACAATTCACCTATTCTGTTGCATGTGTCAGTAGTTTGATTCTTTTTACTGCTGAGTAGTAGTATATTGAATGATGACCACTGCAGTTATACTGTTAATCAATTCCACTGTTGAGAGAAATTTGGGTTTTATCTATTTTTGGGCAATAAAGCGTCTATAAACATTTGTATAGGGATTTTTGTGTGGAGATAAAAGATTTCATTTCACTTTGATAAATACGAGTTGGGTTGTTAGGCCATGTTATAAGTGTATGTGTAATTTTATAAGAAATTGTCAGACTGTTCTCCAAAGTAGCTATATCAATTTGCACTCACCTCAACAATGTATGAGAGTTGCAGTTGCTCTGCCACTTTGCTGGCACGTGGTATTATTCATTTTATAATTCCATTCCAATATGTGTATAGTAATATCTCATTGAGGTTTTAATTAACATTTTTTAATGATTAATGACTAATGAATCTGAGCATATTTTCTAGCACTTATTTGTATGTGTCTATTTTGATGATATTTCTGTTAAAATATTTTTGCTATTTTTTAAAACTTTTAATTATTGAATTTTGAGAATTTTTTTAATAGTTTGGATACAGGTTTATATGTGATTTGTACAAATGTCTCTGATTTCTTTCAAAACTCTTATAATTTTCAGCATACAAAGTTTATACATATTCTGTTAAATTCATATATAA
Source organism: Varecia variegata (assembly GCA_028533085.1). NCBI lineage: Eukaryota > Metazoa > Chordata > Mammalia > Primates > Lemuridae > Varecia > Varecia variegata. The sequence continues at coordinate 22,537,388 of CM052443.1, forward strand.
GTTTATAATTTTGGGGGGAGCTATTGTAAATGTTACTATTTTGTTTTATTTTGGTCTCTAGTAGATCATTGCTAGTATGTAGAAATACAACTGGTTTTTGTGTGTTGATCTTGTATTCTGTGACTTTTACTGACTCACTTATTAGTTCTAAAAGATCTTTGTTTTATATATTTTCATTTGTATGTTCTATGTAGAAAAATTATATAATCTATAAATAAGAAAAGTTTAATTCTTTCCAATTGATATATTTTTTTATTGATTTTTCCTGGCTTAATGCACTAGGCAAGTATTTCAGTACAATGGACATGAGACTAAATACATCTTTGCCTTGTTCCTTATCTTAAGGGAAAGAATTCATTCTTTCACCATTAAATTCAATAGTATCTATGGTTAGCACTATGGTAGTGCTATCCTCTCTATCATTCCTGATATTGGTAACATGTGCCTTCTCTTTTTCTTTCTTTCTTTTTTTCTTTCCTTCCTTCCTTCCTTTCTTCATTCCTTCCTTTTTTCTTTCTTTTTCCTTCCTTTCTTTCTTTTCTTCCTTTCTTTCTTTCTTTCTTTCTCTCTCTCTCTCTTCCTTAGTTTTGATGAATGATAATGTAAAAGATTAACATTAGAAGAAAATGGGTGAGGCATATAAGGAACATCTTTGTACTATCTTTTCAACTTTGTTGTAAATCCAAAATTATTCTAAAATAAAAAAGTTTATTAAAAAACTCATCAGGTTTATTGGTCTATATACTTTTAATATCACAGACTGGAGAAATGCCAAAGACTGATCAATTATTAATATATTTTGGGTATATACCCAGTAGTGGGATTGCTAGATCGAATGGTAGGTCTAATTTTACTTCTGTAAGAAATCTCCATACTGTTTTCTACAGGGGTTGTACTAATTTGCAGTACCACCAACAAACCTTCCTTTCTCTCTGCATCCCATGCCAGCATCTATTATTTTTGGCCTTTTTAAGAAAAGCCATTCTAACTGGGATAAGGTGATATTTCATTATGGTTTTAACTTGCATTTCCCTGATGACTGGAGATGTTAAGAATTTTTTCATGTTTGTTGGCCTTGAAATTAGCAGATATATGACTATGAGCTGGAAGGGACAGGGTTGGATGAAGGTCCATTTTTGAGCTCTTATTTAAGAAAGAAAAAGAATTTCTACACAGAGAGGGAAATGACAAAAGAAAAAAAGAGAAAAAAGAAATAAAAGTACTAAAGGACATAACACAACAGAGGATTCTATAGCCTTAACATAGTGAGTGGATTCAGTTTGTTTTTAGATGGAATTGGGAAACAAAAATAAAAGTAATCCTGGCCCATCCATTTATTTTTACTGGAAAACTGTAGAGAGCGAAACACCAAAGTTTGGAGTAAGATGAATAGAGGAAGGTTAAGTGGAAGCAAACACAGTATCTCACCTTTGGGATTTTCAAAGAAGGTTCCACATGAATTGGACTTCAGTAAACAAGAGCATTGTAGTGGAAGGGGTTAAAATAAAGATAGGAAAGTAAATAGGAAATAGCAAAAAGAAGAGGACAATCATGCTTATGCTTTAATTAGACATTGGAATACTGAGGAAACATGAGAAAGAAAACTGTACTGCAAGGAAAGCCACGTTCCACCACTGAACCCTATACAAGCAGTAGGCGGTGTCAGAAGCCCTGAGACAGAGTCACATTTGTGGAATAGTAAATGGAGTGTGTCTGTACTACAGAACGAGAGAGAGAGAAAGGAAGCAAGAACGGCAGTGTGAGGCACAGAAAATCACAGAATTAATATTATAAAAGAGATACAGACAGGAGGAACAAGAGAAGAAAGGAGAAGGTAGAAAAGAAAAAAAAAATTAGAAAAAAGAAACCAAAAGAAGTTGACATTAGGAAACAACACAAGAACCATGAGTTTAATTTCCATTATCTCCATGTATGCTGAATCTTTGGAAGAGCCTGGCACCATCAGTTACTGTATAGACAACTCTATAGATGGCTGCTTTATTTCCCAAGTTCAATAATGAAGTACAAAAGCCCTCAAAGCTTGAAATAAATGTCTCTTGTGCTTTCTCAGGAATCACTTCGATTGGCAAATAACTGTAACCGCATCATTACCGTTTAATGTTTCAAGCAGTTCCAGTGGTACCTGGAAGATAATAAAGAGGTGTCAGTATTATTCATATCTTTTAATTGATCCTATTAGCATTTCTTTTGTTATCCTGTGGGCAAAATTGTAACACTTGGCTAGGCATACAGTGGATAAAGGAGACATAACAGTCCAGACTAAAATACTCTCCTAAGTACCCATTATTTTGGATGGCTATGAGCAACAATATAACTTTGTAATAAAACCTATTTACTGGTAAAAATTAAAATTGCTTTTAACAGCTTTATAGCATGCAAATAATTAAAATAATTATACCAAGTTGCAACTGCTGTTCTGGTAAGTCTGGCTAAGAGATAAATTAAAGGGGAAAGAAAAACAAAAGTGTAACTCCCACTTGCGAATGCAAGAAACCTGTGAAAACAGAGATCTAGGATCTAGCGTTACCCTCTTTGCTCCAAAGTCATGTAGTTTTAGGAATGTTCTTATATACACATTTATGTTTATAAACATTAAATTTAAAAAATGCATCTCACACTATTTGTGAGATATCCTGAAATACCTGTGAGAAATGATAAATATCTTTTTACAGAATTCCCACTGTTTTCACTTAGACTTAGCACACTTTATCAACAAGCCAGACATTCCCATGCCATGATAAGATTTAAACAGAATCCAGAAAATTGGATATCTCACCATCTCCACAGTTTTTATTTGACTGTATAGTTTTGTACCAGTTTTAGGTAAATAATTATGCATTCTGAAAATTCAGTGAGAAATTGCACGTGACTTTTGTGTGCCCAGTACTGTATGAAGTTCTGTGGGACAAAAGAAGGCAAGATATACATGTATACATTAGGCAAATAAAACCATGTGAGTTCCAATTCAGCCCACCTTCTACTTTCTCTACATTTTTATTAACATACATAGTTGAATAACCTGATATTCAGAGATGACATGACTACCACAAAATCAAATGTGATTCCCAAACTAGTACTAGCTAGCTGATCCTATAATCCATGATCATCTATTTATTCATTACACATATTCTAAGCATCTGTTACCTGATGACATTCTGTTACTTATGTAGAATGGAAAAGTGAAGAAGGCACAGTCCCCAACCTTGAGAAGCCCACAGTATATAGTGGGAAAGACTGACATGTAAAAAAATAATTGCAATGTTATTAGTTCTCAGAGAAAAAACACAAACAAAATATATACTCTTTCTTTAATCACATAAGGTAAGTAACTTTTCTTTCCAACTATATAATTTAAAACCATGTTTCTTAGCCTTAAGGGCAAGTAATAATATGTATTTTTGAAGGATCGGTCAGAAAATAATAATAGCTATCTTTTATTCTGCTAAGTTTCAGTATCCATGTGCATTTCAGAAAATGTATTTATAGAGATGGGAAAATAGATTCCGTTGTGATAAGATCTTGGACTTTGAAGCCAGATTACCTGGCTTTGAATCTTGCCTCTGCTACTTACTATGTGACCTTAGACAAGTCAGTTTCCACATTTGAAAAGTATGTATAACATTAATACTTATTTGAGTGTTATTGTAGAGGTTAAATTGGCTAACACATGTACAGTTTTTGACACAAAGAAAGGACTCCGTGAGTGTTAGCTCTATCATTACATTTGTTAGGCTTCACAAAATGTCTATTGAAGAGGAGGTATGCTTCCTATTTTGCAGGTATGACAATTGTAGTTCAAAGAGTTAAGGGACTTTCTGTTATTTTCCCATGAGTGAACTAAGAGCAGAAATTCAAATTCAAGTTTATCTAACTTTATAGACATGAAAATAATCCTGGATTTTTCTTACAAACTGTATCATCTCATCTTATCCTCTAACCTCACTTCATATACCCATTCAGGTCCCATCTTGGCCCAATCCAACTTCGATTTGAAAATTACTTCATCATTTTTCTAGAGCTCACTGTGATACCAGTCCCTCTCCATGGTGACTGTCTTTTGATGCCTTTTAATATCTCTTTCCTTTAGGTCTTGTGCATTTTGTGGCTTGGTTCATGAATCATTCCCCAACCAAAATCATAATATTCTTCTCCAACATTGTCTTATAAAACAGTTTTATTTTTTTCTCTCTCTATCACCTAGATATGGTTTTTGTGTATGGTTCTACTTAGGTTAGAATTTCATTGTTTTTTGACTACCAGTTGTCCCAGCATCATTTCTTAAAATAAAGAACTGATCTACAATTTTCTCTCTCATCTACAATAACATATTTGTCATGAATCCATTTTCCAAAAATACATGCACTGAAATTCATTGTATTGCCTATCTCTGTACCAACATGACCCTGTCATGATTGCTAATCAGGCATGTCCCTCTGATCCATTGTTTTAAGGATAGCCTTGGCTCCTCTTGAATTTCTCTCTTCCATATTAATTATAGAATTAGATTGTCAAGTTATAAATATTAATTAAGGCATGAATTTTCTGGTTGGAACTGTATTGAATCTAAATATGAATTTTTGAAAATTTACATTTTCTTAATTTATGGGTATTAGTAAATATCTCTCAACAGAATTTTATAGTTTTGTCCTTAAAGAATTGTGCATTATTTTAGATTAATTCTTAACCACATTATAATTTAATTATTCTACAAATGGCATTTTTAAAAATGACACATTCTGTTTTTCATATTGAATGAATCTTCAAAAAGATCATGGAAAGTAACATTATGAAAATCTATGCATAGATTCAAAATCATTTTGCACCAAAATAAACTCGTACTAACTGGTTATGACATCTCTGAACAAAATCTAGTTTGATGCACTAAGAAGGATGATGTCAGTCTGGTTTCTTGGTGGACTGTTGTCCTGGTTCTTTGGCTTCTTGCTTGGAAAATTCACAAGCAGGACTGGTGTGATGGAGTGACCACAGACAAGAAGCAATTTCACACAAACAGCTTTTATTGCAGAAAAGAAGGGAGCTATATACAAAGTAAGAGTATGTTTCCATTAGGAAAAGGTCAGTGTTCAAGAGGGGAGAAAGACTTAAAAACTCCCAGGTTCTTCCCTTTTATTGGCCTTGTCCACTGGCGGGCTTATGGGTGGGACTGGGATGTTACCAGGTAATTGATATACATGATTGTCAGATGTTCTGTGTTTTCGTGCAGTCCCATCCCCTGACTGGTCCCTGGTTTCTCTGCCCCTAGGAACAGGGGCCTTCCTGGCCTGTATCTACCACCTGCAGATTTGGTCCCTGCCTAACAGGTAAGATATCAGTTAGAAAAAAGCCCCTATCAGAGCAACATGAATTTTGCTAAAATTGCAGCAAGAACAAACATAAAACTTGTGATGAAGTTTGAATGGATGAATGGTGAAATCACTGATGCTTTACTGAAACTTTAGGGGGACAATGTCCCAAAGAAATCAGCAGTTTACAAATGTATAACTCATTTTAAGAAGCGACAAGACTATGTTGAAGATGAAACCTGCAGTCCCAGACCACCCACATCAATTTGCAAGAAAAAAATTAACCTTGTTTGTGAAGAGGACTGACAATAAACAGCAGGAATAATTGCTAACACAACAGACATTTCAATTGGTTCATCTCACACAATTCTGACTGAAAAATTAAAATTGAGCAAACTTTCCACTTGATGAGTGCCAGAACCATTGTGCCCATATCAGCTGCAGACAAGAGTAGAGCTTTCAGTGGAAATTCTAAACAAAAGTGGGATTAAGATCCTGTAGCATTTCTTCAAAGAATTGTAACAGGAAATGAAAACACAGCTTTAGCAGTATGATCCTGAAGACAAAGCACAATCAAAACAGTGACTACCAAGAGAGGGAAGTGGCCAGTCAAAGCAAAAGCAGACTGATCAAAAGCAAAGATCATGGCAACAGCTTTTTGGGGATGCTCAAGGAATTTTGCTTGCTGACTTTCTAGAGCACCAAAGAACAATAGCACTGCTTACTATGAGAGTGTTTTGAGAATGTTAGTGGATGTTTGAGCAGAAAAATGTCAGAGAAGCTTCAGCAGAGGGTCTTTTATCTCCATGACAATGTTCCTGTTCATTCCTCTCACCAAACAAGGGCAATTTTTATAAAATTTTGATGGGAAATCATTAGGGGTCGACCTTATAGTCCTGATTTGGCTCCTTCTGACTTCTTTTTGTTTCCTAATTGTAAAAAATGTGTAAAGGACATCCATTTTTTTATGTCAATAATGTAAAAAAGACTGCATTGATATGGTTAAATTCCCAGGACCGTAAGTTGTTTAGGGATGGATAAATGGCTGGTATCATCACTCACAAAAGTATCTTGATCTTGATAGAGCTTATATATAAGAAATAAAGTTTATGTTTTTTATTTTTATTTTTTAATTCCATCTTTCCACAAACTTTTTGAAATTCCCTCATATGTGTATGTATAGTGAACATACACATAGACAAAATTGATAAATTTATAAATTGTATCCAACAAATTGATAAGCTCATTAATTCTAATGAATTACCTGTAGATTTTGTACATAGTCCATGCAGACAATTATATTGGATTTTTGTTTCTTTGTTTTACACTTACACTTTTCTTTTTTTTTTTTAACCTTAGTGTGCTCACTAGGACTTCTAGTACAGTACTGAATAGAAGTGATGGTAGAGGGTACCTTTGCCTTTTTATCATCTTAAATAGAGTGCTTTAACATTTCATGATATAATAAGCTCATTGCTGTGAGATTTTTGATATATTCTATTCCTACTGTTCCATTTACATTTATTTATTAGAAAACATTATTAAATCCTTTTCCACTTCTCTTGATTGAAAAGATTGTAATGTTTTCTCCTTTGCTCTATTAATGTACCTTTATTTATCCATTTCCTGACCTTAAATCATTTATTCATTCATTGATAATATAAAACCAAAGTGGTCTTTATGTATCTTGATGAGATATGATGTGACAATACTGTATTTTGTTAATTTTTTTTTCTCTTTAAATTGTTGAGTGAGGGTAGAATGTGGTTTTTCTTTCTTATGCTTCCTTGTCAGATTTTGGTATTCCTTTCGGAGTATTCTCCTAAGTACTAAGATGAGAAAGTGTTCTGTCTGCTTTTTTAATCAGGACTAGTCAGTGGAATATTTGTAATTTGTTCCCTGAATATTCAGTGGAATTTAGTGGTATAACACTCTGTATCTAGTGTTTTCTTTGGAGGAAAGGTTAAATTTTTATTTCAACTTTTAAAAGATTATGAGACACTTCAGGTTATTTTCTTTTGGTTCTATGTTCATAAGCTAATTTTCTGGGAATTTGATCATTTTGTATAAGCTTTTTAATCCCTCACCATGATATTTAATAATATCCTTTTAGTATTTACCACCTATGACATTTAATGTTACTATTATCCTTTGCTATATGTTTGTGTACATATCTTTGTGTGTGTGTTAGCTTTATTTCTTTCTTTACAAACTACTGGAATTTTGTCAATGTTAGTAGTCTTTTACAAGAACCAGCTTTTGGATTTTTTAACCTTCACTATTGATATTCAGGTAATCTTTGCTTTGTACTGTTCTGATACACATAGATTCATGTTCTCATGTGCTAGTTAAAAAACCCAAGGCCCTCAGCAACACAGCTAAAATTTCAATTATCATGCTATATTAACTGTGAGTAACTGCATAATCATGTCATTTTTTTTCAAATTCTGTAGGTGATTGGTAACTCTGCATGTGTTATTCAGTTCATGCACAGACAGCAAAGTGTGTAATTGTGTTGTCTCCTGTCTTTCAGTTGTAAACATGGCATTTTATACAAATGATAATCAAAAGAGAGAATTGGTCAATGAAGATAAAAAAGTATCAAAGAAACAAAAAGTCAAAACTCTGAAAGTGGTATTAGAAGATATGAACATTGCAACAGCAAAACAAAGATAGGACAAGACCTAGGCCAGCACTGAAAAAGTCTGATAAACTTAAAAAATGAGGTAAAGTCATTTCAATGCCTTTTAGTTAAATTTTTACTAAGAACAGAAAGTTATCTGTGACTGAGGTAGAGCATTTACTTCTATTTTAGGCAGAAGATGACTATAGTAAAGCAAAAGTCCCAATCAAGGATCCTATTCAGGCCAAAAAAATTGAAGTCACTTGCCACATTGAAAGAAAACAGTAATAACAAAGACATTAGAGAACATGCAATTTGTTTTAGCTAAGTTTTGGAAGAAATACGATATAAAGCATAAACTGAAAACACGGTAGCATCACAGCAGGAATGAGCAATGAATAATATGTATGAATATGGCAGAAGCTTTTACCATACTGGGAAAATAATGTTAAAGAATTCAAATAAAATGTAAGGAAGTTATACTAGAAACAACTGACAATAAGAAATCACTGACCTTGACACCTTCTCAGACACTCCAGATACGCAGCCAGAGGAATTTAATAATGGTGAACTTGTGGGAGTAAATGGGGAAAATAGTTGTGACAAAAAAAACAATGTCCCAGAGGATGTAGTACAGCAAAAAACTTCATATTAAAGGAACTCTAAGAAATACTGTATATTTTACAACATCGAAAGTATAAAGCATAAAATGCTGGAGGCTTGAGATTATTTGGACTTTTTGAATCTATTGATTGCTGTCATTAAAGATTTACAGTCATTAGGTATTCAATTATTCCTTCTATACCATTCTCTTACTTCTGGGCATATATTAAATATTCCTTGTATGTCATCCATGCCTCTCGATTATTCATATTTTCATTTCTTTTATACTCTCTGCTTTGGATTCTGAATAATTTCTTCAATTTTATATTCTAAATCATTAATTCCCTTATAAAATAGGCCAGGTCTATTATTAAGTCATTCTACTATGTTTTAAATTTTTATTATTATATATTTTTTCTTTTTCTAAGTTCCTGTTAATTTAAAAAAAATTTTTCTTTGGTCATTGTGTGTAGTCTCTTAATTAAACTTTTAATCCTTTGTTTTTAAAAATGCATTAAAGTAATGATTTTGTTTTCTGAGTCTGCAATGCTGATATCTGAGGTATTTGCAGATATCTGACTCTGGTATGTATGTGTACGTGTGTGTATGTTTCTTCACTTGGCTTTAGTTCATAAAGTATCATTTCCTTGTATGTTTTGTGAGTTTTGACTGAGATTCATAGTTCTTAGAACTGTAAGTATGAAAAGTCTTCAAGACTAAATTCAAAGTGGGTTCTTTGTGAAAGGATTTACCTTTGCTTCTGCCAATATCTTGGGAACTACCCGTTAGGGACCACTTTAAAACAAAGTATTGGTTCAGATTTGTTTGTTTATTTTCCATGATCATTGAGCTAGCACAGTTTTGGGTGTCCAAGATGTGGGAGAGCCCTCTCCGGTTATATAGAGAGACTCGTCCCCTCTCTATGCACTGATAAGGCTCACCACTGAAAATTCTCTCTGCACTCTCCTAAAGGATGAAGGGTTTATTTCTGGTGCACTGATTTACTAAGGGAATAGCCTTTTGGAGCCTTAACTTTATGGGGGAGGTGTCCTTTTAGCCTTTCCATCATGGACAAACCTGACTTTTTCTCATCTTTCATGTGTTCTGTGAGGCAATGAAAAACCAAAATTCATGTTCAATGGGTTCAATAAATATCCTCAGGACAAAAAGTTAGATTCTATGTTCTTCTTACCTTTATGGGTCTCTCCTGCCCTTAATTTTGGTTTGTTAAGATCCTTTCTTTCTTTCTATTTTATCTAGCACATTAAAACATTTTAAAATACGCTTTAAAAATATGTTTACATTTTTTTCCAACACAATTGAAATACGGGTCAGCATACCAAACCTGCCCTTTAGTCAGAAAGGGAAGGTCTCCCTGAGTCCTCTCTATCACTGCAAAGTGCCTAATTGTGCTTTATTGGTCTTTTCATTACCCAGAATTAGCTCTTTTCGTCTTTTTCTATATCTATGAATTAGCATATGAACTTCATATACTGCAAATTTTGGTTTTCACTACTATAATCCTAATGCCTAGAACAGCACTTGGCACAGAGGAGCTGAATAAATATTTTTTCCAATGCAATAATAGTAAATTTCATGTGGTCAGAATGATCAGAGCATGGGTTAGTCCTGTCTCCTTTTCTTTCTCTCTGTCTGTCTCTCACTCTTTATTTTTTAAATTTCAAAAATTTTGGGGTGTACATACTCCTTCTCTCTCTTTAAATCTTCTCACTTTCCTTTATGTGACAGCTAGTTCCAAACTCATATTAATAACACTGATCTGAGAAAGGATTAGTTTTGCATCTCATTGAAGCTGCAGATTTCAAAATTCAGATTTAAGATTAAGAAGACCAAAGCCACCTGGGTCTGCAGTCTTGGCAAAAGCAGTGTTCTACTGGCACAATACAACTTACTAGCTTCCTGAATGGCGAAGATTCAATTAATAATAGAGCAGTCCTGTATGGAAATAAGTGCAAGGCAATATTTGGGTTTGTATTGTGCCCTTTCCTAAAACCATCTTAATAGCACCCTAGGTTCACTCCATTCTTTAATACTGTCCTTCAGAATTCTATCACCTGTCCCCGGCAATGACATCGTTTCTCCTCCAATTATTCTCTTGGCCTTAAATGTGGTTTTGTTGTTGTTTGTTTGCTCGTTTTCTGACTATTCACCAAATCCACACTTCCAAATATTCTGACCATAAATTTACATTTAGATACTTGTCTACCCTAGTTTGTTCCACATTATGAGAATACAAGTTCCTGTTATGACAACACGTTACCTAACATTTCCTGTAAGAAGGGAAGGAGTGCTAATCACTTTCCCTGGAAAAGGAGTTCTAAAGAAGAGTATGTATGTGTGTGTATGTATGTGTGTGCGTGTACACAAATGCTTGTACTTATTCAGTGAAAGGGCTCAACATTTTAGAATAATAACTAGACACATGACTCACTCCCAGCTCAAACCCAATTTATTCAGGTATTTGTTTACTCAATAAATCAATATTTATCTTTTCTTCTGGGTCCAAGTAGACTCAATTTATGTCTACTTTATAATCTATAATTTTTAGTATGTGGTGGGGTCTCTTTGCTTTAAAGAAAGCTATTTACTTCAAAAGTTTGACTTAAAGCATTTGTGCTCATCTGAATGTTTTAATATCTCCCTTGAAAAACTGCAAATCTTGAATTAAAACTATAATTTCCTATTTTTAATTTATCACATCCAACCTCCTTCCCTGTGTCATTCATTTTCCTTTGTAAAACGGAGTTCTGCTGGTTTTCATATTATAATTTTTACTCTGTACTAAACCTACCTCCCTTAAAAGATTGTTCTAAGATGAAGCTGAGTCCAATGTTTTATTGATGAGTCCCAAGAGAAAGGCTTTTTCAAAATCCACTTAGATTGGTGGAAGCTATTGGCCATATACCTGTGGCATTATCTTAAATAGCATCACTAATCTTTATAGAGCAAAAGAAGTCACTTCTTAGTGCTGGGTTTCAGAATCATCAAAACCTAAAGGCAATGCCTCAGGCATTTACACTTCTGGTCATTAATATAAAAGAGAGGAGGGCATTACTAGCTGTTATTATCACACACTGAATTTACTTTTATTTCTAAAGAGGAAAAAAAAGAGCATATTAATGCTCTTGCTTCTCTTAGCTTTTTTTCCCATGCTGATAATTAGAGTGCTTAGAAAAATAATGTAGCCATAGATTCTTATCAGGCACATGGAAGGTATTAAAAATGATTGCATGGGTCTTTCTTCCATTTGCAAGAAGCAGGCAAGTTATTATTCAATTATTATTATGCTTTTACCTGCAGCAAGCTCAAAAAGACTCCACTGCCAAGTTTCCTGTCAAGCATTTTCAAAATCTGACTTTTTAAGGAGAATATTTGTAGGATAAACCTTTTGGAATTATAAGAATACTATTTTTTACCAGGAAACTTTTATAAACTATGGGCTAGAAACAATGGACAATTTATGAACTGAGAACCTAATGGAGAGAATGTATACAAGAATATCTGTATTTTTTGTTGTTGTTATATTTGAGAGAAAATGGGGAGAATTGCCAAAGGAAAAACCTATCTCAGTTTTCACTTAATTTGCAGGCATAGAGACAATCTAAGGGGAACAAAGTTTCTGATTTCAATTGAAATGATAATGGAAATATGATTGTCAAGGTTTTTTGTTTTAACTTTGAAAAACTATACCCTGGGGTTAGTTAAATAATTATTTCTATAATTGTAAAATGCTTTACATGCCGTGCCGAAAACCTCCAATCAGGGCATACCTGAAGCCTTCCCTATTTCCACTATAAAGCTTCCCACTCCCAGGCATAGGATGGTGTTTGTCTCCCTTGCTATAGCAAGAACTGAATAAATAGCCCCTGTTTGTTTTCATTTGTGTGATGTTTGTTAGTTTCCACAGGGCTCTCTGTGACCCTGGCTCTGTCAGTGACAATTTGAAGAAATACCAGTCGAACAGAAAATTAAAATCAATTCCACTTTTTTTTTAACCCAGACTGTGAAGCGTAAAAGACTAGGAAGTGTAAACATCTTCTAATTCTGACTATTCATTATTATTATTCTCACTGTTCATCACAAGATGGTACATACAGTCCTAAAATTCTCTCTTTCACCGTCTGCCCTCAACCAAAAGGTTATTTCAAACTAAGAGGCTCTTTTCTTCCAGCCAATTCATGGACATCCTCTTCTCCACATCCAGTGGCTAATATTTGATTAACAACCCCAATGTTTTAGGGGGATATTAGAGCTTCTCAAGCATAAATAAATTTTCCAAATTTTTTCTTGTGTACCAATTGAAGAAAATAATCCTAGTATAGAATGAATGGCCTTCATTGACTTCATCATTAGTCATAATAATCACCTTTTTGTTCTAGATCTTACTAGTGATCCGTCAGTTATTCTTTCTCAAATTTCTCCAGAGGTTGATCTAAAGTTAAACAGTTTATATATAATTTGTGGAACACACCTCTCCCTCTTTAGAAGTTATCATGATGTATGCAACTTTTTCTTCCAGCAGAACTCTACCTGTTCATCATTTTTTAACACAATTAAGGTAGATGAGTGATTCTACTAGTCAGAAGTTACATCGTACATTTAGCTGAATTCACCTATGTGAGGGGACTTAAAAAAGCTAGTTTCTCTTTTTCAAACTCTTCATCTATCTTATGCTTCAGTTCCTTCTCTTTAAAGTTTTTTCTTCCACTTTCAGTTCAAAGATTCTTTTCCTTTGAACAAATTAGAGTCAAGGTTTTCTTTTTGTGTAATCCATTAACAATTTTCCACGCTCTCCAACAGCACTTGTTCTTTTTGTTTTGCTTACAGCTCCAACGCCTGCTGTTTTACTTCACACTTTTTGCAAGACACAATCTTAGTTTATCTGTGATATCTGCTAGTTTTTTTCATTATCTATGTTTTTAAGTAATATTTTAATGTTTTTGCTCACTAACGACTTCTCAGAAGCACAATTTTGTTTTCTTCGTGGAATACGTATGTCTGCATAATCACAACTACCATTTGCAATTTGGACCTTGTAGAATGATCCTATAAAGTGTTTGGTCTCAGACAGACTAGGGTTTACATTCCCTCTCCATTCTAACATTTTCTTGAGAAGCCACTTACCTTTTACAGTCACATTTTTCTCACCAGTAAAAATGGAGACCGTAGTGGGTTGAATGATGACCCTCAAAAATGATATGTGCATGTCCTAA
>CM052443.1:22551671-22816103 GCA_028533085.1 Varecia variegata
CCCATCCCCTCCCCCCACCTCTGTCTGCTATTGTTTAGATATTGAGACTGGTGTGGACACTGTTGGTTCCTTTCCCAGATCTCCTTTACCTAGCCGGTGTGACTGTCCCCAGCTGCTGTGTTGTTGGTTGTTAATATGCATACAGTTGCACTCATAGCTGGAGAATTGTCCTCTGCCAAATGGTAGCTGTCTTGCCTAGGAGTTTAATCACTTCCCCCTGCACCTGGTGGCATCAAATAACTGACTAGCATTAAATTAAAAAAACCTGGCTTTCTTGCTTTGAGTTTTTCCTCTGTGTAGTACAATTTATTTTCCAAAGACTCCATGGGGATCAGGCTGAGCAGCTAGACTCCAGCTGAGACACATACTGGTTTAACTCTTTTCCCTGTCCTATTTCCCTCATGATCTGTCTCCTGAGAAGGCTGTCTTACAAAATCTCACGGACACAAATCCTTGCCTTAGGTTTTGCTCCTAGATAATTCAGTCTCAGATGGAAATTAGTAAGTTCAAAATACTTGAGTACAGTATGGCTTACTATAAAAAATGAGCAATAAATGTACTAGTATCTCTAACTGCCATTTTTTATTATAGGAGACAATTTAGTACACACTACAGATCATCGTAAGTGTGTTGCCTATCACAATCACTTGGTGACCTGTTCAGGTTCTGGCCAACAGAAACTGCCCACATTTCTGAATGTGCAACTGCATCTCATCTTTTCCTTTCCCAACCAACTAGGAAAGATTTCTCGTTACAGACAGAACTATTGCAGCAGCACTGAGTACACCAGATACCATGACTGTCTGGATTCAGGAAAGGAGAAAATGAAGTTATGCTGAGTTATGGATTCATGTTTATGAATACTGAAGATGGTGATAGTGTTATCTCCCAAACGGAGGGGTTCATGAGTATCAGGCCAATAGACACAGCCATTTCAGTTGTAGCAAGGATGTTTATTACTTGGCACAAATAAGGAACACATAGGGGCCACTTCTCAAAGCAGTGTGTCCCTGAACAAGGGGGTTGGGCTGGGTTTATAGGCAGATGGTAATGAGGCGTGATCTGGTAGGATCTTGTGATGAGATGAAGCCAGGAAACATACTCTGGCTGGACCCTGCCATGGGGTGATGTCAGGGCTCAATCTGATTGAATCCTGCATCCTGCCATGCTGTGTCTGCTTCTTAATCCAGTCTCCACTTCTTGGTCCAAGCACTTTGGATCTGCTCACAGTTGCACACTTGGTTCTCTGGGCATGCTCGGGTTATATTACCTTTGACCTGGGGGGTCCATGGCAAATAAAAAAAAAAACTCACAACTTTGTTACATAAAAGTCAAGCCGGATTAGTCTGATGTGGACACAATAGCATCAACTTAAGGCTATTCCAAAGGGTGATGGTAGCTTTCTGGAGTTTTGCGGAATTAGGATGTTTTTAGGGTCAGTTTTGATGTGGGCAGATGAGAGAGAAAATAGAGAAGCAACCGTTCCATTTGCTTCCTCCAAATATTCATATACGGTCTCCTATCACTCTGTAGCTAAAGTGATCCAGTAACCATATCTTGTATTATGGGACAGCGTTTGAATTCTCAATGTCTGTCTATGAGTGCTGTTTTATTTTAATGAATGTCATTAGCTTTCATTGGGGTATGATTTGGGTATGTCATACAGAGACAATGACTCTTTAGTGGGACTCTACTACACCAAGATGCATATAAATACTTCAATTATTCCTAATTGAAGCAACACCATTCATTATACGGCCCTGTAGACTGGTCATATTAACATTTTAATGTTAAGTCAGTGGCAAAATGCATATGCAGATATGCAGGCCCCAGGTGTGTTATTTTTTTTTTCTTTTTTCAGAATTGCATGTCTGGCTAATGAACTGTTTTAGCACAGAAATGTAAGAGGAACTTTTGATATCACCTATTTAATTGTTTGATCTTTATGTAGGGCCCCCCAGATTATATCCATTTTAAACTGGCAGTATGGTTTATTGTTGTATTAGTATGTGATCATGTTAAGTACCCTATATAAGTGATACCTAAGGCTGCTGGAGGGCATGTTAACTTGCAGCCTTTGTGAATAATGTGGAGATGAATTAAGTCTGTTGAACTAAATTATCCCATTGTTATGATTTTTTAAGTTCCTGCTCAATCTTCACTCAGCCCATTTAATACATTAGGATCTTTTAAAAACACATTTTATATACTAGCTGGAAAAAAGAAAAATTCTCAGCAAATCAAATATAAATATATAGTTAAAAATATTTTTAAATTTTATCTAAAGAAATAATATAATTACATTATAATACTGACAGATCATTTTACTTAGAGCTTTTACATGCTCTTAAGTATAGTGGTAACATTTCCGTAAGCTCACAAGACGGAGAGTTAATATCCCTGTTATCACATGATTGAAACGGGTTTTTTTGGAACAAACTGAGATTCCACTCTAAGATGACCATTACCTGTTTTGTTAAACTATTTTGTATAGTACTATTATTGGTATGGGACTTAATGAGTAGCTTCTTTTTGCTTTACAGAAAGAAACTTTGAAAAAACCATCTTAGACAAGTAATTTGCAAATATGACAATGCATCAAAATAATCTGTGAGTTTTTATTTAACTTTTTTTTTATTTTGGAATATTACAGGGCTATAAACATTTTGGTTACATGAATTACTTTTGTACAGTTTGAGTCAAAGTGATAACTGTGTCTATCACCCAGACAGTGCATCGTACCCATTAGGTGTGAATATACCCATCCCTTCCTCTCTCTTATCACTTGCTTGATTTCTGTTGAATTTTACTACTATCTGTATGCATGAGTGTTGATCATTTACTTCCAATTTAGCAGTGAGTACATGTGGTGTTTGTTTTTCCTGTCTTGCGATACTTCACTTAGGAGGATAGTTTCCAGTTCTGTCTGGGTTGTTGCACAAGGTATTAATTCAACATTTTTTATGGCTGAGTAGTACTCCATGGTATATATATATCCCACATTTTATTAATCCACTCATGTATTGATGGATGGGCTATATCTTTGCAGTTGTAAATTGTGCTGCTATAAACATTTGAATGCAAGTGTCTATTTTTTTTTTATAAAATTTCTTTTTTTACTTTGGGTAAATACACAGTAGTGGAATGCTGGATCAAATGGTAGGTCTACTTTTAGTTCTTTAAGATATCTCCAAACTACTTTCCGTAGAGGTTGGACTAGTTTATAGTCCCACCAACAGTGTAAAAGTGATCCTTTCTCTCCACATCCATGCCAGCATCTGTTGTTTTGGGACTTTTTCATGAAAGCCATTCTGATTGGAGTTAGCTGATTTTAAATGTCAGACATACCAAATAGAATCTCGATTCCCTGCGGAGATTTTACAAAATAATCCCAGTATTAATCCACAAACAGACAAGTGCTTAGAAACTACTAATATGATCAACTTTATTGCTCCCTACTAGTATTCCCCAAGCGAAGTTCTCAGTTATCCTTTCAAGATGCCATGATGCTGGAAAAAGCCAGCACAGGTTAGTGGTCAAGAACGAGCCTGAAGCTAGATGGCTTGGAATTGAATTTGTCCCCTGTTTTCCTGTAGCTGTGACAAGTTACTTAACCTCTCTGCATCTCACTTTCTTTGTATATAAAATGGTGATGTATGTGAAATCCATTTAGTGATAATGAAACATACTGACTTGATTATTGTTAACATTTAATCTGACATGTTCTAAGGTGTAGGATTCAGACTTTTGACACTGTTTTATGTAGAAAGACAAGAGAATAAAGACAATAGTAAAGTCAATGGATATACTATAAACATAGATAGTGTAGGACAGGATTCTTGCTTCTTTGAACTTTAGTTTTAGGTTACATTTCACCTTCCTTGTAGTTAAAAGGAAGGCCAAAGTATGCATAGTGGGAGAGAAGCAGCTCATGCAGCAGACTTTTGGGGCAAAGGGTCCCTTCCCAGGTTTATTTTTTGACATCAGCTTATGTGATCGTATGGGCTGGCAAGTTGCAGGTCAAAAATTTGTGGGTCAGACAAGCAGGCTGGCAGTTCAGGCGGGAGTTGATGTTATAGTCTTGAGGCAAAATTCATTTTTCTGTGACAAACCTTAGTTTTTGCTCTTAAGTGCTTCAATTTATTAGATGAGACTCACACACATTATTGAGGATAATCACCTTGACTTAAAGTCAACTGCCTGTAGATGTTAATCACATCTGCAAAATGCCTTCACAGCAACACAGAGACTAGTGTATGATCAGCTACCTGAGTGTGATAGCCCAGGCCACACCTACTGAGTGTGACAATGTGTGTGTGCGCCAGTACCAGCAGCACAGGGTGCTGCCTTTTTGCTTGCAGGGTACTGCAGTCCTACAGAACCTCAGATTTTGTGTCCAGTCTTTAGAAAAATTATAAAGTTGGTTTATTTTTAAACAAATTTTTGACCTTTACATTTGCCTTTGGTGCCTTCACTTTCCTCTTGTTTCCTAGTTTTGATGCTGCTCTCCTGCTAATCCCTGGATATGCAGAACCCCTCACGGCAGTATGGCCCCAGCTCCACTCTCCCTGAGCAAAGCACAACCCTTTGGATCTAAATTTTCATCCATACTTATTTTCATGGAAGTGTAGGGGAGAAAAAGTCATCTTTTTTCCTCACTCTTCACTAGGTTCATGGCTGAGGCCCTGTAACAAAATACAGATTAACAAGAGAAAAGAATATAAATGTATTTCATATAAGTTTTACAACACACAGGAGCCTTTAGAAATGAAAACCCTAAAGACCCAGGGAACACTGTGTATTTTTATGGGCAGTCTTGCAGAAGGATCATTGGAGGACAAGAGATAATGACCTAAAGGTAATAAACTGTTGGAGGGGGGCACTTAGCAAGGCCTGTTTGTTCAGATTCTTCTTGGCTTCTATGTGTAATACTTTTTTTCCTACAAATACAGGGCAGGATACCTGCAACATGAGCATCTTTAGGGGGAAAAAGATTGAGAATGTCAGAGAGTAACCTTCCTAGATTTTTATGGCCTACTTCAGGGAAGAAAGAGGAGAGGGGAATTTTAGTTTCTTTGTCCTGTTTCAGGACCAAGAGCAGTGGGAAAATTTGAGAGAAACCTTTCAGCTTCTGCAGTTTTCTCAGTTTCCTTCAGCTTAAAATACTCAATATGCCAAGCAAGGGGCCATATTTTAGGGTAGCATGTCCTGCATTCCATCAGAAGATACTTATTTATCACATGATCTATTCTTTTATGATTTTGCTTAACTAGTTAATGGAATGATATAATTTTTTCCCTGTTGAAATTAAATGCCAATAATGGGAACAACATTATTTGGAAGTCAGATGTTCGGACTTCCAATGCTGAATCTGCTGTATAACATAACCATGTGACTTTGATTGACTCGTGGAATCTCACTGAAGCAGACTTAGTTTTCTCATCTAGGTGGAAAAAGGACATTCTCTGATGATAAAGCCTTTTTGTTCTCAATCATAGACTAGAACCAACCATGCTTTTTTCTTAATTTTTAAAGATATCCTCTTTAGCATGTTTTCTTAAATGTTTTAATTTTATTAGTAGTTTTAGATTTGTTTAATATATTTAATTTGAATAAATATTTCTCTTCCTTTATTCTTACTACTTGATCTTAGAGTAAATCTTGTTATAAATTTCTATGAAATAGTGTTTAAGACAAAGATTCAAAAATAACTCTTAATTATACTTGACTTCTTGAGGAATGAAGGAAATTCTGTATGATATTAAGTAAAAGAGATGCTATTCACAAGAAAAAAGGAAGAAAGAAAAAGAAAGAAGAAAAAAAAGAAAAGAAAAGTTAAAATCAATATACCCTGTAATTTGAGCTAGTTAGATGATGTATGTTTGGAGTATAAAAGTTAGCATGCCACTTACGTTGCTATTACAGTAATGACCTAAAACACTTCAATTCCCTCACATTCCTAGATCATTCTGGGGATGGGTGATGAATATATCCCATTCACCTTTTTCATTCTTGTGTTAGGTGCTTTGGCATATTGGATTTCAAGAACAACTATAAGTAATTAATTTCCCATGTCAAGATGGTATTATTTTTCCAGTAGCTGAATAAGTACACTCTTACATTGATTTCTACTATCTTCTATGTGTGAAGTTTTATCATCAGAAGAAGACGATGAACTCATCAAGGGCATTGATTATACCCTATTTCTCTTTTACCTTCCCCAGCTACAGCAACCTACAGAGAGCTGAACTCAGATTTTGAAAAGTTCTTGTTTATTTGAGCATATCAGTATTTTTCTATTACCATACACTATAGAAAATTAAACAACACTCGAGTAACTTGAAAATAGAAAATGCTTTTTATTTATTGGTTTTAGTAATTTCAGATGATATGTGTGCTACAACATCCTAGCCAAGCACACTATCCAAAATATCTTGGTCAAGCAAAAGAGGCATGCAAACCTTTAAGATTTAAGAAATAATAAAAACAATCATCAATGCTCTGTTTCCTATATGTTAGGCACCTGATACCTCCATAAATGTAAACTTTTCATTCAGTCACCTAATGGATATTACCAAAAGATATATTTGATAGGCTAATGAATATTCATTGCTCTAAGTGTATGTGTGTGTGGATATCCACTTACAGAATCCATGTACTTTATATCATAGCATAAATTATATATAATCTAGATCTAGAAAAACCATTTAATAAAGCATATGGAAAAAACATAATATAGAAATGTTCCTTTTCTCTAATTTCTTGTATTATCTTCTAAGTATTTACAAATGTGTTCATTATGGGCATTGAGCCCGACCCTTGCTTTTATTTATCTAACTAACTTCGTTTGTAAGTTTGCCTTTAACACAGAACTAGAGCTTTCAATATTTTTAGAGAATGCTCTGCTAACCACATTATTCAGAGAAAAATTACTGATCTTGATGATAGTACCAAAAGTGGAACTAAACAGAATTAAAAACAGAAATAAATCCTTAAATATTAAGGATTATATATTTTACCAATGATTTACCCCTCCAGTTAGAGCAAGCTTGCAGATCTCTCTTCACAAGGCTGAAATTGTGAATGGCCCAGATGCAGGAGGAAGATGGTGCAGCTGATTCCCTATCTGGAATCTCTTCTGATACAAAAAATGTGAATACTTCTGGTAAATCTTGTATTGTCCATTTTTTATTCTGCCCCTGTCTGACTTCAGCTTACATGTACTTAATGCTAGGAATGTGTTTCATCATTGGTCTTTGAAATATCTTCCTCTCTTCTTTAAAATGACAACCTTCAGACCCAATGAGGCAGTGTACAGGAGAGGCAAAGGGACTGTGGTCCATCAGCTCCAGTGATGCTGTCCTGCTTTGCTTCAGTAAAGAACCAGGATCGGCTGCTTTGGTCTCCTGATCTGTGGAGACGATTTGATGGGCAATTGTGAAGACCAATAATCCCTTTTGTCTGTGGCAATAAAGTTCTCAGGTCAGCTATGTTAGACTCAAAGAAGAGTGATTCTTTCCTTTGAATATTGGGGCTCTCACTCAGTGTGAGAAATCTATATGGAGTTGTAAGTTTGAGGAGGGCATTGAGAGGGCAGCCCGTGTTGCTGGGTCTGAGTGATGCATAGCTCCTTGCACATCCTTGCAGTCAACAAGACCCTCGTCCAAGCACAAAGTATATTTTTTGTACAGAGTTTCCCTTTTCTTCATACTTTTCTTTTTTTATAGATAATTCTGATTTGCATCGAATTGATGGAGAGCTGCTGTTTATCACATCAAACAGTCCTCTCTATAGACACCAGTCTTCTGAGAGTTTACTTGTAGATGAAAGTCCATATGTGTTACATCCAAAGAGAGGATGAAGAATTTAGGGATGCAATTAGGAGTCATCACAACTTGGAAAATGTTCTTGTCCTTGCTTGTTTGTTTATCTTTTGCTGCAGGCTTTCTCAGTCTGAAACTGGTCCAAGCAAACATGTTTTCAATAGTACTCTTTATGGCAAGCTGAGATGCTGTCAACAGCATGATTTCAAGCTGCAGGTAGACTGTGTGTCTCAGACTGTGAGTTGATTGAAGTTTCTTTCCTGAAGTGCTGGATGGAAACTCGTCCTTTATAGACAGCTCTCATTACATCATGTTGCAGTCAGATGTCATTGGCATGGAAACAGGAAATTGAGAAACTGCTACACCAGCTCACATTCACCCTGTGATTCACACAGCTCCATTACATTAAGGAAGCTCAAAATGTGTGTGTGTGTGTGTGTGTGTGATGGACACTTGGGTTGTTTCCACATCTTTGCAATTGTGAATTGTGCTGCCATAAATATTTGAGTGCAGACGACTTAATTGTAAAATGTCTTTTTTTTCTTTGGGTAGATGCCTAGTAGTGGGATTGCTGGATCAGATAATATTTCTATTTTTAGTTCTTTGAGATATCTCAAAATTACTTTCCACAGAGGTTGTAACAATTTGCAGTCCCACCAGCAGTGTAAGAGTGTTCCTATCTCTTCACATCCATGCCGGCATTTGTTGTTATGGGACTTTTTGATAAAAGCCATTCTCACTGGAGTTAGGTTATATCTCATTGTGGGTTTGATTTGCATTTCTCTGATGGTTAGAAATGTTGAGCACTTTTTTTATGTTTTCTGGCCATTATTCTGTCTTCTTTTGAAAAGTTTCTGCTCATATACTTTGTCCACTAGATGACTTAATACCTTTTGCAACAGTTTGGTTTGAACTGGAGACAATTATCCTAAGTGAAGTATCTAAAGAATGTCAAAACACACACCACATGTACTCATTATTAAATTGGAACTAACTGATGAGCACACATGTGCATAGAGGGAAATAAAACTTAACAGAAATCAAGTAGGTGGGAGGGGACAGGAGGGGTTGGGTGAAAATCTACCTAACAGGTACAGTCAACACTATCTGGGTGACAGGCACACTTATAACCATGACTCAAGCATTAAAAAGTGATCCATGTAACCAAAAATATTTGCACCCCTGTAATATTTTGAAATAAAAAAACAAAAAAGAAGCATACAATCCATGTGCCAGTCAATCAGGGACACCATTGAGCCGAGCATGTAACTGCAAGCACTGATTAGGTCAAAGGCTCCACACTGCCTTTCCATGAGTTGGTGAATCTTTCACTCTGGTTAGACTCGAGGCTTCCTTTTAAGAGTCAATTACCTTTTCTTTCTTTTTTTTAATTTCAAAATATTAAGGGGGTATAAATTTGTTTCATGGATACCTTGTATAAGGCTTAAATCAGGGCATTTAGTGTGCCTGTCACCAGAATAGTGCTCATTGTACCAAACAGGTTAGTTTTCATCCCTCACTCCCTTCCCACACTCTCCCTTCCTGGTTTTCAACATCCTTTACATCTCTTTGTGTTTGTGTGTGCCCATCATTTAGCTCCCCATTATTAGTGAGTACAAGTATATCAGGGATGGAAAAATCAATTGCTATTTTGTACTTTCCAGGATGCTTGAAGTCTTTCCTAATCATCACTAATCATTCACTCATCACTAGCTATGTTCAGCTGCCCTGGCACTATTTATCCATTATAATTTCCCAGGTGAGGTAGACATAATACTCTTAGAAACTCCATTTATTGGTCTGGCACCATGGGAATCTTTCTGGATTGTTGGATAGGAACAATGAGTTGCAGAGATCAGTAAAAAACTAGAGAGGGAGAATTAACGCAAAAAAAATTTAAAAGAAAAGAAGGATGGAGGGGAGGGAGCGAAGGAGGGGCTGGAGAATAAATGGTTAAAATCCTGGCATTCATGTTTATTTCCCTGCTGTTAGAAGCTCACACTAATATTTTCCTTCTTTTAGATTTTATTGTACTTTGTATCAGTACCTGGGAACACAGCATTTTGTTATATTCAGTTATATGACTGTGATTGTTAGAAACAGAAATTGATTTGAATTAGATTAAGCAATGTACTAATACTAAAAATAATTAGAGTGATTTATTTTAATTTGCAAGACTGGAACATATAATGAAAAGGCAAAATTATAGCTGAGTTCAGAAGAATAAAAGCAGAAAGTGCCAAGCTATCATAGTTCTGTTTTGGGTCCTTGTCTCGGTCTGTCCCTGTATCTCTGCCATATTCAGCTCTCCTGGCCCTGCAGTTCTTTGTGGCAGGTTTGGTTCCTGAGACACGGATGCTGACATCGAGTTGGGATGCAAGGTATTTGTCAAGAATCACTAATGAAGAAAAAGGGGAGAAAGCAGAATTGAACAAAGGAAAAAGGCCTCAGCCAATTTGGCAGGGGGGTTTGAAGGAAAATTAAGCTGTCATCAAGCTGTCTCCTGGCAGGCTGAAGTGAGAACCTTTATATCCCTTCCTTACTCAGGCATAGGATTTGGGCTTTCCCCAGAAGTGGAAAGGACATGCCTTCAGGAATGGTGGCTCTTGCTCCACAGGGCTGAGGCCGATGCTGAAGGGATGGTAGGAGGCTGTCCGCTGACCACATTCCCAGCAGCTGGCAGCAAATCTCCCCTCAAAGGGGGATTGGGTGTTTTATCTCCGTGTCCACCACACTCTGGCTTTCTTGTCCTCATGGCTATGTGGTTATTCCACAGCTGCTGAATTTCATTAACACACTGTCTAGTTACTGGACTCTAAGTTTCGGTAGACAAAAATGGTCCTTTATCACTTGCGTGTTCCCCACAATAGTCTGAGCAATTAGAACCTACACACCCAGAGCACCATCATTGTGAAATGTTACACTCAGTAAGCCCTGACGAAATTCTTTATTGATTTCTGAGCGGGACAAACTTGGACTACATTAGGAATTTTTCTTAGTTTCTTTGGACAGAAAGAAAAGTGAAAAAGAAAAATAGAACAGGATACTAAAGGATCCTTCATGGGAAACTAACAGGATACTTCATGGAAATTCTTTTCCTAGAGAACTTCAAGGGAGGGGGAATAACACTTTGTTAATTTAAATATATATATATATATATATATATAAGAGAGTTAATGTTGTCAACTTTAGTTGCTGTCTCAGTCCTACTTCTGATGAGATGTGACATTGTTCAAGGCACTTAGATTCTCTGGGCTCATTTTTTTCATCTGTTAAACAACAAGTTGGGATGAGTTGTCATTTTTATTGTAATATTTCATGAAATCTATAAGAACATAGATGGTGACATGCTGGGTGTTTCAGTCATTCATTACTGAAAACTGGGTGTCTGGCCTTAAGATTATTTGTGTGTCTGTGTGTGTGTGTTTCTTCTAATTTAGGACTTTTCTGATGCTAAAGATGGAAGCTCTTGTGATAAATGAATAAAAAAGGAAAAGGGAAACAACATTGAGAAGACCAGTTGAAGTAAGTCATTTATGTTGGCCTGGGTAACTACAGCAAAGACTTAGGTTTTAGGATGGGAAAACTTCAGTTTCAATTCAACTTTCACTGATTAGCTCAGTGACTATGAATAGGTCACTAAAACCCTCTGAACCATTTCCCTCATCTTTTATAAGAGAAATGAATAATATCTAACATATGTACATCAAGAGAATGTTGTAAGTTTATAATTAGATAATATATACATAAAGTACTTTGTAAATTGCAAAGGTTTATACAAATCTTAGTAACGTGGTTATAATTTCTTTAATCCTAGATAGATAATGGAATTGGTATTTTAAAGAACTTAAGCCATTAGTAGCTAAGGGTGGGTGAATTTATAACACCACTTTTAACAATGGCATGGAAACCTGGGATGATTGGAGATACTGAACAATTTAGCAAGAGGTAGGGATGCTAGAAACACGTATGGGTATTGGAAAGGACACCATTCTGACTTCCAATCTTTCTGAGATCTGGCCCTGACCTCACATATCGTCTCTGTCCCGAGTCTGTTATTTCTTACTCTATCTTGATAGAGATATTTTTTAATCCTTAAAATGAAATGTACGTCATGACAAGAATGAAGTAAAACTTAGCTCTGAAGGAAATAAAGCAGGCCATAAAACGAAAGCCCTCCTCAAGCCATAAAGCTCACTGAAGCCAGCCCTTTCAATTAGAGCTCATCCCAAGCATCCGTGATGTTTTCATCTCCTTCTCAGTCATCAGGATTTTTCACAGAACAGGCATAAAGCCAGTAATGGATTAATAGTTCTGTGATTAATGGAAGAGATGTAATATCATCATTTTTAATCACTGTATTTTATAAATAGGAAACTGTACAATAATAGTAAATGATGATAATATTTACAATCTCCTAACCTCCTAACCCTATACTCCTAACCTCCTAACCCTATACTGACCAATTTTGTTTCATCAGAGAAAAGTTGTGTGTAAATATAAGTGGTATAAATAAACATATGTGATCTTTTTTTTTTTCTCAAGGAAATCCTTTGTAAAACAAAGATTGATTTTGTATAAACGATTGGTTCATAGTTTATATAGCTTTGGATAGTAATCTTTTGAGATTTTTAGAAATCGAATATATCTCAGTTTTTATCAATATAGGAATACTTAAAACCTGTGAGAATATTTGAAATTATCTGGTTCAACCTCTTTCATTTTTCCCGAGAATAAATCTGAAACTGGGCAGATGAGGAGACCTGCGCAAAGTTCAGAGCTCTTTCCTGGGAGAGCTCAAGCTGAGCTCAGGATTCTGATGCCAAGACCTGTGCAAAGACATAACCACCCTCGCCCTGTAGGCCCCCAGCATGAGCAATCATATCCACATGGTTCTGGATTCATCAGCACTCGTTCTTCTACCCACTAGAGAGTGTCTTCTGTGGGTAACAAACAGGACCAGATGTTCATAGGTGTTTGTGTAACTCCAGCGACTATGGTAGTTAGAATCACAGACTCCAGGAATGTGGTATGTAGAGGCTGTAGAAGTCACTTATAATCCTTTATTCCACGTGTGAATCCTTCAAACACAGTGGTCACAGAACACCTGAAGAATCTCTTCTAAAGACAGAAACTTACTGCTTTATGTCCAGTTGCAAGACCCTTTTAAACATTAGTTATTCTTCTGTTCCAAATCTTATAATATTGTTCAAATTTGAAGATATTTGAGGCAACCATTTTTCTCCCTACCTGTTCTCCCTTGCAGGAAAAAATAAAACATTAAGCCATGCGCTGACACATCATCGTATCTACTAAAACTCTCAAACTCAAATTTTTTTAACTCCCTCATTTGTTCCACATTTGAGACCTTAAAAATGTATGGTTTTAGGGAACAGAAAACTAAATACGTAAAATGGTACTACCATAATGAATTCATAGTATCACGGAGGGAAAAGTTATGTAATTAAATACTTGCAAAACTCTTATTTAAACCACGATATAAGTTATGCCGAAGGAATTTAGGAGATATGCCTAGAAAATTAGAAGTAGTAGGAGTGGCCAAGAAGCATGGACATTGTTGCATTTGTGGAATTAACTCAGGAAACAGAAACAGAAGCGGCATTAAAGATCACTTCCGTTAGCTAATTGTGAAGATGGAGAAATGAAATCTCAGAGAAGTGGCGTCTCCAAATTTCTGTAGCTTCTTTAAATAGGACTGAAGGAAGGATTTGCTGAGAAACTGGCGTTTTAATATCCTCATAGAGGACTGAGAGGGAGTTAAAGAGCAGCAAGGGGTGGAACGGCATTCCATACCCAGGGAACAGCCAGCGTGAGGCCTGGAGGCAAGACTCCTTCTGAATTGTCGCAGTCACAGCGAGAAGTTCAGCATGGTGAGGTCATGTAGCACCAGAGAGGGACAAGACTGAGAAAGATAACTATTCGTAAAAATAAAATTAAAAAAAAAAAATCTCCAGTGCTTTCTTTATTATCCAGTTCCAATGTTTTCCAGCCTCCACCCTCAGGAAATTCTTCCTTCTGACTAGACTCATTCATTTGCTATCATCAATTAGAATTATAGAAAAGAAATGAATACAATTGCTCTTTATTCATTGTTTTTGCTCGAATGGCTCTTCAGATTCACATGACAGTTTCTTAATTTGTACCAGGTAAAAAACAAGAAAGTGAATTTCTTGTTATTACTTTCTTAATTTTCTTATTACCTCAAAGCAGGAGAGGCTGGGCCAAGACTCTGCAGAAAGTTCATCATCTCTTCCCTCAGCCCTTTTATTTGCTTTCCTTTGATTTTTATCAATTTTCTTTTTACCACTGTTATGGCAGAACTACTGTCCACTTCACGTAGCCATTCCTCCTGCAGGCTCCTCTTCTTGTCCCCTTGCTCTGATATTACAGAGACGAGCCTCGGAGGCCAGGCTCTAAGAAGACAAGACTGCGTGAGTCACAGCCGTGGCTTCTCATGCTTACTGTGTGGCTGACGTTCGATAGAAAGTAAATAAATGCTACCCTCTGCTGTTTTTCATCTGTAAACATGAGAGCAAACTCAGGAGGAGGAAAGGTGAAATCCTGTCTGCTTAAAAGCAAAATGGTTATGTGAAGCCCTAAAAGCCTACAATTTACCCAGGAGCTGAAACATATGTACTCTCAAAATAACCAAAACAAAGAAATAATCTATTTAAAAGCTATGGGTATTACAGTCTCTTAGCTCTAAATTATACCTTCCATTAAAGTGGCAAGAAATGACTCGGATGTGTTCTACAGATAAACAACAAATGTGAGCTTATGAGTCCCCTGGAAGCTTTGAGATACTTGTGGCCCAGAATTCAATAGGAGGAAAAGCTGGTTCCTTCATAGAAGGTAGGGGTGTCAGTTTTTGAACAGACGATTACAGAGTTAGCCAGGGAGGAGGACATGGATTCCAGATGGGGGTGTCCTGAATATGAACCAATGTTCATCATAGCAAAATGAGCAGTTTTTCAAGTGACATTCTGATATACTGGAATTTGGATACTGAGGTGCCCTGGAGGGGAAAATTGTCTTTGTGAATCACTTCTCCATTCTCCTCTGGAACTACCACCCCTGCTGCAACACACACACACACACACACACACACACACACACACACACACTCCACAGACGGGAAATAACAGGTATGGACTTCAGATAGTTAATCCCTGAGACACCCTTGCCCTCTGTCTTTAATACTAAACACTGATAGTTATCAGAGTTTACTAAGGACATTCTAAAATGACCCTCAGTAAAACTTGGAAGGTTTTACAATTAATTTAATTTATTGGTTAAACCAAGCTCTCACCATATGCCATGATTTTTGCTCTAGAAGAATTTATAGGCTACAAGAGGATACAGACATGTAAACAAACACTGAACAAAATAGCAGAGTTGCAAATGATTTAATGAGGCTTTATTCCAGAAACTATGGACACGGAGGTAGGAGGAAGCTCCTCAGGGAGACCTGCCCTCTTTCCTCATCAGATCTCCACTGCTTCTTGCTGCCCCCACCCCCAATATTGCCATTTTCAGAGTCTGAAAATCTTCTTTCTAATCCTCCCACACTGAGAGATAACTGTCCAGAAGGGTGGGGGTGGAGAAAGGCTAAATAAGTCTAGAAGTATAATTTCAGGCATAATCCAATGGGCAAAATGCATGTCTATGCATGGGGTACGATGGCAGGAGACAGCAGGCAGCAGGCCCTTGTCTAGGGCCCTTTAACAACTGATGCTAATGTATAAAGCTAATCCTGGAAGCACATATCTTGTGGCTATTTCTACTTTGAGGCAAGCACTAATGACTATGTAACACTCATGTGTTGATGCAAAACCCAGCTACTTGCTGTGTTCTTTGCTGAAGGATTTAGGGATGTGCAGAAAGTAGCTTGCATATACTCAAGAATATATTGTATCTGTTGTCACCTGCCATCCACTGATTTATTTCTCATCCATTGTTTCAGCCTCTTGCTGCCTATCTCTGTGTCTTATGGGTTTTCTGTGCTTTCAGTGACTTTAGAAACAGGTTGCTTCCAGTTGGTTATCCTCTGATTAGAGGTTATTCAAGTAGGATCTATGAAAGAGGTACAACAAATCACCCTAACCTGTTCAGTTACAGTAACTTTAACTTTGCAAACCAACACATGGGGACTAGCAAAGGAATTTCTTCCAATAAGCGATGCATTTATATGACAACTCTTACAATTTTATAAAAAAATCAATCCACATTTACTTATGCTGTTATATTACTATATACTAATACAGGTACATTGTATGATCCTGTTATATGATTAGTTATATTACTATATACTAATACAGGTACATTTTGCAGTGATCATTAAAATGATTATTTTAACCAATTGTATGGTTTAAACTTTTTTTTTGATACTCACAACTGTTGAAAACTCAATTTTCATAATAAATATTTTTAAGAGACTTGATTTATTTTGATTTTAGTTAACATATTGGATTTTTCATGGAATTTCTACAGTATATGAGAAAAACAGGTATGGATATTTGAAAGTAAAAAGCTCCCTTGCCTTCGAGTTTTCTACATGAAGGAGGTAAGCAGAGTTGCAATAATTTCAGCATTAAATTGCAACCATCTTATTGTTTTGCTTTGATTTTGAGGTTAACTTACTTTAGGTTACAAAATAAAACTGTTTTGTGTTCCTGCTGGTACCAAACTATCTATGCAGACAGATGTCTGCTCAATTAAACAATAACAACAAAACATTTTGAAAAGCTAATCATAGTAGCTTTGTTTCATCTGGGTTTTTACACTGGTTTATATTGCCTTTAATACTTCACATGTGGTTTTTGACATCCAATTACTTTGGACACTTCTCGGCAGCCGGATTGCAGAAATGGAAGAAGTGTAGGGAGGTGGGGGGTTGTATGTTGAATTTCATGATGTAGAAGTCTACTAAGAGTTATTAGGATAATCATGATCATATTTTACACCCTCTTTGAGCTTTACTGGGATGCAGCACCATTGCAGCCCCTGTGGGTCCATTTTTCTCCACCTCCTTGCCTCTCCTAACCACATTCACTTTCTTCTCTGTCCCTTTACAATATTAAAGTAAAAATTAAACAGGCTGACTTCTTAGACCATCTCTCAGTCCCTCTCCTTCCTAAATTTGAATTTTCTTAATTTTTTTATTAATAGATAATTTTCTGTAGTTCTTAACCAAATTTGCACAAACCCCTAGATGGAACATGGATGCAATTCAGGAAATACTAATACTGTATCCAAAATTTTCGGTGTGTATATTATCAGGCATTTTTCTGGGGAGAGGTTCTTTAACTTTTAACAAATTCACCAAAGGCCACTCGAAAATGATTATAAATTGGTCTGTTATATGTCCTGGATTTATTTTTTATTTGTTTATTAATATAACTTATTCTTTATAAGCTCTTCACAAAGAATCTTTATGCCCTCCTTCTATAATTAAAGATGAAATCCAAATTTGCTAAAGCAAAATTCAAAGCCCTCAAAGATATAACTTTAGCATATCTCAACCTATTAGAGTCATATATGAGTATTTCTAACTAAAAAAATATCTATTGAACAATGATGAAAGGATGATATTCTCAAGAAATGGTGCTGAAACAATTGTTGAGCCATTTATTCAAGTAAATGAATCTCGATCCTTAGCTTATACAATATACAAAAATTAACCCAAATGAAATACAGATCAAAACTTGAGAGCTACAACTCTAAAATTTCTAGAAAACGACAAAGGAATAAATCTTAGTGACATTGGGCTTGGCAAAAATTTCTTGAATAGAACAACATAAAAAGCATAAACTATAAAACATATCAAAAAACTGGATTTGTTAAAACTAAAAAGGTTTTCTCTTCAAAAGACACTTATTAAAATGAAAAGCCAAGGCACAGACTGGGAGAAGACATTTGTGAAATATATGTCTGACAAAATGTTTTTACAGAATATATAAAGAATTTTACAATTCATAACATGAAAACAACCCAATAAAAAAGAGGGCAAAATATTTGAGTAGACACTTTAAAGAAGAAATATTGTGGCAAGTATCCATGTGAAAAGATACTGAACATCATTAGTTATTAAGTAGATGTTAATTAAGACCACAATGAGACCAGACTTTCCCACTGTGAAAATAAAATGCAAAAATAGAATGTGAAAATAAAAAATACTGATGATACCAAGTGCTGGCAAGAATGGAGAGCAACTGAAACATTTCTATACTACTGGCAAATATAAAATGATTCAACCACTTTGGAAATGTTTTACCTACAATAGGATTCATCCATTTCATTCCTAGCTATTTGCCTACAAGATATGAAAGCATGTGTCCAAACAAAGACTTGCACAAGAATATTACAGCAGCTCCATATATTTGTAATACTCCTCAACTGGAAGCAATCCAATCATTCAAAACTCTTGTTTTCTAAGTTATCAAGCAGGCCCAGTAAGTGTAAAATATTTACTCTGAAATTAACTATTTTATTTTGCATTGGTAGGTATTTCAAGCCATCACTTATTTTAAAGAATTGAAATGACTTTTTGCAATGAATCTGGGAGAGAGAGATATATATATGTAAATAAGAGGTCAGATTCCCAGAGAAAATATAAAAAATATTCACTTCTCCACTGTTGAGTGTCACTTAATACATGAAACCTTACTAAAAATCAATTTTTAATTTATTTCTAGGGGATTTCATTCTCTTTCCAAATAGTCTGACCAAGCCCAGGGCAAGAAAGCAGAGGGGTGGTAAGAATGGGCAAAACCAGTCAATCAAAATAGTATTGAATGACTCCCAGTGTACCTGATGTCACTTCTATACAGAGTTCATTCACATACCAAATCCTATTTTAAAGCTATTGGAAAAATTGAAAAGTAACTCTGCCAATGTTGTCCTGATATAAAGAGTCTTAAAAGTAGCCTTTGTGCTCTGATGAGGTAAAATTAGAAAGCTTTCAGCTCTCCAGCACTCTCTTGCCCTTCTACCTCCTGCTATAGGATAAAGTCACACCAAGGCCATCACCAGCTGTGGGCCCTTTGTCATGGACATCTCAGCCTCCAGCACTGTAAAAAGTAAATTTCTTTTTTTTTAATAAATTACTTAGTCTGTTCTGTAGTATTCTGGTACCACAACAGCGAAATGGACTAAGACAAGTTATGTGGTTGTTTTATTGGTAAGTTGCCCTAGGAGAAGACAGAGGAAAGAGAACATTGAAAGAATAAAGAGCAGAACATAAGAGCAACGTTGTTGGAGGGCAAAGATTGACTTGAGGAAAGCACTGAACAAATTTCTAAGAAGAGATATGTCTAATACTCGGTTTCATATGTAGTTGACAAACTATAAATCCCATCTGTGTATCCACCAAGGCCATTTACAGATGTGTGTGCTTTTTATGAATTTTATTTATTTCAAAAAGCATGTATATTTGTGTGCTATTGATAATTTATACTTTTCATGACTATCACCATTTAAAAATGTGGACAGTGAATAATTAAAATGCAATAATACATATGAAATAATGTTTTAAACAAATTAAATTCATTCAGATGAGGTAAGTGGTCACTTCTAGAGGGAACTCTGATAATGTTACTCCTTCAGGATTTTTTAGACATGTGTGGAAAGGCGTGCATCTTTCTGTAATACATGATGGAAATTAAGTCAACTTTTTGTATATTCTAAAGGGAATAATGTCTCTGGATGATATAACTCTCAAAAAAAGAAAGAAAGAAAGAAAGAAAGCTTTCTTTTTATTTGCAATTGTGACTTCTCATTAAAAAATTGATTATATTTGAACATGGTATGTGGCCACAGAACGAATTAGAGCCCAATGTGAGACTGATTTTGAGCTTAGTGTTGAATACTTGAAGTGTGTGGACTAACAGAGAGTGGAGAGCAATGTCCCTGGGGAAAAGTGCTCCTACAACCAGAAGAAAGCAGTGGTTTAGGTCAGTTCCACTGCAGGTATTTAGTGCTTGTCATTCACAGAACCATTCCAGGCCTCGGGAGTCTGGAGATAAATAAGACACAGTTTCCCACTGAAAGAAGAGGAAGAGAAAGAAGATGTTGATCCATGATGTTTCTTAATGGCCAGGAGTGAGAGACATTAGCCTAAAGATTCTATTTTCAATCCAAGAAAGGTTTTCTTAGAAAAGATTATGTGTGTGCTGAATCTTGAAGTATAATTGCAATTATCCAAGTGAAGAAGAGCAAGAACATTGGTCTAAGCAGATGGAATCAAATCACAAAAAAATGGAAGAATGAAATAAAAATATAAGGCTAGCTTAATATTATTTAAACACGAAGTACATGATGGGATGTGGCAGGGAAAATAGGTCACAGTCTGCTCTAATACAGGCATTTTTGTTTGCCCTCATAAAAGCCTGCAGAAGGACTTAAAGTAGGGCAGAAATATGGTCAGATTTTAGTTTTATATATCATAATGTTCATGATCAAGTCTCCTATGAAGCAAAGCAGAATAGCTCAACTAGAACACGAGTTTTGTGTTGGATGTATGCTGAGATGAGATTGTCAGAAAGCAGACTAGTTCATCAAAGGGCTTGAGGACCAGCTTGAATTATTCCTCAAATCAGGACATATTGTCACTGTTTTAATTACCTCCTATTCACCCACTTGGATTCCGGCCCTGTGGTCATGGAGATAGACAAATGCACGACATCTGACACTGGACAGATGAGATGGCAGTTTAATGGTCACATATGTTCACAGTCCAGAGGAGGCAGACACCACAGGCCACACAGGGCCACATAGGGGTTGCACTCAGGAACAGAGGGAACAATCAGGGGCTGTGAGAGGCAGATATCATAATATCTAGAGGGTGGGTGGCCACTGATGCTCACAGGAGGATGACATTGGCTTGTCTGAATAATTCTGTGGGCTTCTAGGGAACTGAAATTCCTCAGGGATGAACCAGAATTGTACCTCATTCCTTTGATAAAGAGGGTTATTTGGCTAGGGGACTTTACTTATGGGGACAGAGTGAAGGGGAATGTGTGGTTAGATCAGTCAGGGCTCTCCCAGTTTCAGATGACAAAGCTTCACATAATGTTGGGTTTCAATTTTAGATCTTACCCCACATTTACGTGTCTACAACAGTGAAGATCACAATTGTCTCTAACATTTATTGGCCATTTTCCATGGGTCAGGTACATCTTCTAAGGTCTTTACAAGTTTTATTTCTTTTAATTCTTATAAAACTCTTTAAAGTAGAAACAATAGTGTCATTTTATTTATTTTTTTTAATAGTGTCATTTTAAACACAAGAAAAGTGAGGCATAGAACATTTACTCAATTTGCTCAATTCATAGCAAGTAAATGCTTGAACCAGGATTTGAATAGCAGATTATTTCATGCCAATGTCTTCAGAATACACATGACACATCATAATAAAAAATCATTACTCAGTGATTAATGTTTCAATTAAATCCAGCACATATATATTATGAACTAAAACACCAAATATGCTTAAATTCTTAGAAAAAATTCAAATGATTTTATGCCCACAGGGAGCTGCTTTGGAGTGTGAGTCTACATCCCCTGGTATACACATATACACATACCTATACATATACACATACCTCCCCTCTGCCTTTAATGGTACTTCAGTGGAAATATGTAGAAGGACTAGTAGTAGGAAGAAGTCTGGGTCTTATTTTTAGCACTGCTATCAAGGTGAAACCTGGCATAAATCTTTTTTTATTTTATTTTATTTATTTATTTATTTTTTTACTTGAGCTTCTTCAGATCTCAATTGAAAAGGCTGAATTATTTGTCTTCTGAGAACCCAGACAGGGCTCAGCCTCCCCAGTCATGAGGAAAACAAACTCTTGCCTTCACGGAGCTTACATTCTGGTTATGAAAGGCAATAAAAAGGGAAAAATACATAATGCAGTTTCAGATAGCTATAAGTGCTACAAAGAAAAC
This sequence comes from Varecia variegata, assembly GCA_028533085.1. NCBI lineage: Eukaryota > Metazoa > Chordata > Mammalia > Primates > Lemuridae > Varecia > Varecia variegata. The sequence goes on from CM052443.1 coordinate 22,573,463, forward strand.
TAGTAATGATGAAGAGTTAAATCCAGGGAAAGAAAATTTCAAACAGGAAAGAAAAAAAGGCACATGATACATGCTAGAAAACAAGAAGACCCATGGAGCAGACTGAACAAAGAGAAGAGTTAGGCTTCAGGGAGGCAAACAGGTACCAGAACAGAGAGGCAAGAAGTGACTTGAAACTTTCTTCTAGGATATATCTTCTTTGTAAATATAAGATACAAAAAAAAAAAAAAAATCTAAGAAATATATGAAATTACCTGAACTGAAGAGTACAGGATGTAAAATAATAAATTTTTATTGTGTGTGTACTACATCATCCAAGTTGGAATCCTATTCCACTTGGTGGAGATGTGAAGTCAGTCACTAGACATTGATATGGTGCAAAGTGTAGACATGAAGACAAACAAGCAGAGGAAGCAGAGACACCAAGAAAGATAACTTTTGACATATTTCCAGCATTTGGGGACCTGATGAGGTCACGGGTGATCTTCCCAATTTTTCAGTTTAAAATTAGAGACCAGAGTCAAATTGCAGCCAGTTAAGGAATAAATGATAGATGAGGAAGAGGAGAGAGTGAGACTTCTATTAGGAGGAGATTAGTATATTAAAGGAAGAACAAATTTGGGTGGAAGAATAAAGCTAACCATATGATTAATGGGGATGTTTAAATATGGTAGATGTTTAAACATATGTTATCCAGAAAGTACCAATAGGGTGAAAGAAATTGAAGCTTCCAAAGACAGAGGGTAGTTGATGGAAAATGTCTTCATTTGAACAAGAAAATAAATGAAGGAATGAAAGTCTAAAGGGGACTCTACAGGAATGACAAAGGAGAATTGAGAAGAAAGTAGAGGACTTAGTATACGAGTGAGAGCATGGGGCAGGGGCGATAGCACCTGAGAGCAAATATTGGAAAGTTAGAGGTTAAGACTTTGGAGAGAACAGAATTATCAATGGGATTTGCTACTTCCTAGGAGTCCAGAAGGATTGTTTACCTTCTTCCTCTATCTTAACACTGTTATGTGAATCACTTTCCATCACTTCTGTGGTACAGAGTTGCCTCCCAGTGTACTATACCTGCCAGACTTTGTACTTCCATCCTCTTCTGTCTATACAAGATCTGGGAATAAAAATGAAAATATGAATCTGGATTAGAAGAGAGTATGACTTGATTGATCTTACAAAAAGGAATCCCTCACTTTTCCAGCTTTATTTTATATATCTGAACCTCCACTGCCTTTTGTTGATTTTGAAATAGAGTGCTAGGCACTGTGCTAAATATTAATATAGCTTTTCAGTCTGGGCAAGAGTGATCAAAGCCCGTGCTCTCATGAACTCAATTTATTTGCCAAAGGCATCACACTATGAAATTGGATTCAGAAATAAGAACGCCAACAACAATGCTACTCAAAGTGTGGTCCGTGGACCTACATCAATTCAGGAACTATTTGCTACCAATTGGCAATGAGTAATGGAATTGAGAGTGAACAGAAATATTTGGACTGATTTATAGGATTAAATTTATGACTATCAAATGTAATAATTAAAAATTGAGGCCGATTTGCCTTTTGTATGTCTTTATTGTTTTGTGTTCCATTTTTATATGAGTTTATTTTTATTGCATTTTTTTTAAATTAGCAATCATAACAGATTGAGCAAAAAAAGTAACCTGGTTCTTCACCATGGGCAAGGTAGTTTAAAAAGCATGACCTTCTTACCAGTTTCAGGAAGCTTTGTGGTAAGAAGCAGACTCCCCATTTTTGGATTGTAGGGTTGCATCCTGGGTGCCTCTCCTGTCCTTCACATGGTATAAGTCTTCCCTCTAATATCACGGGCTCTGCACTTCTAGGTCTTTGACTGGCATAGAATTCTGTGAACAACAGTGGTCTCTCAACACAGGATCTTCATTAACAAAAAGATAACACCAACATAAAATGATACCTCAGAGGCCACTTTTCTTAAACTCCAGAAAAGGAACTCCAGAAAATATTCCATTGTAGTAGCTAACTTCTCTAACAATTCAAAAATAGATTTATTCTTAACTACTATGACCAAGGAATTTAGATAGATATCATTGACTGTCAGGCTTGACTTCAAATATCTTTAGTGGAAATAATATGTAGCTTCTGATTACATATGAAATCTATTAAATGCCTCCTTTATAAGTCATGTAAATTCAAGTAAAGTGATTCCATAAAAGTATAATTAAACACTGGTAAATATTAATGCATTTGAATTACATTATTCTGAAGATATTATCATGCAAAGAATTATTAATATTTATTGTTTCTTTGAATAGGCTGCTTTTACTGTTAGATGGAATGAGTAAGACTACTCATTCCTTTCAATTATAGAAATTGATTATTTTCAATTATGGAAATTCTATGGGACAATTTACCCAACAAGTCAGATTTCATTTCTCTCAGGCATTTAAAGTGCTCGGGTAATAAATATATAAGTGATTTAAATTTATGTTACAGTAACAAATGATGAGGCTAATACTCAATCATGAACTATGAAGCATGAACAGGATGGGGCTCGAGACACATGCCTCAAATATGGCTCCTTGACATTTGAGTAAACAACAGAAGCTGGAAGGTCTCTCTGACCTTCTCTCACTCCTTCTTCCGTGGAGTGGGCCAGAAAATCTAGCTGATCTTCCCCTGAAGCATGTCACGAGACCCTCAAAACTAGAGGCGCCCTCCTTCTGCCAGGAGAAAAAAAATAATTTTATCTCTGAAGACACAGAAACAGAGAGAAGAATCTGAACAAACAGGTTTTGCTAAGTTCCCCCCAGTTTAATAACCTTAGATCACATCCTTCTGTCTTGCAGTCCTACCTCTGCAAGGCTGTTCATAAAAATACGCAGATTCCCCTGTTTGTTTGGGTCTTCATTTCTGAAAGCTCCCATGTCATGTAAAATTTGTATTTAAAAAATTTACCTACTTTTCTCTTGTTACTCTGTCTTTTGTTATAGAAATCTCAACCATGAGCCTTATGATGTGTGAGGAAAAGGACATTACTTGTGTCTCTTGCACACAGTACACAGCAACAACAACAAAAACGACACCTTGGATGCTGTTTTCTTGATTGGTTGCAGAGAAATATCACATCAGTTCTCTAGGTGGCAGCAGCAGTCTAAAGACTTGTTTAGGAAAGAAAGAACGTCTGCAAATGCCCAAGAAAAATCTAAGATAAAACCCACTTTAAAAAACAAGCTTTCTCTTTTTCATGTCTTTGAGACATTGGGATTTCTTAACTACACAAATAATCTTGGGATTGTTTCAAATCAATTGGACAATATAACAGAGGACTAATAACCACAACAAAATAGTAGCAACTCAAGTAGTCCATGTGTTCTACTCTGGAAAAATAGACGGTTGTCTAACACTTTATTTCAGGCCAAAAAAAAAGGAAGGTAACAGCAAATGTAAATATTCCCTCCCCTCATGAATTATGTATGTCTGAAGTTGTATGATAAAAATACTAAGTATTTTCTTTAAGACCTTGATTACAGTTAAATACAAATTTTCTTGGGTAACTTAGTATTTAATGGACTAAATAGGTGTCTATAATTTTAAAGATAGAGGATGCATTAAAGTTCACATCTTGCCCTCTTGTTCTTGCTTTTCTCTCTTCTACCCTCTGCTGAGTTTCTTTCTTTACTTTTTCACTTCTTACATCATTTCTCTACCCTTCCCTTCCTTTCTTTTTTTATATTCTGAGCCATCTCTACAATTTGAAATCTGCATGTAGGGCAGGAAGAAAATATTAGTAATCTAAAAAATTCACAAGACAAATCTCATTGGTGCTGACTTTCCTAGTGAAGGGGGTTGGAGAAAAATTAAAATTCATTTCAGAGCTATATTTCATTTTTTAAGGGAAAAATGTTTTATTGGTAATAAAAGGTGAAGTCTGGAACTAATTTATAAGGAAGAAAAATATAATACATTAGATATATATAATAAATTAACATACTTTTAATTTTCCATGGGCAATCGGGGAGGTAAGAGTTTCAGGAGCCCAGACCTCAAGTAAGAAGGAAGGTGGGAAAAGGCTCCTGCAAAGAGGAGGACTAAGTCTTCATTATAAGGCTGCCGTGAACGTTTAAGGAAAATTGTCAATGGAAAAATAAAAACATCCTTGTGTTGGGCATGGACAAGGGACAGTCTGAACACTTCAAAAGGAAAATGTTTCTCTTACAGCAGATCTTCACTAAGATATCAAAACTTACTTTTGGATTTCGTCCCAATCAATTCTAATCTGCTGAAGCTGATATTGGACCATAAATTTTGACCCTCGGACACCAGACCCTTACCGGGGCTAACTGAAGATTTTCCTGAACAGGGCACAGAGAAATCATTTTAACCAATTGTATTGAGACCTATAGACTCATTCTTTCTTTTCTGACATGCTAGTTTTCAGTTCTTAATTAGCGTAATGGCTGTGAACTTTTCGTTTCTTCCAGATTCTTGAGTTTTCCCCTCAACAAAGTACTCAGTGAATTTAATCACTGGTATGAATACCTTGATTGACACAGTGAAGGTTGACTCAGTTCCGTAATTTTTATCTCTGTCAGCATTTGTTTTGTCAGCCTGTTAGCTAATATTTAAAATGAGGTCCTATTTTTTGTCTTTCTTTTTAACTGTCCTTTATTTCTCCTTTCTCATCACCAAACTTTAGCTAAATGTCCATTATATTATGTAAAAGAGCATTATCTTCATGGTGCTTTGCTAAATGTCTCCCAAACACCTTGCTTTTATTCTGTTTTCTCTGTATACCCCCTCTTCTAGCTTCCATCAATATGACCCTTCAGCTATCTCTTATACCTTTCATAATAAACTTCAATGACTCCTGTTTATAAAATTCAAATTCCTAGAGTTTCATTAAAGAGCTGCCACCACTGGTCCTAAAACACTTTTCCATTTCAACATTGCTCTGGTCTCATGAGTTTAATGTATTGTTGTTTTCTTTCAAATATACCTATTTCTTACTCTTGGAATTTACCCGAACTTAACGACATCCTCATTTCTTCAAGTTCCATCTGTCACTGAGAATACCACACTTGTCTCTTTAAAATCTGCCAGTGTTTAAGGACAATATTAAACTCTTTCTGTTTCCAATAAACCTTTTGGAGCTTCCCTCTAGTCATTTCTCACATCCCTGAAATCCCAGCTTCTATTACTTGTGCCACTTCTTACATGTGCTATTTATTTGGTGACCAAGCGAGCACTCCCTGGCAATAACTCTTGACTTGTGATTTCTTGTTGTAATTTAACTTTCCATAGGCTTTGCTCAAATTCATGCCAATCTTTGCATCTTTCTAATTTTCTCAGCAACTTCTCAGTTAAGTTAAAGTTTGCTGATCACCTATGATAAACAGGCACCATTCTAGTCTCAAAATGTGTCACAATCAGGATGTACTAGGTTATAACTTGGTCATACATAACTAGCAAATTTCTCAGCAGCTTAAAGCCACAATGGTTTATTTCTCACAGAAACAACTTCTCTGTCCCAGATTATCTGGGTAACCTGCTCACTCCCAGATCTAGGCTTCCAGAGCAGACACTGTCTGGAACGTGGCTGTATCCTTGGGGCAGAGAAAAAATGTCATCTCACACTGACCTTAATTCTTTCCACCTGGAAATGATATGCAGCACTTCTGCTTATATTTTACTGGCAAAACAAGTTATGTGATCAAAACTTACAGGAAATTTGTAGGGAAGTGCAATTCTACCATAAACCCAGAAAGAGAACTGGAAATATTTTCTAGAGTGGGCAGGTAGGATGCAACAGAGATATGTGTGTCATACACTACCTCAACTTGAAAAAAATGCAACCTCACTTACATAACCCAATTATCTATTTATGATACCTATTATAAATTTTGCACATGGTATTCTGTAGTATTGAAACATCTCATATATTTTCAATCAAGCAGCGTTTAATTAAGTGTTCTCTATGTTTTCAAATGTGTATTAGACTTGCAAATAGTGAAGGATGACTGCATTGTAGTCCCAGGTTGTTTCTTCATCATATGCTCCAAATAGTTAAGCCTTATAGATAAGCGCTAGCCAAAGCTGAATACCAATAAGAAGCATCGAATTTAATTATTTCACTGTCTATTCCCTGGAAAGCAGAGCTAGTTAAAGCAGAAAAGAAAAATAATTGAGAGCTGGTAATCATCTTCTTATACTTGTTTTGAAAGGTTACTTAAAATAAGATGTGAATTTGTTTTGAAAATATGCTACCTAAAACATGGGCTTGGGGCAATGTTTATACTGTAATTAAAATTCAAAATAATGTAAAAAACATTAACTGCATTAACCCCTCATAAAATTTATATGCTTTGGGGCACATCCTTGCACCTGAGTGCCTGTAGAAAGAGAAACCTTGCCATCTGCATTTAATTGGAAATTCCTGTTGCTTTTGTTCCATAAAAAGTAATCTTAGAAAAGACATCTGTATTGGTGGGGGGAAGGCAACAGAGAACCTCCAATAAAAACAGAACCTGCAGCGTTGCTTTCTCCACGTAGATATTGGATCTGTAAATCCAGTCTTGCCTTGTAAAGTTAATGAGGCTCCTCCAAGCTTTTAAAATGACTACAACGTGGAATCCACATAACTAGAGAAATAAATGGAGGTTAACCATACCGTGGGGTTATATTATACTTCCCATGCTAACAGTCCTATAAAAACTTGGGCTAAGTGAACAGGGATATTAAACATTTTATTGCATATATATTGAGGACAATCTTTTGTTGGGGCTGCTGTGAAGTGGGCAGGACAGTCAGGTCACGAAGTATAAGGTCCTTTCGAAGAAAAAGGAAATAACTCTAGAAGTAATATGAGATAGTGGAAAAATATGAAAGCAACAGACAAGAATTCAATAGCAAGACAACTGAACAGAAAGAGCAAGGAACGGGATAAACAAGAGAGGAAAAAATAAATAAAAGATAATGTGCACAATAAGATGCTGTATTTGCAGTGGCCAACCTGTACTGAAATTGACAACTAAAGGCTTCAGCAACTACCCTTCCCATTGATGCGGTTGTGTGTGTGTTTGGCTTTAAACTATTTTTTAATGAAGTATAACATACCTACAGCAAAGATATTAATCCAGAGTGCACAATTCAATGTATTAGGTCATTAAATATGAAATGTCCGATTTTGAATCAAAAGTTTAGTTTATTGTATCTAAAATAAGAAGCAGTACAACTCTCAAACTATGTGCCTAAACTATCAACAGAGTTTTGCCATCTTAACAGTAGCTTATTTATGCCAGTAGCAAAGAAGCCTGGAAAGTGAGTGGTGATGACATTGTGAAAGGCATTTTCTACACTTACTGAGAACTGAATATTTTTCTTTGCAAGAAGTGGCCCAAAGCCGGAAGATGTGGAAATCAGTTGGTGCAAGGTCTGGTGAATACGGTGGACAACAGAGAGTTTCCAAGTCCTGCCTCTTAGTTTGAGCAACATTATTTGTGTGACATGTGGTCATGTCTTGTCTCTATTGAACAATCTAGGCTGTTTAATCACAAACATCCTCATGATTTCATCCAATTGGATGCAGTAAACATCCACTGTAATCTATTGACCAGGTTTCATGAAGCTATAGTGGATAATACCAGTGCTGGACCACCAAACAGACACCATTAGCTTTTTTGGATGAATATTCAGTTTTGGACTATGTTTCAGCATTTCATCTTTATCCAACCATTGTGCTGAATATTTGTGATTGTCAAAAAGAATCCATTTTTCATCACACATAACAATATGGTGTAGAAATAGTTTGCCTTTATGTGACAGCAAAGAAAGGCAAGCTTCCAGACGATTTCTCTTCTGATGCTTGTTTAATTCATCTCGAACCCATCTATCCAGCTTCTTTACCTTGATGATTTGTTTCAAATAGTCCAATATTGTTGGAATAGTAACATCAAACTTGGTTCCTAATTCATATGTAGGTTGAGATGGATTCGCTTCCACTGTAGCTTTCAGCTCATCATTATCCACCTTGGTCTCAGGTTGCCCACGTGGCTCATTTTCAAGATTAAAATCACCGGAATGGAACTTCTCAAACCATCGATGTACTGTGCATTCATTAGCCACATCCTCCCCAAACACTTCGTTGATATTTTGAGCTATCTACACAGCATTGGTTTCACAAAGGAAGTAATATTAAAAAATAACATGAATTTTTGACTTATCCGTGGTTTCACCAAAATTGTACTAAAAAAAATTTGACAGATAATCACAAGCCAGATCATGCATTTGAAAGAATGAGGATGTACCTTCACAATAAAAATAAAACAAGAAGTGTCAAAGTGAAATGTCAGAGATATCAACTAACTTAGTACTTAAGGAAACTGGACATTTTGTACTTAATAACCTAGTAGTTTTGAAAAGTCAAACCACTTATGCAAATACCACTGAAATAAAGACTCAGAACATTTTCAGAACCCTAAAGACTTCCTAATTCATTAGCTCTGCAAGTCACCAAACCATCCTGTATTCTGTATCTACATTCTTACTTTTATCTCCATAGATTGGTTTTAACCATATTTGAACTTTTATAAATGAAATTATGGGAAATGTATGTGTTTATGTCTAGTTTCTTTACTTCAATATTATGTCTTTGAGATTCATGCATGCTGTTTTGTATAGCTGCGGTTTGTTCTTTTCCATTGCTCTACCCTATTCTAGTCTATGAACATACCACAGCTCATTGATCTATTCTGGTGTCGATGGACTTTAGGGTTAGTTCTAATTTGAGGCTACTATGAATTCTGCTGCTACCAATCTTCGTGGACACGTCTTTTGAGGCACACATACACACTCTTTTGGGTATATACCTGGTAATGGAGCATAGGATATACATACAAGGGCTGTCCAGAAAGTATCCAGCCATTGTTAATACAATGAAAATGATTACATAGTTGGATACTTTCCGGACAGCCCTTGTACCCTCAGCTTCAGAAGATATTGCCAGTTTTCCAGATGGGTTTTTAAATTTACACTCTTATCAGTAGTATATAAGAATTAGTGATTCTTCACATTGTCATTAATACTTAATAGTGTCAGTGTTTTGATGTATTTTAATTTTTATTATTTTGCTGGTTGAGTATTATGTCTCATTTTGGCCTTTATTTTCATTTCTAAAATGACTACTGAAGCTGAGCACCTGTTTGGAAGTTCATTACATTTCTACATTCTCTTTTGGGAGGTACATATTCAGACCAACTATTTTGGAGGTATTGTCGGTATGGTATTTTTTATTGATTTGTATGCACTCTTTGTATATTATGGATACAAGTTATTTGTCAGGCAAATGTATTACAAGATATCTTCTCCCACACCACAGCTTGACTTTCACTCTCTTATATGGTATGCTTCAATGATTAGATGTTTCTCAGTTAAAAGTTTTCCTAATTTAATGAAGCCCAACTCATCAATATTTTTAATTTTGGTGCTTTTTGCAAAATTTTAAGAAATCTTCATTCACCTGAAGGTCATGACAGACTATCTGAAAATTAAGAAGCTATATAGATTTCCTTTTTGCATTTAGTTCTACCAGTTATTTGGAGTTGATTTTTGTTTCTGAGTTAGGGCTCAAAGTTCGAGTTTTTAATTTTTTTTTTCATGCAGAATGTGGTATATGCAGCACTACCTCCTGAAAACACCAACATTCCTTGCCTCCCATACCCTCACCCCGTAATTGGTGTTGCATCTTTCTTATTAGGTGGCCTATATGCATAGATCTGGAATCTTTATATGCACAGTTACTGGATTCTCTTTTCTGTCACATTGGTTTATTCAGTTATTCTTACACAATTACCATGCTATTTTAATTATATAGCTGTATAATATTCCTTGCTACTATAGATTCTCTCTATATAATATATAATATATATATCAATTAGGTCAATTTTGATAATAATGTTTTTCAATTTCTCTATACATCTACTGATTTTTTTGTTAACCTATCAGTTTGTAAGAGAGTTGTTTTTAAATTTCTCCCTAGGACTTAGACTTTTCTGTTTGTTATTTTGTATCTGTCATTATTTAATTTTATATTTTGAGCCTATGTATTGGGAATATATACATTTACTTTGTTTTGTTGATCTTTTGTATATTCTTAGTTTCAATTTTATTTAATTTTGCTCTGATCTTCAGAATTTCTCTTTTTTAATTTTTTTAATTTCAGAATATTATGGGAGTACTAATGTTTAGGTTACATGCATTGCCTTTGATCTTCAGTATTTCTTTTCTTCTACTAATTTTGGGATTGGTTTTCTATTGCTTTTCTCGTTCTTTAAGAAGCATCCTTAGGTTGTTTATTTGAAGTCTTTCTACTTCTTTGATGTAGATGTTTATTGCTATAAACTTCCCTCTTAGCACTGCTTTTACTATATCCCATAGGTTTTGGTATGTTGTATTTCCATTTGCTTTAAGAATTTTGAATATTTCCATCTTAATTACTTCTTTGACCCAGTGAACATTCAGGAGCACATTGTTTAATTTCTATGTTCTGTGTAGTTTCAGAAGTTTCTCTTCTTATTAATATCTAGTTTTATTCCATTATGGTCAGAAAAGGCACTTGATATGATCTTAATTCTTTGGAATTTTTTCAGACTCTTTTGTGGCCTAACATATGGTCTATCCTTGAGAGTGTTCCATGTGCTAAGGAGAAGAATGTGTATTCTGCAGCTGTTGCGGAACATGTTTTTTAAATGAATGTTAGGTCCATTTGGTCTATAGTCAGATTAAGTCTGATTTTTTTTTTTTTGGCTGATTTTTCTGTCCAGATGATCCATCTAATGCTGAAAGTGAGAAGCTGAAATCTCCAGCTTTTATTGCATTGCAGTCTCTTTTTTGTAGCTCTAATAATGTTTGCTTTATGTATCTGGGTGTTCCAGCATTGGATGCATATATATTTAAACTTATTTTAGCCTCTTGCTGAATTGACCCCTTTATCATTACATAATGACTTTCCTCATTTCCTTTCACAGTTTTTGTCTTGCAATCTATTTTATCTGATGTAAATATAGCTATTCCTGCTTCCATTTGTATGAAATATCTTTTTTCACCCCTTTATTTTCAGTCTATGTGTGTCTTTATATGTGAAGTGAGTTTCTTACAGGCAGCTTATAGTTAGGTCTTGGTGTTTTATTGTTTTGTTTTATTTTGTTTTGTTTTATTTTATCCATTTAGCCACTGTATGTTTTGTGATTAGAGAATTTAGTTAACTTACCTTCAGTGTTACTATTGATAAGTAAGGACTTACTATTGCTATTTTGTTATTTACAGTATGGTGGTTTTGTTGGTATTTGCTTCCTTTATTCATTCCTCCTGGTGTGTCTTACTGTTAATGTGATTTTCTCTGGTCATATGTTTTAATTTCTTACTTTCTACTTTTTGTATATCTATTATGTTTTTTTGTGGCTACCATGAAGTTTGCAAGTAGAATCCTAAAACTAATTATTATTATTTTTTCTTTATTATTTCAAAATATTATGGGAGTACAAATATGTTTCTTTACAAGGGTAGTTTTTGTAATGACTGAGTCTGATCACAGAGAAAAGAAAAAAAAAGAGAAAACTAATAAATACATAAAGAACCTCTACACTTTACATCCCCCTGCTTTTTGACTTTTTCTTTTTTCTTTATCTTTTGATATTGCCTCTCTTAAAAATTATTGTTGTTATTATTTTGATAGGTTTGTTTTTTAGTCTTTTTACTAAAGATATGAGTGGTTTACACACCACAATTATAGTGTTAAAGTATTCTGTATTTGTCTGTGTACCTATTTTTACCAGTCAATTTACCTTCAGATAATTTCTTGTTGCTCATTAACATCCTTTCTTTCAGATTGAAGAACTCTCTTTAGCACCAAGGCTTTCTCAAGGAATGCAGTCCCCCTGGCCTGAGTGCCACTTAAATTTTTCACAGCCTTAGGCTACTTTAGTCAGCTGGAGATAAAGCTGGCCTGGAGTTGGATTCCACCCATGGGGCGGAGGATTCCCCTCTTGCCCAGGGCTAATCTAAAGGCTCCGTTCCTGAGCACTGGCAGAATTGTGCCCTGTGTTGTCTTGTGCTGTGACAAGGCAAAGTCCCAGGCTCACTTAGCTCTCCCTCCCCCAAGTACATAGATTCTTTCTCTGTGCTGCCTGGGGCTGGGGAGAGGTGGTGTAGGCAATGTGAGTCTCTTCTTCCTTCCCTCTTCAATTCCTCTTTCCTTGCTATTATGTTACAATCAGGTACTATGATCACTCACCTGATGTTTTGGTTGTTATGAAGGTGATTTCTTATGTGCATTGTTCAATTCAGTGTTCCTGAAGAGGGGACAATCACTGGAGGGTTCTGTGATAAGCAGACGTAAATTCTGGTCTCTCCAGTTAGGCGGAAGGCCAGAGTCCACCCCAGATGCAGAGAAAAGAAAAGAAAGAAGGTCTCGGGATTATTGACTGTGTTGATGATTATCTGCTAGCATAGTACAATGGGTGAATAATCAAAGTGACCTAAGGCAGGTCCTAGGTCCAAGGGAAGGCGGAGTCGATTTAACAAAGCTATATGAAGTTAAATTTTACAATGCTTATTTAGGTTGTAGGAAATTGTACTTTGTTCTAACTGATGCTATCTGCTTCTGTGAACCTGCTTGCTTTTTACTCCCTTGTTTAAAATAGTTAATCAGATAGGACTGGAAGGTCTTTAGATGATCTCATAACCTTGAAGCTGGAAATTGTTGCCTAAGATGTCCCAAAGTGTGTAAGTTTAATGTTCCATATGTTGCAATGGTGAAGGGTATATGTAAGTTGTCACAAAACCCGTGCTCAGGGACGCACTCCGAGCTCGGTGGGATTCCCTGCCGGAGAGGAGAGCGTGCCGCTGGCCAGCTAATAAAGACTCACTAAATTTCAATCAGTCTTTTGTGGTTGACTTTCTCACTCTGGTCCATACCAGGTTCTGTTTGGCCATCTTGCTCTGCCTCCTCCCCCTCATTTCCTTTTATTATCTCATTTCTTATCTGAGGGGTGCCAAGATGGCATATTTGTTTATTTCTTATTCCTATCTTCTTTTGAGCATATAAAACTGGCTTATTTGGCTTATAATATATTATTGGACTTAATATTTAAGTATTTAATTTTCATCTTTGGCTATTATTTTAAGATTTTTTTTTAAGGCTCATAACATGCATTCTTAACTTATTGGAGACTTTCTTAAATTAGCCCTGTAGCATTTCATAAATAAGACAAAGACTCTATAATACTTTAAATTCATTTATTCTCTCTACCAGCTGTTGTCATATATTTTGATTCCACATACATTTTAAATCCCACATGATTTTTCAAGCAGTTAATATTCATTTAGATTTTCCTTTATATTTACCTTATCACTGTTCATCATTGAGTCTTATATTACCATACTTCATTTATGGTGAATATCAATCTGCCTAAAACACTTCTGAGTATTAATTTCAGTACTTATTTTCTGGGAAAAATCATCATTATTTTACTTTTATTTTTGAGTGAAATATTAGCTGAGTAGAAAATTCTATGTTTTAAGTTTCAGCACTTTATATATTCCGTCCTTATTTCTGGTTTACTTCTTTTGTGTTGAAAAGTCAGATTTCAGTATCTTGTTTCTCCTGTGAAAGTAGTACACTAATTTCTGGAAGCTTTTAAGATTTCTGTTTTGTTTCTCATTGTCATTAGATTTTCTATGGTATGCCTAGGTGTAGGGTTTTTTGATAGTTTATTTACTTCTTGCAGTTTGCTGAAATTCTCAAATCTAAGATTTGAACTCTTTTCTCAGTTTTGGGAAATTTACATCCAATATCACTTTATATATTGATCCTACTCATTCTCTTCTGTGATTCTGTAACAAGAGAGTATGGGCTGTATCAAGAAGAGGTTGGTCTATTTCCAGTTTTTCTTATTCCTTGGGTTTAGCCCCTCCAAGTAGACAACTAAAAGTCTGAAGTATTTATCTGAGCCTCTTTTACTTGGTGAAAACCTGAATTCAATTTTTCTCTTCCTAGCACTATGAGACTCCTGCATTCTCTACTTAGGTCTTTAATTCCTTAGCAGCTGCTTGCTGTTTTGTTTCACTGAGTTTGGTTCTGCATGTTCGGCTTAGGAGGCAGCAAATGCCTTGAGAGAACAACATGCACAGATGTTGGGCTCTGCAGCTCTCTTTTCCCCATCTTAGCTACTTACGTCTGACTGCTTGGAAACCCTGAGCTCCGTGTTGTGTGTGACTGCTCTGTTCATCCTCTTACCTGTAGGAAATTGGCAAATGTTCCAAGGAGAAGCAGCAGAGAATACTGGTTTCATTTCAATGCATTTCCCTTCTCCCTGGAATCTTCATTTCTCTAGTCCTGACTGTTTTGGTTCTTCTCCAGTTCTTTTGAGCAGCTATTGTATTTATAATACCCAGCTTTTATAACTGTTCTTAGTGGCATACTTAATGTGCTATCAGCTGTACTGTTACAGCAAGAAACAAAACTTCTCGTTTTATAAGAGTAACAGTAGTCGACAAGAATATGGCCCTGTTAAATTTCTCAGCATATTGAAAAAATGTCTCAGCAAAAGTGCCAAGAATAAGGACACACTGTTCCTCTAAATCCTGTGAATTATTTGCATGAGAATTTACTCATAAATTATCACTTTTCACTGCAATGAATGTGATGAAAGCAACAAATGTAATGTTTTTTTCCACAACCTCCATTTTTACCAATAATTGTCTTTACCTCTTCCTTCTTTCTTGTTGACAATTAGAGGAGCAGAATAAAAGTATCTTTGAACCCACTGATGAATGAGTAAGCAGGAGCCATTTTTGTTGCAGTCATTAAATCTTATATAAAATATGGAACTGACCCAAGGAAAGAATATGGGATTGAGAATTATGGATCACTATGTCATCTCCCATCGGAGCAGAAACCTCTGAGATCTTTTTCTGGGCTTCCCTCTTGGAGATGTTCCATGGCTAGTTCATCAACAAGAGCATGGAGGAGACAACACAATGGGGAGTCAGTGTGAATCTGCTCTGGCTACCAAAATCTGGGAAATAGTCATCTTTTACTGATGAGTATTTCACTTGCTTAAAATAAATTAGTGTCCTCTTGTTTAAACTGGAGGTGACAATCCTGACTTCTATTTTAGTTTTGAACAAAATTATAAAAAGAAAAACATCATTATGAGGTCTGGAGGGGAAAATATAGTATAGATCAGGAATAAGACTAACCACAACCCACAAGTCAGGTCAAATGGAGTCTATGCCTGCTTTTATAAATAAAGTTTTATGGAACAATAAGATACATAAAAAATCAACTAAAGTGATTTTTTGCTACTCTCCGTCATTCAGTCAAACTTCTGACACCAGGTCCCACATACCAAGCAATACTCCAGCAGATTCTCCACAGGACACCAGCTGGGTGTCCTTTAATTCAATTTCATTCTGACAGTATCTCCACGTAGACAGCATCAGACCTCACTGGTTGAGGGCTTAGTCCCACAAGACTGCCCCTCACTTCAGATGTCAACAGTAAGCAGTAGGTGGTCACCTACACTTCTGACCAACTAGTTATTAATCAGACTTTTCAAGACCCTCTGCTCAGGTTTGATTAATTTCCTAGAGTGGTTCACAGATCTGCAGAAAACATTTTATATTCATCTACAGGTTTGTTAATAAAGGCTATCACGAGGGATACAGATGAACAGACAGATGAAAAAATGCACAGGGAGAGGTCTGGAAGTGCTCCGAGTACAGGAGCTTCCGTCTCATGGAGTCAAGGTGCTCTACCTACCCAGCAGGTGATGTGTTAGGCAACTCAGAAGCTCTCTGATCCCCATAGTTTAGGAATTTTTATGGAAGCTTCATCACATAGGCATGATCTGTTATTGCCTCCATTTCCAGCCCCTCTCTCCTCTCTTGAAAATGGAGGTTGGGCTGAAGACTCCAAGGTCATAATCATGGCTTGGCTCTTGTGGCCAGCCCTATTCAGGAGCCCATGGACAATTAGACCAAAAACCACTCCTATCACCCAGGAAATTATAAGGATTTTAGGAGCTCTGTGCTAGACTCTGGGGGCACACAAAAATATTTGTATTTTAAATTATTTCACAGGACCAGAGCTGCACTTAACTTGTGTATGGTTGATTTCATGTTATAACTGCAAGATTGAGTAGTTGCGATAGAGACCATTAATAACCCACAAAGCCAATGATATTTACTATCAGATCCTTCACAGAAAAAGTTTGCTGACCCTTAATTTAGACACTTATACTGGGATTTAATCCCCTAATGTAAAGATAAGAAAAGGATAATCCAGAAAAATATTAGGGAACAGATTTTCTGGGTGTGATGGAAATAGTTTAACCCAAAACACATAAACTCAAAGAACAACCTACTTCCTCATGAATGTGTTTTTACAAGTTTATGTTATTTTTCCTACTTGCTAGATGTATCACTTGCCATTTTGAAGCCATAGTATTCTCAACTATAAATGGGGACAATAATATAATTAGCTTCATGGGTTTGTTATGATTAATTATTACCTGTTAAATGCTTAGGTCAGTGTTCAATAGAGTAAAAGCTCTATAACTTCTTATTATCTCATTTCTAAACATCTTTTCAGAAGATGAAAAGGAAATTTCCTGAGGGAGAAAGAAAAAGAGGTATAATTAGTTAACTTTGACTTTGAGAAAAACTCCCTTCTAGCATACTCTCTCCAAATATCAAAAACCTTTGCTTCTCAAGCCCTGGTTTAAGATTCTTACTGGCCAATGGATAAGCATTAACATCGCTTTCACTCTTCAGTTCAAGCAGGAAAGAAGTTATGTTGCAAAAGATGTTATCCTAAAACACAATCGGTTTTGAATATGAACTAGATCATAAAGATTTAATATTTTGAATACCATAGAATTTTGCCTCTCCAAAAAAAATGAGTAAATATTCAGAAATTTCCTCCATTACATTCTGAAAATGAGAAAACTGAGCCCCCCCCCCAAATAAGTGACTTTTTCATAGATAATTAGGGCGTTGGGGCCATAACTGGGAATTTGCCCTATGTTATATGATTCTTAGGTCATTGTTCACTCTCCTGTCTCCTGTCTCCCCCATTGCTAATGCAGCAAAATTCTCAGGATTTCTTTTTGTCTTTGTTTCCAACACATTTTTTTCTGTTGTTATTTGGACCAGTTATCCCTCAGATTCATGAGGATATTATTTAGAAGCAAACAATTATATCTTGATTGCTATTTGTTTGTTTGAATCCAATAATGCTTTTTTGTCTTTAAAATTCAGCTTTTCAATTTTAATTGATTTAGCTCATAATTGACAGTGATCATTCATTTTTATTCAGAGAAACTAAAATAAGAGATGTGATTAAATTCTTTACCACAATGACATGACATTCATTTGATCATTCCTATGTATTTTTTTTTTTTTCTCTTTTAGAGGGGATTCTTCATAGGGTGCTTGCTGTGAGAATTAGTGGTAGACTGTATTATGAGATGGCTGGAGACTGAGGAGGAAATTACCATGTAAGGATAAAATATTGTGAATTTTATTGTGAGGGATTGTTGACTGAGTTCGTTTTCTAAGTTTTCCAGCCAACTGAGGCAATCAGTTCAGTCTTTGTGTGGGTTGCTGGTTAATCTCGCTGTTCTCCGTGGTCACAGAACACTGGAATGTTAGATTAGCTAGCCATCTCAGAGACCCGCGTTTTATATCCAAGTGGTCATAAGTAAGAGCTGCTAATCAGGGTATAAATTCCACAATAGGAATAGGTGAACTATTACTGCAATTATAAATGGGCAGGGTATTGTTTTACATTCTTACCTTATGACACAATCCTACTAGTTAGTAGAGAAAATACTACATAGTGATCCAACATGGGTTATAGAGCCAGATAGCCTGGGTTCTAAATCAGCTACTACTTGCTATATTAGTGGCAGTGTGGAAATCCTTAATCTAGGGGAAAATTTTCCTCATCCATAAATCAGGAAGAATAAATACTAGCTATCCCAGAGGCGAAGTTATCAGGATTGAATAGGAAAGTCCTGTAAAGCACTTAGCCCATGCCCAACAGACAAAAATCACTCAGGAAATGTTAGTTCTACTGACGATAATTATTACTGTCATCATTGCTGTTATTGGTGATAAACCTACTCCTTGCCATCTTTTCCATCATAGAATCATACAGTGTGGAGATAGCTTTAGAGTCAAGCATTCATTCAGTAAGCGAGTATGGACCACCGTGCCAGACACTTGACTAGACACCATAAATGCACAGATGATGAAACATCATTGCCAAGCCACGTCCTCAGGGCAGGAGAGTTTTCTGTAGCATTCAAGACAGACAGACATTTACTTCCAACCTGAAAATTTTTAATGTTGGAAACTTACAACATCCTGACCCAGCAACATAATTTATTACTAGACAGATTTTACTTTAAATTTTCAAACTCAGTTCACCTCATTGGTTACAGTAACAACAGCAATGAAACAAACAAACGAACAACATTCTAACATGTCTGAAGTTTTTAATTGTTCCAATTATTATAACAGTAAAACAAACCACCCCAAATATAGGTGGTTTACAGTAATAACTGCTTTATTTTGCTCATGGATTCTTTGGTTCAGGAATCAGAAAGAGCACTGAAGTGATGGCTTTCCTTTTCACAATGTCTGGGAATTCAACTGGAAAGTCTTGGGGCTGGAGACAATTAATGGCTGTAGTCCTGAATCATCTGAAGGTCCATTCACTCAAATGTCTGCGGAACAGTATTTGTTATTGGCTAGGACCTGAGCTGAGCCTGACGGTCAACTATATGAAACCTTTCTGTGTGACTATTTCAGCTCCTTTATAGCCTGGCAGTTGATTCTAAGAGATTTTACTAAGGGAATATCATGGAAGCTGTATCACCTATTATTGAAAAACACACAGGATCACATCTGCTACAACCAAAACTCACCCAGAACCACGAGGAGGGAACAGAGCTCCTACCTCTTGATGGAAAAGTGCCAAAGTTACATTTTAAAGAAAGCATATGGAATAAGAGATACTGCTGCAAGCATTGGTGGGACATACAATCTGTCACAATGATAACAAGATACAGCTGACATCATGAACAGATTTTTTTTTGGAGTTAATCTAATTCAGTCTGCTGATGAGAAAACTAAGTCTAGAAAGATAAAGTAATGCCATTTATCTGAGCAGAAAATCTTTTGATATTTTGCACATTTGGAAATTATCCTTAAACTCTGAACCCCTCCCACAAATGCCCACCCACTACCCTCATTTTAGTCTTCTCAGGCTGCCATAACAAAATACCACATACTGGGTGGCTTAAACACTAGAGATTTTTTTTTCCCCTCACAGTTCCAGAAACTAGGAAGGCCAAAATCAAGGTGCCAGCAAGGTCGGTTTCATTCTGAGGCCTCTTCTCTTGACTTGTAGGTTGCCACCATGTCACTATGGGCTTGCATGACTTCTTTGTGCATGCTTAGAAAAAAAGAGAGAGAGCTTGCACGCTCCTGCTATCTCTCCTTATGAAGGCACTAATTCTATCAGACCTGCCCCCCCACCTTAGGACCCAATTTAACCTTAATTATTTCCTTAGAAGTTCCATGTCCAAATACATTTACACTAGGATTTGGACTTCAACATAAGAATTTGGGGGGACATCAACATTTAGTACACCTTCCCCCCAAGAAAAACCTACCAGCAGAGGCTAATGCTATTTATAATGCTACCTTTTATGCCCAAAGTTATCCCAGAGGCATTGCCAAGAAAACTTTTACTAATCCTAGTTAATCCATCCTTCTCTGGTCTTTCTCAAGAATTTTGTTTTCCGTGACCTCAGCTGATGACACAGCTTTGGATATAGTTGAGCTATCATTACTTCTGCTTCAAATATATATCCACTATATTTGAGTAGATCATTGCCTACTTGTCATTTTTACCTAATAAATACCTCAAGTATCCAAGCAAACTGAACATTTTTAAGCACAAAAGCTGAGATATTTTTATCTATCAGAGCCCGCATCGTATTTATGATACACATAAAATTTAACATTACATATGAACAAGGAATTAAAAATAAAACTGAAAAAAATGAAGATACTTGAAATGTAAAAGTATAAGGACAACTGGATATTTTCCTTTTTTATGAGTTTCACTAGCTGGATATTGTGTAATTTTTTTTTTTTTTTTTTTGAGACAGAGTCTCACTCTGTTGCCTGGGCTAGAGTGAGTGCCGTGGCGTCAGCCTAGCTCACAGCAACCTCAAACTCCTGGGCTTAAGCGATCCTACTGCCTCAGCCTCCCAAGTAGCTGGGACTACAGGCATGCGCCACCATGCCCTGCTAATTTTTTCTATATATATTTTAGTTGGCCAGCTAATTTCTTTCTATTTTTTAGTAGAGACGGGGTCTCGCTCATTGCTCAGGCTGGTCTCGAACTCCTGACCTCGAGCGATCCACCCGCCTCGGCCTCCCAGAGTGCTAGGATTACAGGCGTGAGCCACCGCGCCCGGCCTTGTGTAATTTTTTAATATGTATTAGAAACAGACTCTAGAATCTATCAGACAGGAATATAATGATCAACTTTAAGATAGTTGAATCTGCCAGCTAGCTATTTGAATTAAAAGAATACTGTACTCTCATTCAAAAGTTTATTGCTGGTTAAAGTTCATTTGCTTCTTTTGCTGGTAGAGAAATATCTTAGCATTTTGGTCTCCTCAGTGCCTAGTGCAGAAATACACTAATGACCAGCAAGTCTTTGACATGCAGAAGGCATAAAAGGACTGAATTCATGACCCTGTTGCGTGATCTGAATTTGGGCTCAGCTTTCTTATTTGTCAACCTGCTCTGAGGTTGACGTGGGAATCTTGGTGAGGAATTACTGACCTTTAAAAATACAAACTGTGCCTCTAAAATGTTCTGAAAATATTCATGCATAACATAATTTGTGATCTAGAATCTCTAAGCCCTGATGGCTTGGCCAGGGCATTCTTTTTATTGAGCACCTGTGTTTTCTTTTATTGCTACTGATGGGCTTGGGGAAACACATTAGCCTTGTAGTCCCCATGTTTAGTGGTTACAAAACACAAAGCTTTCTGAATCATTCCCAACTTATTAAATACAAAAGGACTAAGCAGAGGAAATTTACATCTTAAACTGGGAGAGGAATGCTGAATCTCAGAGTGGGAATTTATAATTTGTAAATTAGGCACATTTTTTTTCTCTTCCTATATAATTTTTTTTTTTTTTTACCATTTTGTCCCTACCAAGACCAAATTTAATTTTGTTTGAGTTATTTGACTCTGTAAGGCCCAGTGCCAGATTCAATGAGGCATAATGATGTTTAATAGGAAAACAGTTTGTGACCTGAAGGAACTTACCACCCAGATCAGGATGCAATTAAGTACCTAAATATAAAAGACAGAACACAATAAGTTCCCTAAGGAAGTGAAAACCACATTTCCGTGTAGGAAGCCTAATGAAGATGTGGTGCCTAAGCCTAAGGGATGGTGAGATTTCAACAGGAAGCAATGCCAGAGTGGGCATACTAGGTTAACGGAAGAGCATGAACAAAGTATGGAGGTTCCTTCTCACTTGTGCAGAAAGTCTACTGATCAGAGGGCAAATTGGTCAGGTAAGTTACTTTGTCACAGATACTGACCAAGAGTTATTATATTCTGCAATGAAAGACCCCATTAGTATGGAAAGGTATACATAAATAGTGAGGTATTTTTGTCTAAGGATACTCCTTACAACCATCAACTATACCATGGATTTTGATTTCTCTTCTGTCCTCATGAATGACTTTTGCTTCTTACTCAAGATTACAGTAATGACTTATGGTTTCGAGCGTGGCCAGATATTAGTTAGTGAGACCTAAATACACAGTGAACCACATGCAACTTACGTCTTTGAGTAGAGATGGGGGAGTTGTTTTTTGGAAGGCATGTCGTGTGATGTGAGCTCCACTGGGCCTCCAAGGGCACAACACAGAGACAAGTGGGCCAAGAAAAGGGGGTGACTCCCAAAGATGGATACTAATGTGCAAAGGAGGAAGATCTATCAGGAGAGTCTACAGACTTCCATGAAAATGAAACTTACTGGTCAAAGTGATTCACTGAACCAAACTTCCAAGCTTTATCTCTCTCTTTAATTTATCTCCCTGATTGTCTGCCCTACTGACTCTATATTCTCTTCACATTTAACTATTTGGGTTTTCCAAGTAAGAGATATGTTTAACTTCACAGAACATACTCATACCTTCATGCCCTATCCTGAAATGTTCGGCATCTCCTTTCTAACTTGGTAAATTCCTACTAATTTTTCAAACTCAACTCACAACTTTATTTTCCTGTGAAGTTTTCTTTAATTTTTCGTGCACTTTGTCATTATCTATTTAGAGTTAATTTAATGCAACCTGTTGAGACTCTCTTAGGTAAACTGAAATATAAAATCATAATTATTTGTCTGTATTCCTATCTCCCTCACCATACTTTGGCCCTGTGAGTATAGAAACTGAGTCTTTTTAGAATTATGTTTCTGTGGCCCAGCACACAGTAAATAGTGTGCATTTTTCTACTCAATAAAATGTCAGAAATAAATAAAGGAACAAAGGTAGGGGTTAGAAAAACATGAGCAGAGCTGAACATCAGAGTAGAAGAATACATATCAGTGCAAGACACTTTGCCAGCATATTTTTAGGACTCAGAAGTTGAGATTCAACGTCAACTTATATCAATATACCTGACCTTTAACAAGACAGGCTCAAGATTATTGTCTTTATAGCATTTGTCTTTAAATAAACAGCCTAGTGAAATAGGGCAAAGCTAACGAGAGAGACACCCTTGATGGGTCCTGATAAAATACATTAATAATTTGGATAAAGAAGTTGATGAGATTAGTGCTGTGGTTAGTGTGAATCGATACTAATCAACTTCACTGAAAATCAGAATAACTAAATATTGTTTCTTATATACTGAGATAAATAAGTATTAGTCATGGTTTTTGAAAATCTTATAATCTGGTAGGAGTTGAATAATTATGAAAGAAAGAAAAAAGTTCTTTTAATGAGCAGATTTGTGTATGATTATACAAAGGCAGAATTGGTCGTAGTCTGTGTTGGGGAGAGGAAGAAGGCCAGACTGACTGAACAATGGGTTGAACCATCTTAGATAAAGCTAGATCTATGTTAACAGAGGCAAAATGGCGGTGACAATGCAGACCCTCACCAGCCCACAGGTTAAAAAGCAATTATTAACATGAACTGAGCTCCACTTTTGTTCTGGGTAATATTAGAAACTTCAGTAAATATAGTAACAGCAATTGTTGTAGTAATAGGAAGTATGTTTTGAATATTCCTATTTATGTGGGAAAAACACAAGAATCTTCAAGATTCTCAAGATTGCTCAAGATTGTTAAGACTCTCAAGTTTGCCTACTATGAAGAAGGTGGTGTGAAGCCAAGAAAACAATCCAAATGCATCTGATTCCCAAATCTTTGCCCTTTCCATTTTGCCATTTTTTTCCTTAGAGACAGGTTCATGCAGATGGAGTTCTCCGTTGAACAATATTCTTCATTCCAAAGATATTTTTGGGTGAGGAGTTGTTCTCATTAATTTGAAAATTTTCCAGATGACACCAATAAAAAGTAAACTCTAATGTTAAAGATACCTTTTTTTTTTAAGGCAAAATCATGACTCTTGCAGAGACTTAAAGTAAACAGGTGTTTTGGATATTAGCCCCTTATCAGATATGCAGTTGTAAATATTTTCTCCTAATCCATAGGCTGCCTTTTCATTTTATTGATTGTTTCCTTTGCTGTGTAGAAGCTTCTTAGTTTGATGTAGTGTCACTTGTTTATATTTTCTTTTGTTGCCTGAGCTTTAGGTGGGATATCCAAAAAAATTCTTGCCAAAGCCTGTGTCAAGGAAGTTTTCCTCTATAAGGAGCTCACACAAC
This sequence comes from Varecia variegata, assembly GCA_028533085.1. Lineage (NCBI taxonomy): Eukaryota > Metazoa > Chordata > Mammalia > Primates > Lemuridae > Varecia > Varecia variegata. Next base: position 22,597,443 of record CM052443.1, read on the forward strand.
TCAATAGCAAAAAACAAAAACAAAACCAAACTAAACTAAACTGAAAACCTGTTTTAAAAAATGAGCAGAGGACTTGAGTAGACTTTCTCAAAAGAAGACATAACAATAGCCAATAGGTATATAAAAAGATACCCAACATCACTAATTGCTAGGAAAATGTAAATCAAAACCACAGCATGATACCACCTCACATCTGTTATGATGTCTATTATCAAAAAGACAAGACAAGTTTTGGCAAGGGTGTGGAGGAAACAGAATCTTTGTACCCTGTTAGTGGGCATGTAAATTGGTACAGCCAGTATGTAAAACAGCATGGAGGATCCTCAAAAAATTAAAAATTGAACTATAATATGACCTAGCAATCTCATTTCTGGGTATACACCCCAAAGAAATGAAATCAGCACCTGCTAGAGATATCTGCAGACTCATGTTTGTTGCAGCATTATTTACAACATACCCAAGATATGAAAACAATATAAGTGTAAATTGATGAATAAATGGGTAAAGAAATTGTTGTACACACACAATGGAATATTATTCTGTCTTTAAAAAATAAGGAGATATTGCCATTTGCAACAACTTGAATGAATTTAGAGGACATTAGGCTAGGTGAAGTAAGCCAGACAGAAAGAAAAATACTGCATAATTTCACTTATATTTGGAATCTAAAAAATAGTCAAATACATGGAAACAAAGAATGGAACAGTGGTTACCTGGGGTAGGGGTGGAGTTATAGAAAGGTGTATGTCAAAGAGTGCAAATTTTTATTTACATAGGATGAATAATTCTAAATATCTAATGGACAGCATGAGAACTATAGTTAATAATACTGTATTGTATATTGGAAATTTGCTAAGAGAGTAGACTTTAGGTGCTCTTACTATACACACACGTGCACACACACACCCCTCTACACAAAGTAACTATGTGAAATGATGGATATGTTAATTTACTTGACTGTAGAAATCATTTCATTATGTGTGTGTGTGTGTGTGTGTATATATATATATATGTATATGTAAAACATCATGTTGTATGCCTTTAATAATAATATACACAATAAAAAGTTGGTAAACTTAAAATATAAATACTTTGTTATTAACAAGTATATAATGATTAAAAATAAGTAAATAAATAGCTGTCAAAGATTTTATTTAATTCATTAATGAGGGTTATGAGACATTATAATTACTTTAAAGGAAAATTAAAAAAACACTTTTATAGATTAGGAATATTGATATTAACTTCCAAATGGACAAAATAGCTTTTTTGTGGGGGAGGGGTTGCTCCTCCACAAAACAGAAGTAATTTTCAAAAATTACTTTGTATTACTCTCAGTTACCTACAACTTTCAGAGTTGTAAGATAGCTCAAAGAAAATGAAAGATCAAAAGCAGTTAGTCCAGAAAAGTGTGTGCTAAACAAAGGCATAATTTCAGTGAAGCAATAAGATCTTCACAAAAGGTGCGTTACAGTGAAATAATGATAAATCAGGTTGCTTTTGGGGGGGATGAGAAGGTTATTATGGAATAATTGAATTTTGAGTTCACAGAGGATACTGAAAACTCTTTTTGCTCCCCTTATTGAAAAGATTTTCTATACTATGTGGTCACTTTACCATGCTGACCACAAAAAAAAAAAAAAAAAAAGAAAAGAAACTTGAATTTTATTTATGTTCAAATTCTGAGAGATGTTTTTCTTGTGTCTTCAGCCATGACTTTAGGTATTTAAATTATTGTTGGAAGGAAGCATGTACTATTTTAGATTCTTTAATATTTTTTCTGCCATCTGTGTAGCTTTCTCCTGTCATTGAGTAATTAAATGACAAATTGACTCTATGTGTATTGGTTATAATTATGTGTTTCAAATTTGACTTAATTATTTGAATAAGGTAATATATACTTGAGAAAATGAATGGAACACAGATAACAAATGCTCCGGAAGGTTTAGAGGATGGAGAGGTCTGCCACTACCTGTCTACTTCCCTGTTCAAATGCAACTACATCTTCCCCAGGTGTTCTACCTGTCTTCCAAAATCCTGTCTCACTCCAGATTTATCTTCATTCTGAAGAACTTGCATCTGAAGGATCTGAGGTTGACTTTTGCCAGATTTTCCTTCTCCCCTAGAGACAAGTGCTTAATTGGGTGAGTTGGGAGTGTGTGTAAAGAAAGGGGACAAAGATCACTAAGAGAAGTCTCTTCTCACAAGGAACTGACAGTCATGCTCAGTTTGAAGCAGCTGTGGCCCGGAGATGGTAGTTCTGGAGGCTAAAGTTAATGCACGGTAATATTTAAATCTAATGCTTTGTCATAGTGGCCAGAGGCCAGGAAGCCAAACAAACTTAAGGAGATGTGCCCCAAATTTAGGGAGTGAGCAAGTTGTGTTATTTCAGCAATGAAGGCCCAGAGTCTAGCGAGGGAGCAATGTAGCCAGGCTAAAAATAGAGGTAGTAGAACAGATCAATGATCCCTCAGAAAATTCAGAACCTTGAGGTATAAACAGGTTTCCAAATGAATATGAGCTCTGTTTAGCTCAGGCATTGTGGTGAAAACCAAGTCTGAGTAAATCTGGTCTGCAGATGGTTTGTCATTCAGCCCCTGTGGTGTAAGGCCTAAAATTAACACTCGCTAGTCTGTGATTCCTTGACATCTGAAACAAGGAGGGCCTCAAAAGGTCTGATCACAGTTGCCTTTCCCACTCTGCTCCCTTGGATAATGTCTCCTTGCCAAATAACCATCCTCATCAAGGGGACCGGGTACAGTTCCAGAAGTAGCAGGTTAGCAGGTTGAATAATTTCACTGCCAGGGTGTGAAATTATTCAAACAAGCCAATTGCATCCTTCAGCAGGACAAGAGGTCACCTTACCCTCCCACAGCCCCTGGTTGTTCATTCTCTTTCCGAGTACATCCCCCGTGTGGCTCTGCATGGTATGCAGTGTCCTCCCACCTCAAATTTGACTATATATGACTAATAAACTGCTGTTGATCTCATCTGTCTAGCGGCAGGTGTCATATATTCAGCCTTCTCCAGAAACCCAAGGCAGAAATCCCTCCCTCATCAGGAGATTAAAGAGAAAGCAGTTAAAATAGACCCAAACTGTGACTTCTTCCTATTTAGGTAAAAGTAAACATCTAATTCCTACAGAGGAACCTGGATTCGGTAACCCCGAGGAGATGCTACAAAAACTTAATGCCCAGACATTAGGAGGAACAAAAGTTTCCTTCCTCTTTACGCACTTTAGTTTTTATGGAATCACTGAGATCCTAAATTCCTTCACTAGGTATGTCAGGACAATAGCCAGGAAATAGTGGACACAAGTCCCATCATTTCATTGCAGTTCTTCTAATGAAAATGACAGAGAGAAAACCTCTCCCTTCAAATATTTATTTGGCCTTCCTAAGTTGTAGCTTGTTTCAGTTCATTCAAATAGTCTCCTGATTATTCTCTTCTTTGATATTCTAAGATATAATTTATTAATTTTGGGGGGATGCTTTATTGAAAAATTACCTATTTGATGTAAACAATAATATCTTTAAGGTCAAGAACAAATGACTTGTATGCAATGTCTGTGTTTATGTGTGTGCACACACTCAAACATATAGACCAGGCTAAGCAAGTGTCTGTGCTTATCAAGGACTTTCTCAATACTGTTTCCAGGAATGGATGTATTACACCCTAGGGCAGGTTAATGGGTAGATAATTTCCAGTGTTCCTTGTACTCTCTAATGAAATATACTAACTAAAACAATTAATTATTTACATATATCAAGTGCTCTTTAAATATCACTTCTTCTCCAGTCCTTTGTTTTTCATCTTATACTGCTACCAACATGTACGTGAGAAACTTAAACTAAATAAAGCCTAATTGCTATTTGCCATTTTGACTGGACAAGAGAAGATGAGAGAACACACTTTAAAAATCCCTGGTTACCTATAGACACACGATCTTATTAGACCAGCCTAAGTTTTTCACTGTATCTTTTGCCCAAAAAATGATTAATAATATTACTGTTGTAGTAAACTACATAAATTAAACATGTAATTATATCCCCATATAAAAACAGTATTGGTAAACTGATACCGTCCTCAAAGTGGACAATGTTTAAAAATATATATAAAATCTGCCTTGAGAGCTAGCAGATGAAAATTGTATACTGGAAAAGTCCTTAAATTCTCGCCTATTAAAAGCAGAATAAAATGCTCATATTTATTTAAACAAAAACAGTCTAACTATATGGTATCCAAAAGCATTGAAACCCAAAAAACCTTAGAAAAATTTGAAACGAGATGATGAGCAGAGATAGTCCTTGCATATGCAAACAAAAACCAAGCAGGGCTGCAATATTAATAAGAAGCAAAGTAGAATTCAAGATAAAATGAGCTAAATAGGACAAAGAAGGTCATGTTTTATTGGTAAAATGTAAAATCTACAATGATGATATGAATGTCACAAACCTGCATAGCATTAAAATGTATTAAGTGAAAACTCCTGTAAATCAAGGAAAATTTAGAGGACAGCAGCAGTGGAGGCTTTAGGACATCTCTTTTGTTCCCAGTCAAATCAAGAAGGACCGACCTAAATAAGGATAAAGAATAGTTAAGTAATACAGTTAATAAGGTCATTTAATAATTATATAGTACATAATAAATTTCATATTCTACATCCATAAAATGTAACCTCTTTGACATGCTTACAGAATACTCTCAAAAGAGATGACCATGCATTAAGCACAAAGAATACATCTAAAGAGACAGACAATAGAATATGGGCCATATTCTTTGATCATAAAGCAATAAATGAAAAATTAATCAAAATAGGAAATGAAAACAACTACTTAAAAATCAACATCACACTCTTAAATTTGACTCCTGGGGCCAAATACAAAATCAAAATTACAATTAATGAATAGCTGGAAAAGAGCAAATAACCACATAAAATGAAGTACATATTGCTTAAGAAAGAGCGAATAAACACATAAAATGAAGTGCATATCCTTGTAAAAAAGTAAAGTATATAAGTTTTCTTAAATTGGAAAATATTACCTTTAATGCTTATTGCAACTCCTGTATAAAATAAGCCGATTTGTATTAATATATACTCTGAAACAATGGTGTTTCTGTAGGTGATGTCACTTCATATTAAAAGGCCTTCCAGTGAAAAACCTAGTTTCTTGTCCTATCAAAATAAGGTGCTGTCTCCTAGCTTTCATGTATAACTTTGTACCACATCCTGCTCAATGGATATTTTTTGTTCACAGTAGAAACAGAAAGATACTAGCAGCAAGGTTCTTCTACCCTCCATTCTTGCTTTGTTACATCAATATCGACGTTTCTAGAAATAAGTATCTTCTTAACCACTCCAAAGAAGTCCATTTATTCAGTGTCAAAACTAATTTAATGAGTCATTTAAAAAGATGAGCTTCAGTAGTTGTGATATATATATAAAAAGAATGTGTATTATAGTAATTAAATAAAACTAAATCAGGGATTGAGAAAACTCTGAATAAAAAAACAATGTATCTCAAAAATTTATCAAAAACTGACTTGTGACTTTCTGTTATATATAATAATTAACATGTATAAAACAGAAATTTATGTGATACTTGTTTTCATTCATAGAAAAGTAAGAGAAATCCTTCTTTAATTATTTTCACAAATATGGAGGTTGCTTGACAGCAAAGAATATTGTTTTTCCTTTATTCTCTGCTGCCTAGAGCAGTATCTGGTATATTATAGGAACTAAATAAATGTTTGGTGAATATGTGAAATAATAAATGAATGAATTAAATCTTTAACTTTTGAGGACAAGATAACAAGAAAGTTTAAGCAGTAACTAGTGAAGCATATAGTCCCTTTCTGTAAGCAGGTGAATCAATAATATCAAAATGACATGTGTGAGTCAAATTCCCTCCAGAACTTTGTCAGGATAAAGAGATGAGTGTTCTGTTTTTACAGTGCTCTAATAGCTGTAAGACGATGTAAGAAGGGTATTCAATCTAAGTGACAAGTGTCAGTGCTTTGTGTTCAGAAGTTCCTCATAAAAGGATGCAATTCACATTCAATTAGCTACTACTTCTTAGAAGAGCTTTGGAGATTAAGATCTTTAGCTGAGTAAAATAGTCCCGGTGACTGGTTTTTAACCTGCCAGATATGCGGCACTCATACGGGTAGCATTAGCAATGTAGGTCTCTGATTTGCTCCATTTGTTGTACATATGACATGCAGATGTTTGCTCTATCAACTACAGAGAAGATAAAACAATTGTAAGGTTGAAATTTGCTGTGTGAATAAGCTACAAAGAAGGTGCAGGTGGCCAGACATGCTCTGGTGAGATGAGGATCCACACAGGAGGTCAAGGCAATGGCATGAGGTAGGATAGCAAGTGCAGAGGGTACACACTCCACCAAGGTCCTCGGAGCTGAAGTAGTTTCCAGCTAGGTAGGATCAGGGAGCTCATGCCCAGGTATATCCCATTCAGAGAGCACAGGGAGCCATCGTGCACCTGCCAGTCTCAGTAGACACAACTTCAGCAACATAGCACACCACCTGCTCTCTCTTTCTCTTTCTCTCTCACTCTTACACTCTCTCTATTTGCTAAATAACTTGTCAAGAGGAATACTAACTACATTTTGATTGTGTCTTGCTTTAAAAGTTAATCACTACACTCTAGGGCAAGCCACCATAGTAGGACTTACCTTACACACTTAGAAAAACATTAAGGCAAACACAACTCCACAAAAATCAGGCCTGTGCTCTATCAATTGTATTATTTCTATTGTTTGTAAGCATTCATAGCTATTATCTTCAATATGCACAGTAAGATTGGACAATTTCTGTAACTTAGCAGCTATTTCAATCAAGCACTTAAGAACTATTCCAAGAAAAGTGAAGAAAGCCCATTGACTGATATTCATTTGTCCTTTTAAGATGCAGCCCATAACAATTTAGACCGTCAGCCGTTCTCACTGAGAGGGCCAAAAAGAACAACTCCATGCTCCAGCATAACTTCTCAGATTTCTGAGGATAAGCGGGCATGATGTGTGAGACCTTACAAACATGAATCTTACTCTCCAACCAAGGATTACAAACAGAGAAAATATAAATATCATAGGACAGGGTGCATTGCTTATGCTAGAATATGCAAAATAGTGGGAACCGTTAAGGAAATTTTACATGAATTAACAGAAATCTAGTTGGCTTTTCTGGATGCTGTCTTCCTCCCTCCCTTCCTCCCTTTCTTTCTCCTTCCTCCCTCCCTTCTTTCTACCTTCTGTCCTTTCTTCCTTCTCTCACTCCTTCCCTCCTTTTTCTTTTCTTCCCTCTTTCCCTCCTTCCTTCCTTCCTCTCTCTTCCTCCCTCCCTCTTTTCCTCCTTCCCTGTAAAGGTTCAGACACTGGCATTGAGCACTGTATTTCATGGACTTTTTATTTTCTAGGAGTTTGAGAACTACAAGTTTATTGCGTTAGTGCACTGAAATTATTGTATTTCATTGCTAGGTTAGCCCTTCAGACAATTTTAAGATTTAATTTAAACTGTTCATCTCACTCTAGGTCACTGTGATCCTTTTTTGTGTGCTGAACTCATAGAACCTGAGAATCTATATTTGATGATCCATCAACAGCTATAAGAGCTATCAATTTTAAGTCTTTTTAATATTATCATTTTGCATACTTGTTCCTTATATATATAAAACATGAAAATGTAATGTGTTTCTAGATTATACATATATTGTATGTCCAACAATGCTCAGTGCAATGCTGGGCACCTAATAAGTGCTTCCAGCCTGGGATAATTGAATGGTTCTATGCAGCTGGCTGGGTTCACACATTAGCAACATTCACACTGGAGGAAGTGAAACAGGAAAGGCTGAGCCAAGATTTTATGCTTTTGGGAGGATACCATAGGCAGTTAAAATCTGAGGAGACCATAAGGGAAAAGATTGATAGACTAAATTTTATAAGAATTAAAAATTAATCTCTACTAAAATATAATAATTAAAAGTCAAATTAGGAACAACATATTTACTAAATATAAGATAAATAATCATTGGATTTATATATATAAAGAAATATTTAGAAATAAATATCAGGATTATTCTACATCTGCAGAATACATCATAAATAACTTAAACCCATAACTTCATTGTGCTTACAGTCTGGTAGAGGAATGCAGAATACATTTAAAAATAAGTAAATTCTGAGATGTTCCTATTTTTAGACAGTCGTCCTGTGGTCTGACTTAATTTAAACTATACTATTTGCTCAGAAAACAAATATCCTGGTATTCTTTTACATTTTACACAGATATACACACACACATACACAGAAACACAAGAAAACCCCTTGAGGTGGTACCTGCCAGGATAGCAGGGAAAGGTGCTAGTCAGTATCTAGCCCTTCAGGTGCAGCCAAGGCATCACCTTGCCTGGGGACAGGGTGGTCAGGCAGGAATGTGTGGCACAACAGCATTTTTTGAAACAAGGCTTTAATTTAACCTCTTCACAGTAGGAGAAGACACTCTGGCAGGGGGGCAGGGGAGTGGGCAAGTGTTATTTTGTTGGAGAAAGATAGTAAATTACTGCCATATACCTTTTTCAAGACAATTAACCATAGCTAATGTGTAAGAAATACTCATTATAGCTATTTTGTGTCCATTCTGAATTCCTTGGAAAATGGCATTCTACAAATGGCACACACAGTACGTTTCAGTCAACCAAACTCTGAGGTTTGTGGATAAATGAGAGATGAAGGTATATTTTTGCCTCAATCTGTTTAGTTCAGAAACTAAAACACAAAACCTCCAGCAAAGCAAAGATTCTTTTGGCCTGAAGATGAAGTTCCATTGAAAGTAAATGGCACCATTTTGGTTATACATTTTACTAAATCAGCGCATCTGAAGTGTCTGTGAGAACGAGCTGACTGGGGATACATCACAGTAGATGGCCAAAGCAAAAGAGAATATGGACAAGCTCTGCCCTAGTCAGAAATTTCAACAACTGTTGTAAGAGAGTGGGATCTGACTCTGAATTTCTAAGGTGGCAATATGAAATATTTTTATAAAATGATTGATCTATGTTTCAAAGGAAATTTCTTCTCCTGAAATCTGAGCAAAGTGCTTATGGCTTTTCATAAGTACAGTATATGGAATATTAATATTTTTCCACCAACTCTGCATTTTACTCCAGTAAGATGGGAGAAAAATCTCATTTTAGAGGAATCAGCCAAGTTTTTAAAGAGAAGCAGATGATTTTCTTTGATGTACCTAGGTTTATTCAAAGTCCTCTTGTCAATGCTAGGTGAAATAGTTAAATACTAGCAGCTCTTTCATGTGAACATCAGATTTAGTTCTAAAAACCCTCTGGTGAAGCTCTGCATCCAGAAATGCTCCAATTTTATTAGCATTTGTAGCTATACTATTTTAATGCAGACAGGAATATCATGATTTTGATTTCTGTCTGGTTAACAGACAATACTGCAATGAAGAACCAAGGCTTCTTAGGATATGAGTGTTTACTACCAAAGGACACATTGAGATCTTTAGAGCAATTCTCAAACCATGGGTTTGAGTGACCCATAAGATTGAAACTGAGTGACCTATTTAGTGACCCATGACCCATTTTAGGACCATAAATTTAGTTTTGTGAATTATAACTCAGTTTTTTTTTTATTGAAAAGTAATGAAATTGGATGGAATGATATAGACTAGAACACAAAGAATAGACTAGACTAGAATAGAATTTATCACATGTAGAAAGGGTAATTATTATCTCATGAAATAGATGTGTGTGTGTGGAGTGGGGTGGGGGATGGCATATACATTTCTAACTATATGTTTAGGTGACAAATGTTTATTGTAAAGTAATGAACACAAAGAAGAAGTTTAGTTCTGAACATGTCAAGATACAGTACTATTTTAAATGAGAAGATGGAAACAAGTACTTACGTGAAATGCAAGCAGGGCCTAGTTCCTACATCATCCAATTTAAGCACGGAAGGGCAGTCACGTGCTGGGCCCTCCCCTGTTGCTGGAGTTGCAAGATGAAAGTAGAATTTCCTCTCTTCATGTAGCCCAGTGCAACCAAAGAGTTCTGTCTCTTTGTTTTCTTGGACATCTCTCCTTCTCTTTTCCTTCCTTTCTTGTTGTTTTTGTTTTCCTCGCAGTACTTGGTGACTCCAAGCTTTCTTTCTCAGCACCCGCAATCTAATCCCATTGTTTTGATTTTGTCAGTCTCCCAGTGGGCTCCGATTTCTGCAGTAACTAAAGGAAAGAGTATTGTGCTATTCTCTTTGGAGAACTTTGCTTTAATAAGAGACATTCTTACTTGAAAGAATTAATTCTTAAGAGTACATTGGTATGCTTAAGACACAAATTAATGGAAGACATATTTTGAAATGTGAGGAAAGGGATTTCCTAGTATACCTTAGTTTATGCCATGGAAAGAAATACCTATAGTGCCAATAAAACGGGGGCCATTGTAGACTTATATTCACCTCAGCACTGTTATGTTTACAATCAGTTTGGCCTGAGCCTATTCTGAGACAATTTCCGAGGATTGATTTAGGGTAATCTGAGACATTGTTGTCTTGAGGCAGAGGAGGCCTCAGGACAGAATGGGGAAATCCATATGTGATTAATTAAAATCTTGTCATAAATATAAAGGTTTAAGAAATTAGTATCACTAATACATAACTTTTTAAATAATCCTAGGAATTTTTCCATCTGGATTAAGGAAAAGTAAATCACAGGGATGGAAGAAATAGTCAGAACTTTTATATTTCATTAAGGGAAAATATAACTCTTTCCTAGGCGTAGGCATTTCTCATATTTTACAAGTACTACTTAGAACACAATTCATAATAATAAAATAAAGATGAGTTTCTAAGAGCTTAGAGAGTAGTCTCTCTTTCCATAGTAAAATAGGACCCAAAGGGGTAGAACGTTGTGATTGCTCTTAAACCTGTGCTTCATGTCAAGGTCAGGATGAGCTGAAGAAGGCTTTTGGTCAAGGGAACAGAACCCTGAACATGCGAGTAGCCCCTCAGTTAGTGTTATAACAGCTCCTCATGTTCCCTAGCCCCTGGGTACTGCACCAGCCCTTCTGGTTCCCTCAACTCATATATCTATGAATAGTCCCTCATTAAACTCTATTATACTTTGAGTGGGCCATGGGTGCCCTTCCAGGCCCTGGACTGAAACAATAATGATCAAGCAGAAAGAAATCTTAATTGCTTTTAGGATTTTATTTCAATTCCAAAATACTTCTCTAGTGAAGGAATCTTTAGGCCTGATTCTGGTAAGCCACATAAACATACAGCTAGAGCCAGCCGAAAGGCTTTCTTTGTCTCATTCTTCCCAAGTCCTCCCACAAGAGCCAGATTTGAACCTTCTGGGTTAGAGAAAGCTAATGCTGAGCATGTCGGCCAGCAAGAAGAGCTGGGGGAAAGGAGTAAGAAAGTGCCAATCCGAAAGCCCAAAGAAGAATTGGTTCAGACCAAAATTTGCCATTTTATTTTTTTAGTGTATACCAATATCACTTGAGATGAGAATGGAGGGTGCGGCCTGCACCATAATATATCTATCTTAATTCATTTAACATTATACACATGCAATATTGTGTTACCAACATTTTTGAAAGATCCAAAAAGTAGAAATGAAAAAAAATGACATAAAAGTCAAGGTATATAAAAGCTCTAATTTCTTTTTCCAGCCCTTCAGTGGGTTGTCCTGTGTTCTCACTTTAGAGAATCTTGGTTAAGATAGATTTTTTTTTTCTTTTTTGGGAGAATCAGACTAGAGCATAAAATCATCTACTGGTCCTCACATTGGCAGGAATCCCAAGAAGAATGAGAAGTGTCAGGAGAAGAGAAGCCACATCCATCTGTCCTTGATATCTTTGTTCCTCACATTTAAAACATGGTTAATAAAATGCCCATGGCGTAGAGTAAAATCTTACTTCCTTTTGACCCTGTGAAAGAGCATTGATCCTGGACCATCCCTTTTAGAAGGGATGATGAAAGAGGACGTCTTCAATCCAATTAAGCACTGATATTCTACCTAACTACTTGCCTTTACAGATAATATTTCCAATGCTTCACCTCCTGGTGATGCTTAGTTTGATAACAGTTGGGAGATGGCAATGACAAGGGAACTTATAGAACATTGATTTTCATGCCCATGCCAGGGGAAGTAGGAGAACAAGTGAGATCTAAAAAGATCAAAAGAACAAAATGGTAGAGGAAGAGGGAATCTACTTTCTCTGCCTGACTACTTGAGCTAGAACATTGGTCATCTCTTGCTCTCAATTGGGACTTACCCCATTGGCTCTCTGATGGTCTGAGCTACACCACTAATTTTCCTGGGTTTCCAGCTTGCAGACAGAATGCAGATCATGGGACTTCTCAGCCTCCAAAATCACATAAGGCAAATCCTCATAATAAATCCTATGTGTATATTACTGGTTCTATTTCTCTGGAGAACCCTGACCAATACAACAATGCTTAATACCTCCATATACCTTGAGAAATAGTCATCATTTCCATTTAACAAATGAGGAAACTAGGATTCAGAAGTTAGGTGAATAGTCTAAATTCACACCACCAGTAAGTGGCACATTCAGGACTTGAACCTGAGTATCCTAGGTTTTATTAAGTGTTCTCTCTGGTTCTTTTTTGTCTGCTGTACAAGGCCCTCTAGAGTATGGCCCTGCTTCACATTTTTCATTTTATCTCCCACTTACTTGCTACATAAGGCCTTCTTTTCTTTGCAAATGTCTTCCTATCTCCACCCCTGTCTCTTCTTATCACTATTTTACCCATCCATCAAGGTTTTATCTCAAGTATCAACTATTTCATAAAGCAGTGGTTCTCAGCTTTAGTTGCACATTTGAAACACCTAGGAAGATTTTTAAACCCCTGGTGTTCTGCCTGCAACCCATGCCAGTTAAGTCAGTATTTCTGAGCACAGTGACCACATGTGAGTATTTTATAAAGCTCCCAGGTGATTCCAATGTGTAGGCAAGGTGAGAAATCCTGCCTTAAAATCTTTCTTCATTTCATTACCAGTTGATGTTTGTCAAAAAATTTTTCCTTATTTGTTTTTTTATAATGGGGATTATATTTTATTCATTTTATCTTCTTCCTGTCCCATTGCTACCAAACAAAATGCTGTACTTATTTTAGACACTCAGTAATAAATTATTTCAAATGAACTGGATTTACCTTAAGAAGTATAGAAAGGAAGGGGAGTATTCTAGATTCATTCTTTAGGAAATGATTTTTTTTTTTTTTTTTGCTTGGGAAAGCAACTTGAACTTTTGGCCCAAAGACATCCATTAAGCAAAAACATAATTTAAATATAAGTCCATTTAGTAGTAATTGATAAAATAGAATAATATCTACATATTTTATGCATTTGTGATATACTTCACTTTTTCTTAATTTTTTTTTTAAATATTTTCAGGCTATACAGTTTATGGTTTTTTTTTTTAAATTGTAACACATCTCCAAAAAGTTTTCCAATATATTTTTTGGAAAAAATCCACCTATACATGACCTGCACAGTTGAAACCCATCTTGTTCAAAGGTCAATTGTATTCCTAAATCATGGTCATAATGTAAATGACAGAAGCACTTCAACTCTAGGAATAGGCAGGTGAATAACAACACACACATAACACACACACACTGAGTCATTGAAAATCACCCACCAAGAGAAAAACAGAGAACTATTCCATTTGTTTTGAACATTACTGATTTAATGGTTTATTATTCCTGAAGAATGGTGACGTTTTCAAAGCTATTTTTAATTACCAACCTCTAAAAGAAGCACTAATGTTACAAATATTAGCTGAAAGCATGACCACTTTGAAGGGGTCATATGTTGGTTGTCAGGGACTGATTTGTTCCTTACAAATACTGGGGCCCAATTCCATGCGTGGGAAAGGTGGTTCTGTTCTCCAGCCATGTGAGACTTCTTTTCTGAGTAGAAATCAGGAGTCTAGAGATAAATTTAAATAAAAATTCAAATATTCTTTGGTTGTAGAAAAATAGAGCCAGAAAGTTGGCTTGCTCCTTGGTGAGAAGTAACAGTGAAGGGTGAGTAGGTAGAGGGAGGAAGGAAATAAAAGGCACAAAATCAGATCACATTTGCTTGTACCATTCAGTTTGGTTACTTCAAGTGGTTTCCAACTAATGCTTTAATTCTTCATCCGTTAGAACTAATTTTTAGTACTGCAACATTGTGTGTTGTTAGATCAACAAAATAACAAGTTGGTGGTATTTCCTTCAGGGACCTCTGAATACAATAAAGAAGCAAGGAAGCTGATGCACGATTTATGTACTTAACATTCATTTCCCACACTATAACATAAAGAGAAGTACATACCACTTTGCCCATGTGGGAAAACAGCACCTTCTTGGTGCTAGCAGAAAGTCGATGATCAAAATCTGAGCAAGTTAACACAGATTCCCTGTGCCATTTATTTCTGTGATCACTATCCTCAACAATTCATTGCCTGCCAGCACCCAGATATTTGTTGAGCATCTACTCAGTGACATTCACAGTAGCAGTCCTTGGAGATATGACAGTAAACAGTCCACAAATCAACAAGCAAATGAATTTTATGAGTTGGAATAGTAATAAAAGGAAACAAACAGAAGTATAATGAGTGATAATAGCGAGAAGTAACTCAAAGAGGGTGGTCAGAGGATGCTTCTCTCACAATATGACATTTCCACTTTAAAAAGTAGAGAGTAGAATAGATATTTTATTGTACTTATATACAGATGTGCTCTAAAATTAGCACATGATTTTGTATACTTTATTCATATACTTTTTGCTTTAGAAATATCAATTTGATCCAATGGTTAATACAGAGGCCAAGGTGGGAAGATCACTGCTGATACTGCCTTCTATTATACAAAGGGACCAAACCACAGATGATTACCCCTAAAAATCGAAAGATTAAGCTTGTTCCTTTGTGATACATGATTGGATTTTATTCCAGTAAAGAGTGAGGAGTTTCCATTTTCTTCTGACAAATATAAAAACAAGAGTGAATGGCAGCAGCATTAATTACTTAGTGACCATTATCCAGAACTGCATTATTAGAAATGAGAATTGCCATCCCAAAGCTGTCCAAAGGATATTAATAAACTGTATTAATTACAAGGATAGCAAGAAACAGCAAGTAAGAAATTGCCTACCAGATTAAAATTTTTAATATTTCAATTATAACAAGCTATTGCACATATAAATGCAATGAACCTATAACACATATGAATTATGTTCTGGCTGTAGAGTATAGCATCACAGTGTCTCCACTTGGTAGAATAAATAGTATCCCATTCATTAATAAAGACTGTCAGTGTAAATGCTAAAAGGCTGGTGGAATGAATGCACAGACAGCACTTATCAACTGCATATTGGTCCCCTAGGTCACTTCCTCTTTCGCCCTCTACCTCTTCATTATACTTCAATGTCAAATGTTATCTTTGTAAAGAAAAGGTCTTCCTGCTACTTTCCTTCCTAACTTCAACCAATAATTAGACAGTGATTATTTGGCTTGGAAAATCAATTTGATCTTTAAGTTATTTTTTTATTCCCCCAATATCAGTCATCCTTGCTTTTGCACAATAAAATACATGGATAATTCAACCAGTTGTCATGAAGATCAACTTTCTGAGAGTTTATGTGAGAGCTGGACAGACATCTTTCCATGATTCAGTGTATTTCTGTATGTGTGATTCATTCTTTTACTGTCATTTTCTTTGTTTCATGCTAATATGATATATGACAATATTTCTCACTTTCTGTTTCATTTATGTTTGATAATTAATAAAGTATATTAATGTCCTTTGGAAAGGTTCAAGATGCCAAAGGTAATACATGATAATGTTGAAGAATTGCTACCATAACGCGTATATAAAGAGAGAAGTATTGTATGATCTTAATCACTGCCAAGAGAACACCGCTTTAGCTGTTTTGATACAAACAATTAAGCCAATGTTTATTTCTTCCACCTTAATACCTTTGTTTATGCTGTTGCATCTACCTAAAATGACTTTTTGCTAAAATGGGCTGTTTTAGTCTATAGTTTATACTTGCATCCACAAGAAAAATGTTATTAAGCTAACTCCACCCTGATAATTTTATGTGTGTGGTGGTGGTGGGATTTCTACCCAGGGGCTTATGGACCTGCACATCAACATTACTGTAGCCCACCCCAGACCTACTGAATGTGTGGGGTGGGCTTTATTTTCACAAGCTCTCCAGGGGATTCTTGCACACATTAAAGTTAGAAAAGTCCTGCTTTGAAAGCATCATTGACTGCTTCAGGAAATACTTACTGAGTGCTTTCCAAGTCAAGGAGCTCTTCTGAGTAATCAGACATGAATCCTCTCCTGAGAAAGTACACCATCTAGTAGACATAACTAGTGTAAATAACACTACTGAATGATTTAAGTGTATGTATTTATAAGCGATTTGAACAGAGCACGATGAACCATTATTTATAGGAGATATAAATTCTTTCCAGTTAAAATTCTTTGTAAAAGCAGCAGTCCCCAACCTTTTTGGCACTAGAGAACAGTTTCATGGAAGACAATTTTTCTGCAGAAGGGGGTGGGCAGAGCTCAGGTGGTGATGAAGCTTTGCTTGCTTGCCTGTTGCTCACCTCCTGCTGTGCAGCCTGGTTCCTAACAGGCCATGGACTGGTACTGGCCCACGGCCCAGGGGTTGGGGACCACAGTTGTAGAGGAGTGGTATTGCATTAGACTTTGATAGATGAATGAGCTGTGGAACTACTGATGCAGGATAAGGAAAGGGCCAGTTGTATGTATGCAAGACAGAAAACACCAAAGGACAAGATGGGATCATAGAGCAAAGGTAGAGAATTTGTAGATGGTTGAATCTGAGTGAAGTGTGTGGTATGTAAATCCTTACAGCTGGAAATAGAATTTAAAAAGAAGTCAGGGCCATCCCAGAGAGGGCTTTGAAAGAAAGTCGATTACCTGTTTATTCTAAGTTAGTTTTCTGTATTTTAAAATTAATCTCGGGAAAAAAATGCTCTTAATGAATACACTCTGAAAGTTCTCAAAGGCTTTGTATCTGCAGTGGCTAGCATGGTTTCTAGCATGCTATAGAGACTCAATACACATTGTTGACTGAATAAGCAAATCTTTTATGTAAAACTTCCAAATAAACTAACAGCAAACAGACACTTTAACTTTGTATATGGCTTCACACATTTGTCTGAAATAATAAAACTCTCAACAGAAATCTACACGGTCCACTGCATCCAAATAGTAAACACGGCATAGCAAAATAATGGGGTTTTATCTAAATACTGAATTATTCTTATTTATAAAACTGTAATTGTAATAAAATACTTTTTGAGAAATAAGAAAAATGTAATGATGTGCTTTGCATTTTTTCATAAGACTAAGTTTGGATTCTACTTCACCTTTTGTGGATAATAAGCAATTATAAATTTGGCAGAATTGTGAAACTTTGGACCAAAAAAGGTTATAAACTCTTCTAGGCTACAGACCACATGTATTGATCTCTCTATATCCCATAGTGTCTTGCACATAATAGGCAATCAATAAATGTTTTTTAATTGAATAAACCTCCAGGGATGATCTTGGGACAGTCCAGGTTTTAGGAAGTTTTAAAGATATTACCAAATAATAATGATTGTGACAGAAACAAAAATTTCTGGATTGAAAACTATGTATTTGCAATAGTAGACAAGGTGAGGATTTTTATTACTATGCAGGGAAAATGCAGTCAGTTGTGCTGGGAAGTCAGAAGGTCAGCAGAATGACCCATGCACGTCTATAATCATAATTTTATTGTTGCCCTGGGATTCGGACACCAAATGGAGACAGTAATAAAGCCTCATTTCGTGAGCATAATATCTTCATCTTCAATGAACTGGGGTAAGTGCAGTAATGCTCCCTTCCTTCCCAGGAAGGAGTCAGGTTACACCTAGGCTCCAAGATAGAAAGCTAACAAGGACAAGCCTGGTTTGTTTTTTTTTTTTCTTTTCTTTTCTTCTTTTTCTCCAACTGTGGATCAGCAATATAGAAATGTCTGTGGCCTTTCTAACCTTGCATGAGTCTCCAGGGAGGTTTTCTTTTCCCAGAGCTTCTAGAATAAATGAAAATAAAAGTAATGACAGTCTCATCCACTTTTTTATTGTGAACAATGAGAAATGAGTGGCCACCTGAGCCTATCAAGTTGCTAACAGGCAAATCTGTTCTATACAATGGGGCTGGAGTTTCAGTCTTGAAAAGAAAACCATGGTTTAGGAGTAAAATGAACAAGTTATTCCATGCACTTTCTTCTCTTCTCTTCCAAAAATGATTGACAGCTGTATTGAATTTCTCCTTATAAAACTGGAAGACAAATGTTTTGTCACCAGAGATTGCTTATCCCAGAAGACATTAAACCTTTGTCTACTAGCCTGGAGGTGCTGTCAATGAGACTGAAGAAGGTGACTTGTTGGAATCTGAGTCCCTTCCTCCTTTCTGTACACAGATAATAGAGTCCCACTTCATATGGTGGAGCTGGCTAACTCTAGACCTTCAGATCTTTTCTTGGGTGCTTTGAAGCAAGCATGAAGGGTACAAACTGTCATTTTGAATTGTTTGTAGGGTATGATTTAAAGCAGTGTGTCCTTTTAATGATTTGAAACCACTTACAATGTAATGGCATATGAGAACACTTTGAAATTCCTAGAATTGAAACATGCTTTTTCCCAATGATGTTCCATATTGCAATTTCAACATATAAAAGCTGAGCTAATCCCTATTGTATGTCAAGGAGAATGCTAATAAATTATATAGTTTCTCTTTCTCTCTCTTTCATTTTTAAAGGCATCCTTTAAATACCTTTAAATGTCATCTTTCATTAACTATCACCTCTTTACTACCCTACCCCTCAACCAATTACCACCACCCAGAATATAAGCTCCCAGAGAGCAGTTTTTTTGTCTGATTTGTTGATGGACACCTGCCTCCTCAGTGCTTAGTACTAGTCCCAACACATAATAAGTGAAAGTGTGTTGAACAAATTATTCCTGTGCTGTTAATAAGAACGTAGGTTGTACCCTCACAAAGTCACACAGCCACATGGGGCTGAACTCCATTCTGTGCTTGGTGTGGGCTTGCCTCAGTGGGAGGAAAGTGCTCCCTTTTGTAATACTCACAAAGACACCCTCCTTGCTAGCAGCCCCTGCGCTGGAGACGCTGAGCTGAAGTGATTAGCTTGGTTTTCTAGCACCGGCAAACGTCGGATCACAGGAGCAAAACAAGTTCTATCTGATTCCAGCCATATTCTCCCCATGACATTAAAAGCTAAGTGTTCATTTTTGGGCCAATGATATGTACCCAGTTCAGAGGTAAATGGTGGTAAAAACGGTGCCAGTTCTCTTTCAGAAACTAATCAAAGCCATGAAGTCTCTAGACATAGACATACACACAATACACACACACACACACAATTGTGTATACAGTTTTTAAGAGTTCATGAGAAGACTTGAAGCCAAGATTAAGAATTCTTGCTTTTGTGTAATCATTGCTCTTGCCTATTGTGGGCTAGTTTGAAAGTTATATTAGTGCATCTCTTTATTCTGAAAAACATCTACACTTGATATAGTCCGTGTAAAATCTGACAACAAGTGCATGTCTTCTTACCAGCTCCAGAACCCTTATGGGTCGGTGTTCTACAGTTGTATCACTCCCTTTTACACTAATCAGGGCCCTGGACTCTTCCCTCCCACAATGAGCACCGAGAGGTACACTGGTCAAGGACAAATTATATTCATCAGAGCTTTGACACTTTTAAGGGTCCTTCCTTTTGACCAAAAAGGCGTAGATAGCCATGATGTCAGCATTCTGACAGTTGGTCCCAAACACAGATAACCAGGGTAGTTCATTAATCATAGAGTGGGGGTCATGCACTTAGTTCTCATGTGTGAATTTAGCCATATATTTCAGTAGAAATTTTTAATATTTGTAAATAAAAATCTATTCATGAATGTATCATCTCTTAGAATTTAGCATTCTGCTTTTGTGTGTGGGAATTGAAATTAATAAAATTATCATAAACTATAAAAATCAGAAAATATTTCTGAGCTAGGGTTAAGATCTTAAGACTTGATGTTCTGATCTAATAATTAGAGTACATCTATCAAGAAGCCTACTTTTGATCTAGAACAAAAATAAGGATATTTGCTACAGAATCTTGTAGTTGCCACTGAGAGAATCTGCCCCAAATGGCAAAGGGTGTTGCTAAGAAAATCTTGACTGTCAAAAGACAAATTTCCAACAAATTTAGTTATAGATGTAATTGGCTTGTATTCACAGTTCATGAATCAGGTCAGTCTCTATTCTAGAAAATAGAATGAGAGCACCCACTGGGCAATGGCAGAACAGAGGATTTTGTAAGGTGGGGACAAGGAAACAGAACAATAGAAAAAATCTGATTGGTTAACATCAGGTTACTTCAGGTTACTTTTTTTGTAAGGGTTAAAGCAGAGGGAGCTTTCTTAGTACACAGACCCAGGTAGACTGAGATCTCCTGTTTTGGGGCAAAACTGTTCCGTTTTGGGAACTATGCACTTAAAGTTTCAGCTTGGTTTGCAGTATTTCGCCTGAGTGACTACATTTTGGTTTTCTCTGGTCTGTTGGGGCCTAGGGCAAGACCTCAGTCCAAAACAATGGCCTCTTATAATTCTTATTTAACATTACTTTTTTTTTTTTTTTTTTTTTTTTTTATTTCAGCTTATTATGGGGGTACAAAAGTTCTGCATAGATATATTGCCCATGTCCCTCCCAATCCCCCGAGTCCGAGCCTCAAGCGTGTCCATTCCCCAGACAGTGCACATCGCACTCCTCCTGTAGGTATACACCCATCCCCACATTACTTAATAACCCACTGAAGATCTACCAGTAGAATTTTATGCAATGTCTTTTTAAAACTGGTTGTTCATTCAGAAAGAGGATTATGAGAGAGATCTTCCTGCTAAGCAAATTTGTGTTACATTTAAGATAAAGGATTATTTTCAAAGTGGCATTTCCTGGGTAGCTTCATTATATCCAGATGTAAAGACCATTTCCTGAACAAGAGTTATTTAATTAGCTTATATCTTAAATGGATCATGGATATTTCACCTCGTATTTAAATCTTTTAAAAGTAAAATTTTAATATAGTACTTAAATGAGATGAGAATAAGGTCTTTAGCAAAGTGTTTTCTACTAACAACTGTAATGATAATATGTCTTTACTCATTTGTTATATAAATTGTGATTGTATTTTCCACCCTGCATCTTGACACAGTAACTTGTATTTCAATGCATTCTTAATTTAAGCATTAAAAATAAAGGCATTTTAAAAACAAAAATCTGTTTTTGGTTCTTGACTAAAAGGCACCATAATTGTAATTAGGGACAAAAGCTGATGTGGTTTTCTTATTATAGTGATAGATAAATACTGCAACTACACTATTGGCTCCTAAATGAAGTGTAATAATCCCTGTCAGCAGAAGATGGTTCTCTTATAGACATAAACACATTCTGCCCCATAAAACCAAAAATTAATTTTGCTCCTATCAATTTCTTAATTATTTATTATATAGAGTATATTTAACCCATGTTCTGTGAGATAAGAGCTTAACATTGCCTGCATGCTTTGGCCCCAAAGAATTCTCCTTTTCCATCCATGCATAATAACTCAGATAACAGAAATTCAGTTAATTAGAGTATTAAGAGAAGTCTAGGAGTTAATTGATTGAGAATAGCTATTGGTCCCTGTACTTGGGTGGTGAACACCATCTCACCTTATTCATTGTTAATGAGATGATTTTGTTCACTTGTTATGCAGAATGAAGTGGTAACTTACCTATACAGAGATGAGATAATCATGCGAACAATCTCTGGCAATAGTGCAATTCATCTCTAATTTGAAAGTAATATCCAAATAGGTAGTTCAATCACTGGTATGAAGAGACTATACCACAAAGTTATATGTATCCCTCGATTCTGGGTTGAGACCTGTTTTCCTGTAACAGGCCCTTAGGAATATTATGGCATCATTGATTTTCAGTTTGCTTTTACAGCAAGATTCCTTGTGCTCACAAAGAGGGAATTGAGCTCTATGCCCTTTAATAATTTGGTTCTTTGTGTTCGAGATTGAGGGCAGGGGAATACATTGGAATGCACTTACATTCAATCAATATTTATTGTTTATACAATATGGTAAGGTAAGGGCTGATTGCAATTAAGTTGTAGGATGCTAGAATCTTCCCAAATTCTGGTATATGAGCAATTGGAGGAAAAATGAGTAAAGGTGCAACTAATCCCACACCTTAGGGTTTTATTATGGTAATCAAATGGGAGCTCTTAGAAAACATCTGTGGTCCCACCTTTTCCTTCTCCAACTTCTACATCCTCTCTATACCCACATACATACAGCCACAGCTTTCTGGGGGAATATGTAGCATATATATCATTCCAGATAGCACATAACTTCAGCAAAAAGAAAAAGAAAATTATAAAGCTGCAGAGAATACATTTTGAACACTCCTGCAGCTGAAAAGATATTTACCATAGCAATAGTTGGTTTGAGCACTGGAAATGCAAGTCAGATACACTCTTCTTATTCGCATGCCAGAAGGCAGAGCCCACTCAGAGCCTCCCAGCCCACAGCTGTTTCAGAGGACTACTTTTCTGCTGCTGAGTGCAGAGGTGGGGCCATCTGCACTACTTGAGGTTTTCTTGTGGGCACACTCGGTACTCTGCTACAGGCTTTTTAATTAACTGAAAGCTAGCTAAAGGGATGTTCAGCTATTGATGCTAGAGAGTAGGAAAAACAAAATCAAAGAAAGTGAAGAACATGCACTTTTTTTATTATTATTGGATGACTCATAGTCTATAACAATGCCCTGGGTACAGTCCCAATATTTTGAACCAGCCCACTAAGGAACAAGATCAATTGCTTAAGGACAAAAAGATTTCTGCTGTACTAAGAAGGGGGAAAAAATCATCATAGTTATGCAAAGTAGACCAAGCATTATGCTATAGGGCATTATCCACAAAACATAAGTGTGTGATAATTATCATAAAGGTAAAATGCACTCACTAAAATATGGTGCCCTGGAAAGTGTAATGCAGCATACAGTTTACTTTAGGTTTTGCTGTAGGTGTTGTCTAAATAGCTCAATTAAAATAATTTTTTCCACTTATGATTTAAACCCATGTAAGTACAAATCTGTGCATATAATGGCATACTACAAACCTTCATCCATATCCAAGCACCTTAGGAGGTATTTTATAATTCTGTTTCTTAATGGATTTGCCAACTCCCCACTCTGCTGATCCTCCTTCAGGATATTCTCTCCCTGGTACCCCTCCTGCAGTCCTTATTCTCATTGATTGGGATTTTTGCTGTGGTTTTATGGACAAAAGGGCTAATGTTTTAAGTTTTCTTGAAGCAATAACATAATCTATTCAGAGGTAAGTTTGGATGAAAGTCTAATAAATAAATAAGAACACAGTTCTCATTCCTTATTAATAATCATAATGAATAATTGTGATAGAGACCATTTGGCCTCCAAATCCTACAACAGATATTCTCTGGCCCTGCACAGAAAAAGCTTCCCTACCTCTGGTCTAAATTGATGTTATAAATACTAGGGCATCTTGAGCCATAACAGGATTTTAGAAGGCAAGACATGTTGCTTTTATAGAGAGCTATTCATCAACTTCATGTAAGTACAGAAGTTTTAGAAAAAAATCCTTTAGTTGGCATTTATTAGAGGCAAACACAAGTATTATATCCTCTTTATCCACAAGAACTGTGATGCTTATATTATCTTCCAAAATTCCACTCTGACCATGTTATTCTCCACTTTGAAAATTTTTACCATCGATTGACCAGAAATTGAAAATTCAAACATCCTGGGGCTTGTGGCAGTTACGAGAAAGGGCTTTGCAGAATTCAAATCGCAGAGAATAAAATAAACCTAGGGCCCAAGCTGCTGAGCCCTGACCCCCATGGCTGCCTTTGCACTGAGCTCATGTCTCTCAGGGGCTGCTCCCAGCTGGTGCCTTAGTTCAGCTGGGATTCCAGGGCAGACCTGCTTCTAGAAGACACATGCTCCTTTGATCCTGACTTGGTCTGAGGACTCCTTGAAGGCCTTGTCCAACACTCCTTAGATTGTATGGTGGTCTCAGACACTTATATCCAATCTTCTTCTTCCACCTCTCCTTAACTCACAGTGAGACTTGTATAATCTGACAGCGCGACCAGCCTTTTTTGGTTCCTTTCCCATTTTCCTCTCATAGGTATCTGTCTAATAAAATTCTTGCATATTAATTCTGTCTTGGTGTTTGCTGTTCAAGGGACTCGGACACCTTTTTCCCTTTTCTACATAAAGGCCTTGTTGAATTTTAACTTCCCCTCCTCCTTTCCTCATTTCAGTCTTGCCCCCACTCCTTCAAAAAAGAAAATCAGCTCTTTTGAGCAGTGTGGTTAAAGGTCTGTAGTGAAGAGTTTTCCGTGAAAGGATGTACTGGGGATATTCCGCACTGCATTATCTTCTTAAAAGCACTGCAATCTACAGTACGCCAGAGTGAGGTGAGCATTATGTTCTCGTGACACACCCACGCAGCTTTAGAAATATCAGGAAAATCAGACACAGGAGTTTCTATTTTCATCTGGGAGTTTTCCGCTCTGATTAATTACAGAAGTTGAGAGCACTAGAGTGTATTATTCTCACATGGTGTCTACTCGTTGATTCATTAAGCAAATATTGTCTCTGCTGTGGGTGAGTCAGGCCCTGTTCTAGACCAAGTCTGAATGAATCAGGCCCTTAATTCAGCAGGCTTTGAGAAATTATTACTAAATATTTCCTATTATGCTGTGCCTCTTGGGGAGAGCTTAGATGGCTCAGAAATTAGTCAAGAAATTAGAAAGTACCCTTTGCCAAAATCTACTAGCCCACATTTTCTATCAATTAGAAATTAATCTGAGTTTTACTTTTAAATTACAAATGTACCTTTGAAGAGTTAAGATTAAAATCGGACCACAAATTAGAGTGTTTTGATTCAGTCGGGGCAATTACATCTCAGCTAGCGACTTGAGGATGCTAGTGACTTTACAATGCCAGTGTGAAGATTAACAACATAAAATAACTCAAGAAAGCATAAAAAACCTCAACAGAAATGTATGCAAACTATAATGGCTAAAGTATACTTTTTTAAAATGAAAAGATGAGGTACATCTGAGGAATGAATTTGCAAGCTGAAAGATCAGATTTAGAAAATCAATTTCCCCTCAATAAAAAGATTAAAGAAACATAAAAATATGGCTAAGATATATAGAAGCTGGAAGTAAAAGTGCTAGCATATAGCTAGTTCCAGAAAGAGAGAAAAATAAAAATGAAAAGGAACAAAGACTTAAATAAATAATGGAGATTAATTTTATACATTTAAAAAAACAATGACATATATCAGTTTGAAAGTGTTTATAAAGTGCCAAAAAGCAGCACCAATAATGAATAATAAGCAGACATAATAATGAAATGTAAGTAAACTATAGGCACCACAAAAATTTCAAAAGTTTAGAGAAATTATAGATCATGTTCAAAGGCAGAGACATTTTTAAGATTACATTAGATGCAACATGGGACATAATTTTCAAGGTATTGGAGGAAAAAATGTTAAAATCTCAAATTTTTATTGAATGATACTGTCATATTAAAATAGTCTCAGTCATGCCAGTCCTCAGAAATTTTAGTCTTCATCACTGACAAAAGATTAGTATAAAATTGTATCAAACCTCTAACAAATAAATAAAAATCTAATTTGAAAATAGGCCAAAAACCCCTCAAATATTTCTATAACAAAGAACACATTGACCAGAAAACAATGATCAACATTCCCTATAATCAGGAAATTGCAAATCAAGACTGAAATGAGATAGTATTTTAACCTATTCAGTTAGAAAAGAAGATAAAAGTTTAACAATGCCAAGAGGATGTAGAACTACATAATTTATTATATATTGTTGATAGGAATACAGGTTTTTGCAACCACTTTGGATAATAATTTGAATTTATCTTTTATATTTGATGATTCTTAAATCCATAGATACAGAAATTTCATGTCTAAGTAAATATGAGAAAAACTTGCACATGTGCAAAAAGAGATGTGTACAAAAATGTTCTCAGAATCATTTTCACCATAGCAATGGTGTGAAAACAACACAAGCATCCCTCAATGGAGAGTAGAAAAGTAAACTATGTTATAGTCACTCAATTATATATTATTTGTGTTAGTTTTCTATTGCTGCTGTTACAAATTACTGCAGACTTTGTGACTTACAAAAAATAATACAAATTTATTATCTTGCTGTTCTGGATGTCAGAAGTCTCACATAGCGTCACTGGGTTAAAATCAAGGTATCAGCAGGGCTGTGTTTCTTTCCAGGGAAAAATCCATTTCCTTGCCTTCTTTAGCTTTTCGAGTTTTCCCACATTCCTCGGCTCATGGCCCTCTACCATGTTCAAAGCCAGCAATGTGGAGTCTTTCTTTGACATGCTTTATTTATTCTGAAGAATAGAGAAAGCTTGCTGAATTATTCTGACATGCCTTCTCCAGCCTCCCTCTTCCACATGCAAGAATGCTTGTGATTAGGTTGGGCCCATCCTGACAATCCAGAATAATCTCCACATATCATCCCCTTAATTCCATCTGCAACCTTAATTCTCCTTTGCATGTAATTTCACCTCTACCCAGGCTATGAGGATTATGACAGGGGCATTTTTGGTTGCTATTATCCTCCCCACTACAGTGTACAACCATCAAAACAAATAAACTACAGTGGTGTACCGTCATATGGATGAACCCTAGCAATGTAATTTTAAGTGGAAATAATCATCTTCAAAGTATTACATATAACATGATTTCCTTTTTATAAAGTAAAAAAAAGTTTAAAACATGCATATACTTAAAAAATGCAGAATTCTAAGAAATGGGAGTTTGGGGCACCATACGGGTGTTGTAGAAGGAGGTGAGTAGGGAGTGGGGACTGGCAAGAGGGAGGTGAGGTTCTGGAAGATCTACAGTGGTGCCTCAGGTATACCTCAGTTTGTAAAGAAACAATGTATCAATCTTCATCACATAATTTTTAACAAAATCTGCTGGTCATTTGTGGTATGTGAACTTTTTAAAATCCCACAGGTAATTTAAATAAACATTATTGTTCATTAGGTTTAAAACATATATGTTAACTTTATATAGGAAACTCTATATATGCAAACAAAAGAAAAAATGGAAAAGTTTATTAGAGAATTTGAAATACTTTTTTGGGTTTTCAGAATTGGATCAATCGAGCATCATATTGCTGAGTGTTCACATCACACTTTAGGGTATTTTTCATTTATATGACTATATAGAGAGTGAGATTAATGTGGTATAGGCCTGAGTGAAGCTGTAGACTAGATTACAAATGACCTTTATTTTTAATTTAGTGCTTACCTTGAGCAATCATGCACAGGGGAGTATTTCCCTACTGTAGGGTGAGAGGTGGGGCTGTATGAAACTACGTGCTAACTCTCTCTTTGGAACATCATGATGTTTCATCTATACTAATTATAATTTCAGAAGCTGAGCAGGAAATCATTCATATGTAGAAGAAACAAGATCTGTTCCTCACAGAGTGGATGTATCAATTCAATTTACTGGTCACTTCAGAGACCTGAGTACCCCAAATTATTTTATAGTGCCTTGCACTCATATCACACAGCATGGTTTGCAGTGTACTATCAGATCCATTATCTTATTAGGACTCTCTTATAATCCTGTGTGATGAGTTGAAAAAGCATCATTATTGCCATTATACACATGACGAGGCTGAGATATGGCAAAAATTAAATACCTCATCTGAGTTTAAACCTCATCGTCATCTAATGGTAGAGCCCATACGAAAATTCAAGTCTTCTGAATCCTAGCTATATTAATTAAGTAATGGTTTTTGTTGCCATGAATGCCAAAATGTATAATAGATAAAATGTTTTAGAAGTTTATTTAGCATTCAAATAATGTCTAAAATAGGTGCTCCTAATCGGTGGGCAATTTCCTCTAAGTGTGATTCAAACACATAAGCTTTGCCAGCAGCTTCCAAAGTCACAGTCTTTACTTGCGTCAAGTCGTGTAAGGTTTTTATGGGACAGGTTCAGAAGTGGCATACATCCCTTCCACTCACGTTACATTAGTAAAACTCAGTCTAATGTCAAGGAAATCTGGGGAATGTCATCTAGTTATGTATCCAGAAGAATAAACATCCCGCAAGTTTGGTGGACTGGTAGGCTGTTTCTACCACACTAGTGAAGCTCCCTGCCCACTATAATAGGTTACCAGATATGTTGATTTATATCTATCTCCCCCTCCAAAGTCAGGAAACTTCAATCTGAAGTTTGAGAAGTTTATTCTCTGCAACCAGTGAAAAGACCATATTCCATGAGTGTAATGAATGTGTTTGTTGACAGAGATATAAAAGGAGGCTTTTGAGAAGGGGAACAAAAGACTTTCATGCCATCCTTGCTGCAATGGACAGAATGTTAATGTCCCCACACCCCAATTTTTTTTTCTCCTTTTACATTTTTTTTAAATTTCAAAATATTAAGGAGGTGCAAATGTTTTGTTACATGGATATACTGTATAATTCTCCAAATCCCCACTCCTACATGGTCATAGCAGTGGCAGTTTATAGAAATTATTTAAGTAGAGGGGGCTCTGTCATGAAATATAGGGGTTACCAAGAAGGACTTGCTTGTACAATGTAAAAATACATTCTCTTCTTTGGCATATATTTGGAACAACATAATTAGAATTTCTTCCCAGCAGCAAGGACCTGGCTCAATTTGTTATTTTATATGATAAAAATTATCTTTTCAGATTCTCTGCCAGAATATTTTTTTGGAGAAATATATGGGTGACCTTTTGAACAAGTTTGCCCCACTGCAATTATGTCATTGGTCTGGACTTTTCTTAAGCCATGCACAAATGAATGAATATTTCATGAACAGCTGTAGCTACAATTATCTATAGTTCAGGGATGATGTATAAAGAAAATAGTGTAGCAATCTGTGATAGTTTTAACATCTTTACAGAAATTGGATTAAATCAGTGGATTGGATGAAGAACCCATGTATCTCCCCTTGTAAAATCAAAGGACTGAACAAGTCCTCCGCCACTGAAAACAGAAACCTGTTTCCCAAACTTAGTTTCTGAAAGCACAGCAGATACCAGCCCATGTAGGCAACTGACTCATTTTTCTACACTGCAGAGTGTTTTGTAGGTCTCAGCTGCCCCTGCCTGTCTCCTTACCTGTCTCTTTCCTAGATAGCCACCTATAGATATCCACCTAGATAGCCACAGTTTCTGAACCTGTCGTAATAGCAGCCGAAACTGTAAGTTTCATCATCGATCCTTGGAGGTAAAACACACTGCTCACCTAAGCAGGACTAGGTCTGGCTTCTGAGATGCTGCATTCTCATCACCCTTGTCATCTAGTCAAGTAAATTTTTAGAGGCTTGTTTTGATTAAACACTTTCTTCAAATGAAATCTTTCATGGAGGTCTATTATGCAAAATAGATAGAAGGCACTTGCTATGCAAAATAGATACAGAAGATAAAAGCTGGTTTGGAGTGCCCAGATTTCCCTTGCTCGGCTAACACCTTGGACACGGTGCCTGAGACATTTCCATAGTCCTGCGTGGTTTATGGCATGTGATTTAGATGCACTGACCTAGAATAGATACCTGGGCTTGGGCATTAATTTCCTCCCTTTCTTTGGAAATTCTCAGGCACTCTTCCCACTGTCCCAGACTTTCTTCCAGACTAGGTCTTATGCTGCTTCCCAATAACTTGGATGGGTCTTCTGAGTTTTCCTCTTACCCTCTTCCCAACATGGGAATATGTCACCAGGGCTTGAGAACTGACTCCTCTTTCTTCTGTGTTCTTTTTTTTGTTTGGCCCAGCCCCTGTACTCTATGACACACACTGGGCAGAGCTGAGTTACACGTGTACCAAGATCCAATTCTCCTCAGTGCTCTGGGTTGTGGGTCTGGGCCTCACATTGTGAATGGACACATCACCCAGGACTGTAATGCAACCTGAAACCTCCTGCCACCACTCCCTTCTCCTGCTCATTAGACTTTGTAGTTGACTCCTGATATTTTGCTTTCACTGATTCCATTTCTCCGGCTTGGACTCCACCAATGGACACATCAGTTTCAAATGGATAAAGTAACCCATATATGTGAAGATACAGATTTCCAAATTAGATGTGATCAGAGATTTCAGATCAGAGCCTAGGATCACTCTTAAACCTTCATTCACTCTTGGAATCACTCCTCTTAAACCCTAGTGTCACCTTGATTATGGTGCAGTGCTCTTTGTCCCTGGCCCACAGAAGTTCTTCCAGCAGTTGCTGGCACCTTGCTCATAAAGAACTATTGAGTGCTTTGTCACTGGCTGCTGAAGCATGTGTCTGGGTGGCAAGACTCCTTCTGGGCTGTAGTCTGCTCAGTGAGATGGAAATGGCAAGTGCAAATTCTACCCCGTATGCCTGTTGAAGTGGGGACCATGTGACAAACCATAAAACTTGGTCTGAGGAGTTCTGGATGGGGATACCCGATGCTGGAGGTAACTGCCCAGAAGATTGGGCTGCCTCAGACTCAGCCCTATGATGGAGTACATGAGCTGGGCTAAACAATAAGAAGAACAAGAAATACAGAGGAGTCAGCTCTGGGGCCATGATGACATATTCCCATATTGGGCTTAGGCAGTTTTGCTGAGGAAATAGTAGGTATACAAAGGTACTCTATGCCCTGGTGAGATGACAATGGCAGGTCCCTTTAAGAGTAGTCACAGTACTCGTCACCTCTACTCTCATTTCAGAAACTCTCTTAAACTTTATTGTATAGAAGAAGGCTGCCAGCCTTCATCATATATCATAACACAAACACACATACACACACGTGCACCTGTTCTTCTCTGAATCAAATATTTACCTAATTAGTTAATATTTGGCATTTACTATGGGTTTCATGTTGAGCACTGCTTTTGTTCTGAATGTCTGACCCTGTGGTTCAATTACTTTAACATCACTCTTTTTATTCATGAGATGCATTCAGGGTGGGGAATTCTTATTGAAAATTTTCTTTGGGGTCTGATTATGATGCCTAAATTAAGTTGACCACCACATAGTTCTGATGGCTTTGTCTTAGCTCAGAGAATAATGGCTGTTGATATTTTGGGGATGAAAGCAACAGAAATGCCAGTCGTTGGGGTATGGAAAGAAAACCAATTTTCCATCGGGGGAAATCCTATCAATGATGCATTACTTTAGAACCAAGAGTGAAAGGAGGACAGCTATAGTAGCATTTCTACCACCAGATGGTGTTTGTCTGCTTCTGTGTACTAATTGCTATCAATAATTAAACACAGGTCTCTGATTCATATGCACAGAGGCAGTGATTCTTAAATTAAACATTTTAGAATCATTATAGTACATTTTATAGGTTCAGCTAAACACAGCACTCTGGCTGATTATGATTAAACATACTGATACTAAATTACATATTGATCCCATAAATATCAGTGCATGCAGAGAAGCAATGGGAGAAGAACGCTTATAACGAGAAGGAGCATTTTAATTTGTGGTGATAATGGGGACAGTTTTTAATGGAACATCAGGCAGGGGTCTGGGTTCTCCCAGTTGATTTCATCACATAGGAAGTGTTTTATTTTTCCTTTCATAATACAAAACATTAATTATTGATGGTGTCTAATTTTCTGAAGTACATAGTCATCAGTGTATTCAAATATCTTGAAAAATGAAAAAAAATGTGTTTTTTCCAGTATTTTCTTAGAACTGTAAATATAGTAACATAACTTACAGTTTTTTTCTACATCCTTGAATGTTGAGCAGTAAAAGAGACAGGTGAATGCATTGCATTCATCAAATACAGAAAGTAAAAGTTATTTTGAAAAGGACATGACAATGAATGTTAACAAGAAAGGATTATGGTTCACACTGGCCACTACCATGCTAGGTGACCATGTGACCTTGGATCAAAATTCTTAACTAAACTGAGTATTCGTTTCCTCATCTAGAAGTTAAAGAAGAGGATTTAAAGATCTTTGAGGTCTCTAACAGCTCTTAAATTATATGATTCTATTATGTCATTAAGGTCACTAAATGTGAAATGTCTGAGTTTGAATCAAAAGTGTAGTTATTACATCTCAAACAAAAAGTAGTACAATTAATCAAAATACGTGCCTAAACTATCGACAGAGTTTTGCCAGGTTTTTGCCAAACAGTAGCTTGTTTATGCCAGCAGCAAAGAAGCCTGGAGAGCAAGTGGCGATGAAATTGCAGAAGGCATTTTCCACAGCTTGTTGAGAATTGAATGTTTTTTTCTTGAAAGAAGTAGTGCAAAGCCTGGACCAAGTGGTAGTCAGCTGGGGCAAGGTCTGGTGAATACCGTGGATGACAAGAGAGTTTCCAAGTCCAGCCTCTGTAGTTTGAGCACTGTTGTTTGTGTGACATGTGGTCAAGCATTGTCTTGCAAGAGGATTGGCCTGTCTCTATTGACCAATCTTGGCTGCTTAATCAAAAGTATCCTCATCCTTTCACCCAGCTGGTTGCAGTAGACATCTGCTGTAACCAATTGACCAGGTTTTATGAAGTTGTAGTGGATAATACCAGCGCTGGACCACCAAAGCATTTTTTGATGAATATTTTGTTTTGAGCTGTGTTTTAGCACTTCATCATTATCCAACCATTGTGCAGAACACTGGTGATTGTCAAATGACTCTGTTTTTCAGCATGTGACAATATGGTGTAGAAATGGTTCGCCATTATGTCGTGACAGCAAAGAAAGGCAAACTTCAAGATGATTTCTCTTCTGACACCTGTTTAATTCATGCAGAACTGAACCCATCTATCCAGCTTCTTTACCTTGCCAATTTGTTTCAAATGGTCCAGTATTATTGGAATAGTAACATCAAACCTTGCTGCTAATTTACACTTAGGTTTAGATGGATTCTCTTCCACTGTAGCTTTCAGTTCATCATTATCCACCTTGGTCTCAGGTTGACCACATGGCTCATTTTCAAGGCTAAAATCACCAGAACAGAACTTCTCAAACCATCAACATACTCTGTGTTCATTAGCCACATATTTCCCAAACACTTCGTTGATATTTCAAGCTGTCTGTGCAGCACTGGTTCCACTATGGAACTCATAGTCGAAAATAACACCAATTTTTGACTTATCCATGGTTTCACAAAATTAAAAAAATAAATTTTGGAAGATAATCACAAGCCAAACCATGCGTTTGGAAAAATGAGGATGTCCCTTCACAATGAAAATGAAACAAGAAGTGTCAAAGTGAAATGTCAGAGATATCAACTGTCAAACAGTACTTAAGGAAATTGGACATTTCATACTTAATAGACTAGTATTAAAATCCACAGCTTTTTGAGAGGAAGTTACATTAATACATTTGGGACTGAGATTTCTCATAGAATCCAGAAGTTACACTTGATGATTCACTCAGTTCCAGTCATTTGTCTGCAGCTCTACTGACTGATGCAGGCACTTTACACATTCTGCATCATCATCCTCAATCAAAGCCATTGGGTGATGCAACATGTATAAAGGACTCTCTCTCAGTTATGAGTCATGTGTCTAAGTGTGCCTGAGGAGGCAATAAATAATGAAAACATTTATATTAGAAAAGAAAGGGCACTGTTCTTTACAAAAATAGATGAATGAATTTCTATTTCTTATTGTTAGTCTGTTAACTGCTTTGAAACATATTGTGCCCTGGTATTAGTAAATTGATTAAAAAATCTTTGGGAAATTACAGTGTGTGAAATCCATAAAGAACAGATAATCCTTTCTTAGGGGTTTTATCTTCAAAGAGTTCCAAACATTTTTCAATAGATGTTAAATGTCACATTTGATTCATTCTCTTCTCTTCCCTCTCACTTTAGGTTTGCTACCAGAGTGCCTGCGCCAAGTTAGAGAAGAGTCCAACAGCAGACAAACACAGCACATGGTTTCAAGAAGGTCAAAGGATTAACAAAAATAGATGCAGTTGTAATATAAACCTAATTTATTCAGTTTATCAGGTTTTTGCAGTATAGCCTCTGGTAAGTTATCAATTCCTTCAACCTCTGTGGGACTCATTTTCTAGAGGTGACTCATTTTCTAGGAGTAAATAGGTAAGCAACAAAAGGGAAAACTTAAACTACTCTTCATGCTCGACCTTAACATCCTCATCTATAAAATGAAATTATTAATATTTTCATGCAAATATTAAATATGAAGAGTAAGGCTTGCCAACTAATAGAATTTTATAAATTTCATGTTGTAACTCATTTTTAACATTACATTTTCTCTCTTCCTGCTCCATTTAAAGATAAAATGAGCCTTATGTCCACTGTGCTCAAACTCACGGACTCTTCAAACTCTTCCTACCATCTAGTTGTAATGACAATGCTTGGGTTTGTGTTTTGGAAACTTTTGCTAATGTACATGAAATGATAGTGTCAGTTTAGGTTGAAGTAATCAGGACAAAGCTAGTGTAAGATTTTTAATATATCGACCTGTAATGTGTGTTATCGGTTATAAAAATATACACTGTTTGTAAAATAAAAAATAAATAACAGGAGTAAGTGAGAGGCACAATAGCTTCTACACATACAGAAGAGGTCATGGATGGAATGCAAGTTCTATCCATTGCCACTTTTCATGATGTGGAAAAATAAGCAGAGCATATTTAGAGCAGAGAACATATTTTTATTTTTCTAACACTTTACTCCAGAGTGAAATTCCAATGAACACTGATGAAAAGTAAATGAAAGCAAACATCACATCACAAGGGGCCATAAAAATGATGCAAGGATTGGAGCTAAATCTACAGAGAGCTGAGAAGAGAAAATGCATGCACATTCATGGTACATGCACAGACACAAACAAAGAACCACGTTACACATGGAAGCTGTTGCCCAGGCCGGCAAGTAAACATTATGCACAAGCACACAAAGGTCATTTGAAATCTAGAAATAGCCAAAATGCAAGACTGCATAGAGCAAGCATTCTGTGATACAGATACACATGTGCAGATGTGCTTTGGAAAGAGAGAATTCTCATCAACAGCCTTTCCCAGTTCAGAATGCATTTTTGAGTGGATGAGAGTGTTATTAGTTTTTGATTCTCCACGTAAGGATGCTCTTATCTGTATGGGGAATTAGTGCTGAGTGTGATGGATAAGTAGCCCGTGACAAGGGAACACTTTGGATATTGATCCTGAAACATGCCCAGGAAAAGTCACAAGGAAGTGTTTGGTTCAAAGGATCTGGGCATTACCTCCCTGCAATATGCCCTGTAATCATTTAATAATCCAGTTCTGAGAGAGCTCAACAAGTCAGCATCCTTGTAGTAAAGGAAGTCACTTCAATAGGTACTTCATTTAGTGTACATCATGCTTCAAAGCTGGTGACATTTACTTAGTCAGGCCCATGTACTTACTATTGCATATAGAAAATTACAGAACCCTATTGCAAATTTCAAGCAGCATACATTATTTCAAAAATCCAGGTGACAAAAAGTGAATGGGAAGCCAAGTTTGGGGTGTGGATAAATTCCTTACTCCATATGGGGCACTGTGTGGTAAATTCTGGGAGTCCTGAATGCCTGAAGGGTGAGAAAAAACAAAAAAGAAGAAATGTAGAAAATGAACAGAGAAATGCTAAAGACAAATTTTTCTTTCTTCATTTCTGTACCAAGGACCACCGCTGAGTAATGCTTTACCTTGGCCATCAGGCATGGGGATGTCGCTGCAAAAACAGGGAACAGAGCTTGAATGTGCCTTTCACATCCTCTGTCACTTGTAACTCTCTGTCATTCATTTTGGAAGATTTCAGTAAAAGGTACACTTTTTTAGAAAGAGTTTGGAAGAAAATGATAGAAAGTTTTAAAAGATAGAAACACAAAACAAGGAGGAGAAACTTACAGAATTGGGTCCTCTAGTCATGTTGATTTTAATTCCATAGGCAAGAGAAGAAAGGAGTCTAACAAAGCTTTACAATTGTAGAAATGATCTTGGGTTCTAGATAAAAATGGAATATAAAGTTTGGTGATTATCCAACTCAAACTAGAGATAGTCCCAAGTGATATTAGGTTATTAAGCATGAAATGTCCTATTTCTTTAAGTACTGTTTGACAGTCGCTATCTCTGACATTTCACTTTGACACTCTTGTTTTATTCTCATTGTGAAGGCACATCCTCAGTTTTTCAAATGCACATTGTGGTTTGTTATCATCTTTCAGAATTTCTTTTAGAGCAATTTTTGTGAAACCATGGATAAGTCAAAAATTTGTGTTAATTTCAAATATGAGTTCCGTCGTGGAACCAGTATAGTGCAGACAGCTTGAAGTATCAATGAAGTGTTT
This sequence comes from Varecia variegata, assembly GCA_028533085.1. Classification (NCBI taxonomy): domain Eukaryota; kingdom Metazoa; phylum Chordata; class Mammalia; order Primates; family Lemuridae; genus Varecia; species Varecia variegata. Next base: position 22,633,980 of record CM052443.1, read on the forward strand.
GGGAAGGATATGTCTAATGAACGAACAGTATGTTGATGGTTTGAGAAGTTCTGTTCTGGTGATTTTAATCTTGAAAATGAGCCACGTGGGCGACCTAAGACCAACGTGGATAATGATGAACTGAAAGCTGTAGTGGAAGAGAATCCATCTCAACCTAAGTGTAAATTAGCAACAAGGTTTGATGTTGCTATTCCAACAATATTGGACCATTTGAAACAAATTGGCAAGGTAAAAAAACTTGATAGATGGGTACTGCATGAATTAAAGGAGCGTCAGAAGAGAAATCATCTTGAAGTTTGCCTTTCTTTGCTGTCACGACGTAAGGACAAACCATTTCTACACCATATTGTTACACCTTGAAAATGGATTCTTCACACAACTGCAAGTGTTTGGCACAATGGTTGGATAAAGATGAAGTGCTTAAACACAGTCCAAAAACAAATATCCATCAATATTAGCTAATGGTGTCTGTTTGGTGGTCCAGTGCTGGTATTATCCACTATAGCTTCATGAAACCTGGTCAGCTGATTACAACAGATGTCTACTGAAACCATTTGGGTGAAAGGATGAGGATGCTTGTGATTAAGCAGCCAAGATTGGTCAATAGAGACAGGCCAATCTTCTTGCAAGACAATGGTTAACCACATGTTGCACAAACAATGCTGCTCAAACTACAGAAGCTTCACTTGGAAACTCTCTGTCATCCACCCTATTCACCAGATCTTGCACCAACAGACTACCACTTCTTCCAGGCTTTAGGATCACTTCTTCCAAAAAAAAAAAAAAAATACAATTCTCAACAAGGTGTGGGAAATGCCTTTCATGATTTCATTGCCACTCGCCCCCCAGGCCTCTTTGGTAGTGGCATAAACAAGCTACTGTTAAGATGTCAACACTGTGTCAATAGTTTAGGCGCATACTTTGATTAATTGTACTGTTTCTTGTTTGATATATTAATATAATAAACTACACTTTTGATTTGAAATCAGACATTTCATATTTAATGACCTAATAATAACATGAAGACTAGTTGTTATATTTAATAATTTCTGAACAAATTAGACATGATACATGAATGATTGAATTTGGAAGGATATTGGGAATAGAATGAAATAAAATTCATTTACTCTTACAAAGAGGTTTGAATAATTTAAAACTACTTTAAATATGTCACTTTTTACCCCTTCAAAGCACAAAATGCTTTCAAATCAAATCATCAATAGATTAGAATGGGTAAATGTGCATGTCCATTTACAGCATTTACCTCATATTATTGTGCTTTTTTTGTTGTTTATGGGCTTATTTTTCTCTTTGAATGTAAACTCAGATATTTTAATCCATTCTTTTTTTGTAATTTTAGAATATTATGGGAGTACAAACATTTTGGTTACATATATTGCGTTTGCACTACCCAAGCCAGAGCTACAAGCGTGCCCGTCCCCCAGATAGTGTGCTCCACACCCATTAGTTGTGAATTTACCCATCCCCTCCACCCCTTCCACCTGCCCGGCATCTGATGAATATTACTTCCATGTGTGCACCTAAGTGTTGATCAGTTAGTACCAATTTGATGCTGAGTACATATGTTGCTTGGTTTTCCATTCTTGTGATATGATGCCAAGTCATTTGCATACTTTCCTTTGCTTGATCCTGGATTAATCAGACTATTAATGACATTTTACTTTTGGGACTAATATTCTAAAATTACTTACTACAAGAGGATTAAAAGCTAGTGCCTGACATTCATGTATGTACTCACTCTGAAAAAAATTTTAATAAACTTATTATTCTGGAATAATTTTGGATTTATATATATGTTACAAAGACAATACAGATGACATTTTTAATGCAGAAAATCCCAAAGAATAATAAAAAATAAACTATCCAGACTTAAAATTGAAGTTAGTAAGGTCATAAGACACAAAGTCAATACCAAAAACTTATTTGTGTGTTTTCACATACAAACAGTGAACATTTGGAAACCAAAATTTAATAACATGATATCATTTACAATAGTATCAAAAATGAAATACTTAGGCATTGATTTAACAAAATATACACAGGGTCTGTAACCTGAACACTACAAAATATGAATAGAAAAGCAAAGAAGACTTAAATAAATGGAAAGACTTACCAAGTTCATAGTTTGGAAGACTCAACATAGTAACAACGTCAGTTCTTGTCAAAGTGATCTATGAATTTAATACAATACCAATTCAAATCCCAGCTGGAGTTTTGTAGATGCAGACAAGTTGATTCTAAAATTTACATGGAAGGCCAAATGAACTAGAATGGCTAAACTGATTTAGAAGAACAATGTTTGAAGAATCACCCTATTGGGAATTAAAACTTAATATAAAGCTACAGTAATAAAGACAGTGTGGTATTGGCAAAGGATGGAAACATAGTTTAATAGGACATAGTAGAGCACCTATTCAAATATGATCAGTTAATCTTGAAAAAAGTGTAAAGGAAATTTGAAGGAGAAAGGAAATTCCTTTCAGTAAATGGTATTCGAACAACTGCTAATCTATATGTAAAGAAAAGTCAGCCTTCACCTGAACCTCAGACCTTATTCCAAAATTAATTCCAGATGAATTATAGATCTAAATGTAAATGCAAGTAAATATACATTTTAAAAGAAAGTTTTCCTGACTGAGGTTAGGCTAATAGTCCTTTGAAATGATACCAACAGAGCAATCCATAAAAAAATGATTAATTATACTTTTGACAATGCAAAGACAAACTATGGATTGGTTGAAAATATCTGTAAATCACATCCAACACAGGATATCTATATATCTATATATCTGTGTGATACCACAATATATAAAGAAATTTCAAAACTCGGCAATAATAAAATGAGCAATGCAATTTTAAAAAGCATGTATATTTAAGAGTACATGAACAGACACTTAACTAAAGAGAATATATGGATGGTATGTATGTATGCATATGAAAAGATATTCAATATCATTAGCCATTAAGGAATTGCAAATTTAAACCACAGTGAGATATCACTACAAAACTTGTATACCTAGTAGAAATACTGAAATAAAAAATGCTGATAATACCAGCTGTTGATGAGGATATAGAGCAAATGAAATGCCAGTGCTTTATTGACAAGAGTGCAAAATTGTACACTTCGGAAAATGGTTTTGCAATTTTGTATCAAATGAAACATAAACTTACCACAAGGCCCATCAATCCCACTCCTGTGTATTTACTTTAGAAAAATAAAATTTATATTTACACAGAATCCTGGATATGACTGTTTGTCACAGTGTTCTACATAATAAACAAAAACTGGAAACAACCCAAATGTCCTTCATTGGGTAAAGGATAAATAAACTGTGGTTGATTTATATAATGTAATACTACTTAGCAATAAAAAGGATCAAATTATTAGTACATGTAACAACTGGAATGATTCTCAAAATACGCTATGCTGAGTGAAAGAAGGCCATAATAAAAACATACATACTGGAAGATTCCAATGACAGGAAACTTTCAAAAATCACAAAACTATAGCGATGGGGAACATATCAGTGGTTGCCAGGATTTATGCATGGGGAGAGTGTGTAATTCTAAAGGGCATAAAAGAGAAGTTTTTTCGGGTGATAGAATTTTATTCTGGGTATGGTAGTGATTACATGAATTTATGTATGTATTAAAATTCACAGAAGCATACACAAGGTCAATTTTGCTTTATAATAATTTAAAATATTAAATCTATAAAGTGTCATAAAAATAAACTCCAGTATAAAAAAAGATAACAGACAAAGGAGGAGATGGAAAAAAAGGAGAATACTAACAACAGAAAGAATCAAAAGGAAGCACATTTCTGGGACTACTAACCAGACGTTTGGTGGTAAATTACTAAATTATATATATATTTTCATTTTCTATTCAAAAGAGGCTTTTATTTTCTTCCTGCTCCTCCCTCTTTTTCCCTCTCTCCCTCTTTCCCTTCTTCCCTCCGTCCTTCCTTCCTTGCTTGCTTTCTCATATATCTCTGTGCCTAATTTCTTTCTTTTCTCTTCTATAACCTTGTTATCTTCTCTCTCATTTCCCCATTTCTTTACTATTTTCTCTGTGTTTTTTTCTCTTTCTTCCTTGGCCCATGCTCTACCATGGACATTGGCAACAATTTAGCCTTAGATGTTAAGGTGACAGTTCATAATTTTCTATGACTTCAGTAGCACTAATTAGCAATTTTGGGAGCCGTGGCTGCACACCAAATAGACTAAATGTGGTTGAATGCCAGAGTTCATAAGCAAGTTATGGTTCAATTGAAAGAAAAAAAAAAAAACAATTCCAGTAAAAAATGTAAGGGATCAGGAAAATGTACAAAACAGAAACATTAATTTCAGTAATTTCTCACTAATATTATTCACTGTCACCTAAAAATACAACATTTTAATAGTTGTGGTTTGACCCATTAAGCTATCATTGAGTTTTTCTTTCTCCACATTATGGATCTCTTCACAGGAATCAAATGATTTCCTAAGTTAAAAATTTCAATTTCTTCTCTTTTTCTCTCCTTGCCCCTATCACATCAATACCTCTAAACCTTGACCTTAATTTCTCCAATATTACTTATGAGTGTGCGTCCTGCTTTCCAAAGACGGATACTGTGGAAAGAGACAAAGCAGCGTAATCATTACGTGATTTTAGAGGCTCTGGTAGGAACACACATGATTTTCACTCCTTTCATAACTTCCTGGAGTATAGAAGGGTATTTGGTTGTATTCACAGATGACAATCTTTAACATATATATCTCCTCATCAGAAGTTGCAAAAGGATTTTATTTCACGGTGCACTATGAGCAAATTTCATTAGTTTTCACCTGAGAGTAGGTATGGGTTTCTGAAGGGAAGAGAGAAAAAAGACAAGCAGATGAGAGTTACATTTATGAAGAAATGGGTGTTGTGAGGAAGCAAAAGCATATTTAATTTTGGGGGGAGCATGCTCATTACTACACGCAGACTTTTGGCATTGGGTGGTACCTGATACAGAACGAGTTCCATGATGTGGAGATCAGAGCTATTTTCTCTGTGGTAGAGAACAGTTTTATGGCACCTAATAATTGAAAGGAAGCTTAAAGGTCATGGAGTTCTAGAACTTCACATCCTTACTTTTCCAATCTGATGCTACTTAGTGAATCCAGCTCCCTGAACTCTACCCCTGCCTGCATTATATACATAATCTAACTCCTAACGTGCTGTGGAGCTCCTAGGATTGCCGGGAACAATCCAGGACTTTTATATTTTTCATTTCATTTGATGACGTGGAGGCCATGGGGAAGAACATTTAGAAATGTATACTCACTTTATGTAGAAGTTCAGGAAGTTCAAATTTCATATACATTTTATTTGTATAATCTTTTTTTAAAATTTATTATAGCTTATTATGGGGGTACAACATTTCTGGTTAAATATATTGCCCATGCCCCTCCCATCCCCCCCCCCCCCCGAGTCTGAGCTTCAAGCGTGTCCATTCCCCAGACAGTGCACACCGCACTCATCATGTAGGTATATTATTTGTATAATCTTTATGCAGAGCTTGTTCTTGCTCCTTTCCATCGTCATACTAATCATCAAAGTTTATGATATCTATACCTTGGTAAGAGAACTAGCTCAGAGCTAACATTACTATAAATCCAAAGGGTAAGTACAAATCTTTGACTCGGACGACTTAAAGTGAGTAGATAGTTGAAAAGTTAAAAAGGCCGTTCAGAAAAATATTCAGGTTTTTGAAAAAAATAATCACAGGTGCATTATAAATCTATGCACAGTCCATCTCCAATTTCATTTATTTTTCTCCATTATGTCCAATTTCCTATCATATTCTCCTTTAAAGGCATCTACACTAATTTGTTTATACATGTCTTTGGAAGTACATTTATCCTTGTAAAATATGGAGCAATGTTAAGCATAAACACACATTTTTGGTAGACTTTTTTAACATATAATATACATATAGAGGAGAACACAAATTATCCTATAACGGAACAACTTAATGGATTAATAACAAACAGAAAATCCTTTACAACTACTGCCTAGATCAAGATATAGAATATTAACACCCCAGAAGCCTCCTATGTGCTTCATCCAAGTGACTGCCTCCTACAAATGTAATCACTATATGACTTTTATCAGCATGGATTAGTTTTTCTTGTTGTTTGAAATTTAAATAAGAATATATGGAGAATATACTCTTTTCTGTCTTGTTTCTTTCAATTAACATTATATTTACTAAGTTCGTTTTTGTTATATATGGAAGCATTTTGTTCTTTTTCATTTCTGTATAGTATTCTACTCTATACACTTATTTATCCAATCTAATATTGACAGGAAAGGTGACTTTCTAATTTTTGGCAACTGCAAATGATACTACCATGAACATTCTTGTACATGTATGTAGTCATTTCAATCTAGAATTAGCAATGTGTAGAATTGCAAGGCCATAATATGTGTCTATGTCCTGCTTAGTAGATGCTGTCAAACATTTTTTCAAGATGTTTGTACCAATGTAAACAGTCAAAAGCCGTGAATAAGATCTCTTGTAGTTCCACACACTTATCAACACTTGGTACTGCCCTCCCAAAGCCTTTTAGTGGGTGTGTAGTATTATCCATTGAATGTAATTTTAGTTTGCATTTTTCAGATGCCTGCTGCTGCTAAGCTTTTTGTACTAATTTCTTGCTAAAAGCCTCCGTGGTTAGAGAACAAACTAAATTATTTTAGTTCTTTGAGATATTTTGAAACTTGTTTTATAGCAACTGCATCATCGGTTTTGCTTAATGTGCTGGGTTCACTTGTAAAGATTACTGGGTATGGTATTTGATAATTAGGACAAATTTATTAATTTGCTTAGCTATTCTATATTTGTACTGAGTTTTGCTTGCTTCTTGGATCAGTTATGAGAAAGTCTGGATAAGTTTCATTTATTATATAATATGAATTTGCCTATTTTACATATACCTTTACCAACTTTAGCTTTATTTATACTGAAACTATATTAATGGGTACACATTAACACAAATTTAGAATCTTTATGTCTTCTTGATATAGTGACAAATTTATCATTATATCATATATGATTATAGTAAAATATCTTTTTTTTTTTTTTTTTTTTTTTGAGACAAGGTCTCACTCTGTCACTCAGGCTGGTCTTGAAGTCTTGAGCTCAAGTGATCCTCCTGTCTCACCTCCCAAAGTATAAGGATTATAGACATGAGCCACTGAACCCGGCCCCTTTTTAACATTTCCAATGTCTTTATATATTCCATGTGACATTTTATATATTAATACCCACACACACAAACCCACACACACACACAGCTTTTGGTTGGTGTGAAGGAAGTATGTTTTTCAATTTTTCATCTTTTTACTTTGATGTTTTATGTTTTCTGCTTTTTAAATTTTGTGTCTTGTAAGCAATGTAGAATCACTGAGTTGTGTTTTTATATAAAAAATGTCTGACAATATTTTTTTTTCCATTTTAGAGATGAGGTCTCACTCTGTCTTACTAGATGGGTCTCACTCTGTCTCCCAGGCTGGGGTGCAGTGGAATGATCACAGCTCACTGAAGCCTCGAACTCCTGGACTCAAGAGATCCTCCCTCCTTAGCCTCCTAAGTAGCTGAGACTATAGGCACATGCCACCATGCCCACCTTATTTTTCCTTTTAGGAGGAGTCCATTCAAAATTAATGCAATTATGTAATACATGTTATTATGTAATGTACTGATATTTTAGGTTAATGTTTTCCAAATTGTCATTTTATGTTCTACTTGGACAACGTTTTTCTTTTCTATTTTTTTTTTTTTTTGCTTTTAGCTTTTATTACCATTCTGGCACTTACTTCTTAGGTATACATTTTTTTCCTGCTATTTCTTATTTTAGAATTATCTTGGAGATTACAAGTCGAGTATAAGATATTATTTTTAACATTTGCCAGATTTTAAAACATTGAAATTCAGCTTACTTCCTCTTACCCTTAGAATCATTGTTAGCCATACATTTATGTTCTTTCTGTATTTTAGAGACCACCCTACATTTTTGTTGTTAATATCCATTTATACTTAGACACATATTTACTATTTTCCATGTTCTTTGTTTTGCTTTACATTTCTGAGTTTTGTCTATGATAATTTTCCTTCTTTTCATTAACATTTGCTGGTAAAGAATTCTCTCAGTTTTTGCTTTTCTAGAAATTTCTTTCTTTCATGTTGGTTTTGCAGGCATAAAATTTTAGATTGGCAGTTATTCTCTTTTAACATTTTAAAGTTGTTCTATTGTTTCAGATGTCTGTCATCTCTGTTGAGATGTCAGGTGAGTCATATTGCTGCTTTTTGAATGTAATATGCCTGATTTTCTGATCGTTTTTAACATTTTTTCCGTGTCTTTTGGTTTCAGTCATTTAATATGATGCTCTATGTGGTTTTCTATTAATCCTGCTAGGAGTTCTTAGTGCTTTTTGAATATATGAGTTAATTTTTTTCATTGAGTTGGGAAATTTCATTGTCATTTTCTCTTTAAATATTGCTTCTACCTCATTTTTTTCCCTCACTTTTGGGTTGCCAAGTTACCCTTATGTTATTACCTTTTAGCATGTCTCATATGTCTCTTAAGCCCTTTTCTGAATTTGTCATATCCTTAGTGCCCTGTGTTTTAGTCTGGATGTTATTTATTGACTTTTTCACTAATTGTGTCTACTACTTTATTTAGTCTTCTGTATAGTATGTGCATTTATTTCTTAATTTCAAAAAATATATATTTTCTAGGTCTAGAATGTTAGTCTGAGTCTTCTAAATTCTAGTTCTCTGGTAATTAACTCCATCTTATCTTGTTTACCAATATTAATGACAGTTATCTAGGTCATTAATCTATGGGCCTATTTTTTATTGTGTATTTTCTCCTTGATATTTTTGATTAAATGCTGGACACTGTGAATGAAAAATTGTAGCAGCTTTAGATGATATTATCTTCTTTAGATTGAGTTCAAGTATTTTCTGGTAGGCTGCCTTTGTGGGGAAATACATTACATTCAGGATGTAAGCTAAATGGAACCTGGGTTATGTTTCTGTAAGGTTCATTCTACTTCTGATTTATCTTTTCTCTTTGATGTAGTTCTTCAGTAGGCCTAACTAGAGCTTGTGGTGATTACTAAGAATTCTTTTTAATGGTGGATAATAAGGCATACCTTTTGTCTGCTCAACCACATGAGTCAGCTGAAGCCATGATTGTGTTTTTCAGTGGCTTTCTGGTTAGTGTCCAAACATCTTGTCTGCAAAGTTGAAATACTGAGCAGTTGACTTGGGTGTAAAATCGCTCAGCACAGGGACCATTTCTTTTCACCGCCTTCCTTTCCAGGATCCCAGGCCATACTCTCCTAGCTGCCCAGGCATTCCCTTTCTCCAGGTATTACTTCTTTAGTCCTGTGAGATAGCTAAACACTCTGCTTGCATTTCTGATTTTACCTTTGTTTCTTTAACTGATTTCTCTTTGTTTTGTTTTGGTTTGGTTTCGTTTTTAAGAATCAGCAATTTCCCTGAGAGGAAAAGTGCCTTGCAAAATTTCAGCTCACACCTCTGTTGTTTCTCTTGGATCTTGGCCCTTGAAGCTTTAGTTGACGCATCAATTCATAAATGCTATATAACAAACTTTTTCAAACAGATTTTATGTGGCTTTCTAATCTTGGCAGATCTGCCACAAATCAATCCAGTATAATCTGAAGAAAAGCCTGTGTACAATTTTCATTTTGGAAAAATATGTAGTGATATTTGTTTATATGAGTTTATTTTGCACAAATGATGTGTTCCTGTAACTCTAATTCTGTTTTTTCAACATAATATTTCATAAAATGTAGGTGATGTTGGAAAGCATTAGAATGTGCACACACACACAGACACATATATATAGTTTTTTGCTTTTAACTGAAGAATTCTAACACAATTTATTCATTCATATTGCAATGGACATTTATATGTTACCATCAGCTCCCTGCTACCACAAACAGTGCTGTCATGTATGTCATGTATATAATCATACATGCAGCCTCCTGGCCCTGGGTAACAATTTCTCTGTGGTGTGCATGTACTAGTGAGGGGGTGAGGGGGTTGTTGGCTTATTGGAGGTTTATATACATTCTAACATAAAATAAACAGGCATAACAAAAAATAAGTATATATCTATATATACACACACTTTTTTTTACCTTTTTCAATGGTGTTCTAATATATAATCTTTGAAAATTATGGTTTCTTGATGTTTAGATCCATATATTTTCATAGAATAGTATATATTTTATATTTTCTCACATTTCTTAAAATATTTAGTAATCTTGCATTAAATATTTGAGGACATTTTCCTGCTCTCCAAGAGTTTGCACGCTTTAGAAATTATTTGCTTTTGAAAGCATGAGTTTAAAAAAAAACTGGCAGTAAAACTTTCCCACCCCAGATAAGTGGTCCAAACCTGTAATTAAAATGATCTGTAGGTGGCTGGAGGAAGTGACAATGTCTGTATTCAGCAGTCATGTTTCTGTTTATTTCTCTTCAGTACTTATCACAGTTTTGCTTTCTGTATTTGATGGTAAGTTATTTAGTGCATAAGCTTTAAAAACTTAAAAACCTTTTTACTGCCAGTATATGCTTTCACAATATAAATACGAACATCTTTCTTTTGATGTTTTATTGGCTTTCAAACTTACACTTAATGTTTTTATTTCTATATTTTTAATAAATCATTGTATATTGTTATTTAAGTATTTTTAGTCATTTTCATTTAAGTATTTTTACTGTGAACAGCATATGGTTAAACTTATTTTTTAACACAACATAAGACCTTTTACCTTGGAATTTATAAACATTTTATGATTTCTCAGATAGGTAAATTTTACTTACTTTCTCTATTTGCTTTTTTGTATTATATTTATTATCATTTTTAGCTTTACTCTTGCTTCTTGTTTTTTGTTATGCCTGTATATTTTATGTTAGAATGTATATTATCCAGTGATTTATTGGGCATTAATCCTTGTCAATTGTAGCAGTGTTTCTTTATACTTTGAAAATAAATATTACCAAATAATTAACCATTTGCTAAATATTCATTATTTCACATGGAAAATTTAGTATACTTCTACTGTTCCTATACTTCCCAATCTTAATTTTTTAGTGTTAGCGGAAGACTGAAAGAGGGATACATTGAAAAAGAGGACGGGGGAGGCTAGCAAGAAATTCCTTCAAGATAAACTGAAAGAGGAAAATCTTCTAGAATGGTTTTAGGTCAAATTCTTGTTGAGATACCAAGATCGAAGAATTAGAGAAGTTGATTCAAAGACTGTACCTTAAAGGCAGGCCTGAAATGTAAAAATAAAATGAAGCCAGCCAAATGTCGTGGAAAAAAATGGTGCAGAGAAGATCAGAAATAAATGGGAAACTTGTGGAATATCAGGGGTTAGCGTTAGCGAAGGTCTTTGGTTTATCTTTTTGGAAATTGTTGGTATATGGATCAAGGACGTGTCAAGCTGGCTTAAAAGATTTCACTAGAGATAGTGTTAGAAGAATGTAAATCAGAAGACATCCATGAGTGCTGGTAAGTCAGAAACTTCATAGTGTAAGTGAAACTTCAACTGATTCTTAAAGGAGAAAAATTGTAGATAAATATAGGGAATGGAAGAAAGCAAAATATGTAAGAATCATAATGAATCCATGTGCATGAAGTAAGGGTCAATAAGAACAGATGGAAGGGGCTAGGCATGATGGCTGTGGAATTGTGCTGACCAGGCTTTGTAGAAAGTACCAGGCAAAAGAAATATTGTTGTAATTATGATCTAATGAGTTTCTTTTTTTCCAATTCTAGAGGAAGAGTTGTCAATTTCTCCTGTAGTCTGTAAACTCCACGAAGGCAAAGGTCTTTTTTTTTTTTCATCTTGACCAATATAAATCCCTCAGTTAGAGAAAAACTGGGAGTAGTACATGTTTAATATGTATGTGTTGAAAGAAAGAAGAAAGGAAAGAAGATTATAAACTTTCCTTTTTTTTTTTGGTTTGGGCTCACAGTCATTCCAAGCCATTAAAAGCACATAATAAACGCTGACTATATTGAAAACAAAGAAATGTAGAAATGTGCATGGTGAAGGGATTTCTGCAACACCAACTGGGAAAGCATTTGTCTTGCAGGATTTCAGCTTGGGTGTGCTTGCAATATAAATCTATTCCATTAGCATTAGAGCCAGCATTTTTAATAGAATGATATGGAACATTAAAACGATTATCCATTTTCCATTATGAGATATTTCAATCTACTCCACCTACATACCAGTAAAATGCTTTTGTATTACTAATCTGGGCATTACTAAAGATTACTGAACATCATTTAAACATTTTCAAAACCTGTTGAAACTTTTTGTTTAACAGAAGGTTCTAAATACATTCACTGATAATATTTTTTAAGAAGGAAATGGAAGAATATAGACTAAATTATACAATTAATAAATTATATAAGTAAACTTTATTAAATCAAACTATATAATAAATTAAATAAAATAAACTAAATGAATAACATAGAATAAAAGCAATCATATGATGAGTTATCAACAGCATTTAAATTCAACTGGACTTCTTAAAATTAAATTCTAGGGTTCTGTTGTTTCTCGAAGTATATACAGACATTTAAAAAAAAAAAAGTAGGGTAAAAGTTGAACCACTTTAACAGCGAAAGAATCATTCTGAAGTAAACACTGCCGCCTGTACAGAACAGTCTGTGTTTGCCAAAGCAGGAACTTGTTTGAGGCTGTGTGTTTTGGGTGGCGAAAAAGTGGTTACCTAGCAACAACTCCTCCTCCCAAGTCTCCCCGCAAGAGCCGGTATTGTGCGCGTCAGTGAATTGATTATTTGTTTGATGGATCCCAAAAGAACAATGCAATAATGTGGTAGGGCGTGAATCTCAATCATAAGGAACTTACAGTTTTTTTTTTTTTTTTCTTTTCATTGTGGGGTCTGCTGCCCACTCCTCATCTGGTGCTGCTGGAAGCTTGTCTAAAGAGACTGGATTATAACTAAAATGTTATTAACCAAATGAAAATGAGGGAAACTTCAGACATTTTAATTAATAACATTTCTTTTCAGTTTGCTTATAAAACAAGCAATGAAATAGTTACTACATCCACAATAGCATTAGCTCTGGGCAAGAGATAATCTTATCATAATGTGTCCTCAGAAATGAGACAACAGAGGATGGGGTGGGGTTTTGTAGAAATAGAGTTTAAACAATCTAGACAGGCTATAGATGATAGCATTTTACCATCTGAAGGTAAAATTGATGAGCACTAATTTATATAGACCATACACTTATGTTTACAACAAATGAGTTTAACCATATGTTAGCAATAACTTAGCCAGAAAGCATATACTTTAGTACACATCACACCATATATTTCTTCTACCTGTGATACGCATCACAAATAAATGCCACTGTCTCATTAATCTAATGGATGTTTATTCCTAGGAACAATCCCACCAGGTGCATGCACAAGTGACTAAACAGGTAATCTGAATAAAGTGGAATGATAAGGATACAACCTCAGACCCTGACAGTGAAAACAAATTAAATACAGTAAACTAGTTTGTGTGTTTTCATAGCATGAAGATATAAAGTTTAAAAAAAATCTGTTAGCATAACACTGAAATGTCAAGTATGTGGAAGCACGTAGAAAGGGAAAGAAAGAGACTGGTTTATATAATAAAATTTTCCATGATGCAAAGAACTGAAGCCAGTTTCTCCCCAGACACAGCCCTGACGCCAAGGGCGGCTGCTTGCCAATGTGCAGGAACCTGTCACTTGTACAGTAGCTTTCTCAGGCTTACTCAGTGCCCCTTCCTCCCCCATCCCAGCACACACTGAATGTCATTTGCTTATTGAGCTCCTGAGCAAAGGAATTCTTTGAGGAGCAATAATTGACAGTTGGAGTTACAGACTGAGTTCTTTCTTTTGGAAAATTGCTAAACATTTGTTTTAAAAAGGTATCACTCTTCAGATTCAAATTAATCAGAATCAGACAACATATTTTCCCCAGGAATATTGTTAGTTCAGAGGAATATGTTTTCCTTTGAAAATAACCAAAATAATAATCGATGTTATTTTAGATTTTGGTAGGATTGTTGTGAACAAGCCTATTAGAAGCCAGGGCTTTTAACCATAAATGTCAACCCAGAAGCAGTCTCATTATATGCAAAAGTCATAACTGAGAGTGAGGTCTGAATACAGAAGGGATTATTCCCATCTGTTCCTAAGTGCTTTAACTGGTCAAATGTCAGATACTAAAGGGAAGAAAGCTGACAGATCAGGAAGATGCAACAGCATCAGCATTGGTCTATTAGTTTAGACTAATAATTTGTTGGAACATAAGGGATTATACTGGAAAAACTACTTTATTTCAAATGGATCAATTTGCAGAAGATTTTTCTAATCATAAGTATCACGTGTTTAATATGTCAAAGAAAAATTCAGAGAGCAAGAAAATGCATTCTTGAATTTCACAACTGGTCACTTTATGCAGAAATTTCTCCTCTGTAAATCATACCATTCTGATAACTCAGAGACACATTTTTATTCACCTAGGTGATCAGGAGATTTTCTATTAGACACTGACGGGGATCAGTCGTGGGGCTCATCTCCGTGTGCCTCTGCGACCCCACAGAATAGCAAAGCTAATCTCTAGTAGCCTAATAGTTAAAATAATTGATGAGTATGTGTTGAATCCTCAAGAGAGGGGAGAGGAAGCAAGAGGGAGGGAGGAAAGGAGAGGGTTGAAGGGAGGAGGGGAGGGGGAGGCAGGTGCTGATTTCAGCCCTGTAGCGTCAGGATTGCGTCAATTCGGGTTTCAGCCACGTCTGGAGTCTCGGAGACGAGCTTCTCAGAAGAGCCAAAACAGGAACAGGGGTGGCAAATCACCGTGCGCGGGCGAGTGGACCTCCCTCTTTGCCTCCTCCCCGTTCCAGGCGCTGGTCCCCTGGGCTCTTCGCTGCGGTTTTCAGCGCTCTGAAAGCCGGCGCTTCGGATCCAGGCAAGTGCGCCAAGCCAGGCAGTTTTCCGTTCAGCACCTCGGACAGAGCACGCAGTAAAAAATGGCTCCGATCGCTAACAGCCGGGAGGAATTTGGTAAGCAAGTTACTCAACTTATGGCTGCGGTGGTTTCTTGAATATTCCGGCGTGGGCTGTGCTTTTTTTTATCCCCTACCCGCGCTGGATGTTGAATATAGATTTCCTAGGTAGTTAATTTGAAAGGAAAATGAGAACAGCAAACCCGATCGTGGCTTATTTCTGCGGTTTGGGGTGTTTTTAGGGGGAGGGCATGTTTGGTTTTTTTTTTTTTCCTCCCCTTTCTGGGTATCTTTCTCCTTAAAATTGTCTTCTATTAGTGAGAGTTCACCTTCAAGAAGTTCCTAAATGTTCAGGTAACTCTGTAAATTACAGCACATGCTAAGTAAAGGAAAAGGGGTCTGTCCTTCATATGTTGGTTTCATTTATTTTGCAGGTGATTCTTGTTTGTAGGTAAAGCTGTCTGTTATTAGGAAAAGCCACATATATCAATGGTTACGCAGGGATTTCATCTTGGTACCAAATAACTTGCATGTTGGAGGACTGGGATGTATATTTTATTACAGAGTGTACCATATGGATGTTTTTCTCTGCTATGTTTTTCTTGTATTCTTGAAATAGGTTACTAGTGAAAGACACAGAATTATATGGTAGTAGAGTTAAAGGGACTTTTAAAAAGACTGGCTCAGCCCATTTCATTTCATTGGTGAGGTAACTGAAGCCCAGAGAGATGAGGGGAGTGTTGCAGGTTGCACAATTAGCTAAAAACTGCTGGAAACTTGAATTAGAGCTCTGATTTCCCAAGTCAGTTTCCCTTTCCTGTACCAAATTTTTGGCACCATGGCTATTTTTCTCTGTTTCAGTAAACAAAATTAAGTGTACTTTGTAGAATAAGCAATGTTTTTAGGTCCCACCATATTCTGAAGGCAAGAGATCAGAATTTTACTTACTTTGCTAGTATTTTTTAACTTATGGAATTTTATGGAAGTTTGTGAGTAGGGATGATATCTATAGGCATGTAGTAATTGTTATTAAACTGATTAACATGACTGCAATCTTTGCTCTCAAGAGCTTAAGACTCCATCTGTAGAAAATGTATAGAAAGTAGGTGTCTTTCCATGTTACATTGAATGTTTTGCTATTTGACATATGTATTAAATAGAGACAGTTTGTGACATTATATTCATATATGAGTTTTATTCAAAGCCTTCTACTTGAGTTATTGGGATTATGCTGTGGTGTTGATTCCCAATTCTTGATTTGAAATCTGTAATTTCTAATACTGAGGCATTTTTAGAGACTGTACTAGTGAAAATATGTTCTAGCATGGGCTACCAGTCTATTCAGAAAACAATCATTTTCTACTGCTTTTATTGTTCTTACATTGGCTGAAGAACTGCCTCAGCTCATGACTTTGCTTTTGCTCCCTGGCCTTGGATTATTAGAGTCCAGGAGTGGGGTACATTTTTTCCACAAAGACCTGAATAGAAGAAAAAAACTGAAAAGCTGATACTAAGTTTAGCTGATTATCTTTAGCTCTTGCCTCACATAGCATTCACTGTATTTTTTTCTATTTGGGAAATTCAAAGGTTTATTTCATCTTTACTTGATTCAGTTTCTTTACATCAATAAACTACAGAATTTTTTATTGCTATCATTTAGTTTGCTTTATCTTCTTAGATATTTCTCTTATTTCTCTTTTCTTAATCTTTATTCTTTGAGTTCGATTTTGTGAAGATGAAGTAGATAGGCAGAAGATTTGGGGGGATGGGGAAGGAAAGTAACAAAAGATTGGTCTTCTTGGGGTAATTTAGAAAAGTCTTAACCCTTTCTGGACTGGGACTTTTTAACTTTATTATTCACTATTTGGAATCAAAGATGTATTAGAAGGTAATTAAATGTACATAATATTATGTTAGTTATATTCACTTTGGTTATATTAAATATTGACTCAGTTGATGCACTATGTCCATATGTAGCAATCCTTCTTTTACTTATACAGTTTAATAATCATTTTTTCAAGAAATATGCTTACATATGAGATATGATAAACCTCATGCATAATCAATGTTACCTTATGTGAGTAATTTAATGTGCCCTCATTCAAGGAAATAATGCCAATTTCAATTTGATTATCATGTTCCGTGTGGAATGTGCTAAGAAAAACATCAGTTGTAGATAAAATTGAACTCTAAATTATCTATACTCACTGTTCTCATTTAATGTTAAGGAAAGATGATTCCCTTATAACCATTGTTCTGTTTTTATCATAGTTAAGCATAATTGATTTGTACTTTGGATAATTCAGTGTTTTATTGAGGAATTTTGGTTTTGCATACAAGGAAGTGTTATAAGTTATATAATGTTAGTATCCTGTTGCTCTTTTTTGTTTTTTTTTCTAATGTATGTATTTTACCACTGTTCTATAATTGGGATAAAATTCTTAATGAGTTTGTAGTAATGGCAGATAACGTTCCATCATTTCTTTTTTTTTAAATAGGTGTATGGGGTATAACATTCCATAATTTCTTAAAATTGCATGAAACACTGAGTCACTAGATTTTTGCTTCTTGAATCCTGGGTAAATAAAGAACTACTAAGAATACAGAAACACTTAGTATTTGAAGAATATGCATTTAGTGTCCCATAGTCAGTAAGAATTGATGCTTCTGGAAAGCCTCAAAATGTCAATAAAAATATGAAATTAGTACTGACCCATCATGTTGTAGTTGACTCATGTTATCTGAGAAAACAAAGATAGGTCAGGGTCATTAAGCATCTTCCCATATCTGACCCAAACCTAGTTTCATCTTTCATTTTATTTGTGAAAAACTACTGAAATGAAAGAGTTTCTATCATACATGTATTTCTTCTGTGTGTTTCACAGGGGATGTTTTTATACCTGAAGTTATTATGAAATATATACATAACTCATACCCAGAATAGTGGGAAAGTAATTCAATCTGTCCAACCTAAAGCAATTGCCATTTTTATTATGCTTTTCAAATAGGCTCATATCTCCAACTCTGCTCCTTTAATGTATGCTGTTGGTCATTTGATTTTTCAGATGAAATTCCCACACTTGTGGGGATCTTCAGTGCATTTGGCCTGGTCTTCACAGTCTCTCTCTTTGCATGGATCTGCTGTCAGAGAAAATCATCTAAGTCTAACAAGACTCCTCCTTACAAGTTTGTGCATGTGCTTAAGGGAGTTGATATTTACCCTGAAAACCTAAATAGCAAAAAGAAGTTTGGAGCAGATGACAAAAATGAAGTAAAAAATAAATCAGTTGTGCCAAAGAATTCATTGCATCTAGATCTTGAGAAGAGAGATCTCAATGGCAATTTTCCCAAAACCAACCTCAAAGCTGGCAGCCCTTCTGATCTGGAGAATATGACCCCAAAGCTCTTTTTAGAAGGAGAAAAAGAAGCAGTTTCCCCTGATAGCTTAAAGTCCAGCACTTCCCTTACTTCAGAGGAGAAACAAGAGAAGCTGGGAACCCTCTTCTTTTCCTTAGAGTACAACTTCGAGAAAAAAGCATTTGTGGTAAATATCAAGGAAGCCTGTGGTTTGCCAGCCATGGATGAGCAGTCGATGACCTCTGACCCATACATCAAAATGACAATCCTCCCCGAGAAGAAGCATAAAGTGAAAACCAGAGTGCTGAGAAAGACCTTGGATCCAGCTTTTGATGAGACCTTTACATTTTATGGGATCCCCTACACCCAGATCCAAGAATTGGCCTTGCACTTCACAATCTTGAGTTTTGACAGGTTTTCAAGAGATGATATCATTGGGGAAGTCCTTATTCCTCTCTCAGGAATTGAATTATCTGATGGAAAAATGTTAATGAACAGAGAGATCATCAAGAGAAATGTTAGGGTAATTCATTTTGAGTGCTTAAAGTATTTATAAACAATATTTTATGTAGCTTTTTTGTATCGAGGGGATTTTCATTAAAAGGATAAGCTTGTAGATATCATCCTCACCATGTTTAATTATTATTAATTATAATCAAATGGAGAGCAAGGGAATAGAGCAGATGAAAGAAAATTTAACCCACAACTGATACTGAAAATATTTTTATGATATAAAATAGGCATTCTTTATAGGTAGATATTTAAATATTACAATGTTAATTTCTATCATAAGTATTTTGACAAAGACTGCTACTTTAAAATACAGGCAAATATTTATTATTCATAAGCAAGTTAACAAAGAGGTTTCAAGGTCAGCATAATTGAATTTGAAATTTAAAATTAAATCAATTCTTTCTGAGGATTTGGAAATTGAATTGACTTTCCATGGAATTGCCTTTCAAGGAGGAGGCATCATATCATATTCAATTATAAATGTCTGTCTCTAAGTTGCATAACAGGAAGTGAGTTACTCTGCCTTCATAGTTATACCACTTTGGTAGTTCTGAGTTTATAAGAAAATGATAAGATATCAATGAAACAAATTTAACCTTATTTCCACTTTAAATATGAAACTCAATTGATTCTAACAGTGGTACTTCAGAATAACTTGTGTCTACAATGGTATAATTTATAGAATACAATAAACATATTAATTTATATTTTAAAAATCATAGTGTTTCAGAGCTGAAAATAACTTTAGAGCTCATTTTGACCATTTCCTTTCCTTCTATTGAAAGTCAAGGTACAGAAACATTACATAGCTTGTTTGAGACACCCGGCTTATTTAGTGGCACAGTGAGAATAAAGATCTGTCTCCTACTCTTATTCTCCTTGAAATATTTATTCATACAGCTACCCTATGTCAGCTTTTGTATAAATACATTGCAGTTTTAGTTCTGCCACTGTCAAAATTCTTAGTTATAACCAAGCCCCAAGTTAACATTTTGTTACTTTCAGTTAAAACTTCTACTTTGAATTCTTGATCATCTTACCTAGTGTCTTTGAAATACAAATCAAATTTAAGTAGCATGCAAAGAAGGACCCTATGACACTGTTTAAAAACAATGTATTAAAAATTCAGAGTCAATTCTCTCTAATATTTCAATTCATTCTTTGGCTTAAACAGAGACTTGCAAGTATAAGGGAGGCAGAGAACTTTAACTCTTTCATCCCTCTGGGCCAGGATAGTGGTGAAGGTCAGATTAAATCTCATTTGATCTGAATTCAAATCCCAATAATGTCAGTGCTAAAGAATTTGAAATCAAATCAGACTTAAACTGAGTCATTTGACTCTATACAGATTCATTCAAAGAATTAAGTCATTTTTATAACTATTAATAACTTCAAAAAGTAGATATATCCTTAAAAAGCAAAAGCCAAACATACTCTCACATATAGTATAATTGAAATAACCTAAACCTTTCTAAGTAATGGGTGTGGCCAACTCAAAGCAAACGTTAACATTGTGTAGTACCTATAAAGACCACAAGATGGCAGGCAGTTGTTTTTAGGCAGTGACGGTGCCGCACAAAAGCTTTTAGTTACTCGTCGGTTCCTTAGCATGTTAAAGTAAAAATGAGCAGGAACAGTACATTTAAATGACAGTGCTATTATAGCGCTTTAAAAACTTCGATGAAAGTACAAACTTCAAAACTAAAAGAAATACTAAAAATACTTATACCGCGTTTCTCTTTCTTTAGAAGTCTTCAGG
The DNA here is from genome assembly GCA_028533085.1 of Varecia variegata. Taxonomy (NCBI): domain Eukaryota; kingdom Metazoa; phylum Chordata; class Mammalia; order Primates; family Lemuridae; genus Varecia; species Varecia variegata. The sequence continues at coordinate 22,654,721 of CM052443.1, forward strand.
ACGGGGTGAGTTACTGATCTCTCTCTGCTATCAGTCCACCACAAATACCCTCACTGTGGTTGTCTTAAAAGCGCGACACCTGCCTAAATCTGATGTGTCTGGACTTTCAGGTAAGAGTGCTTCTGAAATGCTCGGGCTCAGTGTACAGCGGTTAGTATATCGAGCAAATTAGTGAACAACTAATATTGGCCTATGATTTTGTCGTACCCTTTCTTCACAATCACAAGTGGTGTGACTCTTTCAGTGGATCACAATTATAGGAATAACAATGTGAGCCAAATCCATCAGCAAGAAGAAGAAATCTACATAGTTCTAAGGTCTGAGCCAAAGCTAGTACATGGTAGATGTCTGATTGATTAGGGTTGAAACAGAAAGCAGTGATAAATGCAAAGATCAGAAGTCATTGCCAAAATTACAGAGATAGGAATAAAATGAAGGCTCAGGAAAAGAGGTTTTAATTAAACAAAATTTAAAATTTATTTTATTTTAAATAAGCTCAGCTACCCTTACTCTTTTATTGGATTTTTTGTGACCACCTAATTCTTCGTGTGTCTGCTTTAAGAATTAGTTACTTGTTTTGTGACTAAATTACAAAAACAAAACAAAACAAAGCAAAATATCAAATTAATGTTGTATAACATGATGAGAAAGAACATGATCTATGGGTTAAAATGATCTGAGTTCAGATCCTAACCTTTCCATTTCTTAGCATAGTATTAATGGGCATGTTTCTTAAACTGTACAAACTGAACATACTAATGGTTACTCTTAGTAACCATTGTGGGGCATTGTGAAGACTGGAAATACATACTTCCTTAAATATCCATCTAGTCATCATCATCATCATTATTATTATTATTCCATGATAGAAGTTGAAAACATGGTTTAAGATTAAGAGTAAGGTTTAGATTAGAAAGCTGAAATTAACTCATATGCTCAACCAGAGAAAGGCAAAAATAATTGTGATAAGGTAGCATGATCTTAAAATTCACTCACTAGGGGTGACACAGAGAAGGTCAACATTGGGAAACAAAAGTTAATCTAGCAGGTGGTTAAAGAACAGGAGAAAAGTTAAAACAACAAAAAAAATATATCATTGTGGAGTTAAGATCTCCATTTAACAGAAAAAGGAGTCCAAAGTCAGAGAGCTAAAGAGACGTACTCAGAGTCATACAACTCTGTAAGGTTAGATGTTGTTTAATACTTTTTTTCCTTCTATTCAATTCCCTGGACTGAGTTATAAGGAATCAGAATGCATCCATAGAACACTCTACTTTCTCCTTTTTTATGTTGCCTCATTTTCCTGCCATTAGAATTCCTTCTGTATTCTCTGATTTAGAACTGCTTTCACTTATATAACATACTCCTCTGTATTTACAATTTTGTTGACAAGAGAGAGCCAGGCTTTACCCATATTTTCCCTTCATTCTGACTCATTTTCATTGTAACCATATCTTATTGACATGACATGATCTCTAAGGACACCATTATCTTGAGATCAGCTCTCCACCCTGTTTCTGTCGTTGTAATGCCTGTTACGTGCCATTGCAGATCCCTACGTCAAAGTGAACCTGTACCATGCCAAAAAGAGAATCTCCAAGAAGAAAACTCATGTGAAGAAATGCACCCCCAATGCAGTGTTCAATGAGCTGTTTGTCTTTGATATTCCTTGTGAGGGTCTTGAAGAAATAAGTGTTGAATTTCTGGTTTTGGATTCTGAAAGGGGGTCCCGAAATGAGGTGATTGGGCGGTTGGTCCTGGGTGCAGCAGCAGAAGGAACCGGTGGAGAGCACTGGAAAGAGATCTGTGACTACCCCAGGAGACAAATTGCCAAGTGGCATATGCTCTGTGACGGTTAACATCCTAGCCATGAGTTGGAACTTAAGGATTTTTACTAGGCAAGGAGAAATTTTCTTTCTTTCTATACTGGATTGCAAGCTTGTGACAGCAAGCTATCTTTTGTTGTTGTTGTTAAGAAATGGATTGAATTAGTAGACCAGAAAGTAACTGTAAACGTGTACCATGATAATTTCCCCCTTTATTCGAGGAGTTGGATAAATTTTCATAAGATATTCAATTTCCCCTGCAGGTCACCAGTGATATAAATAGGAATAGTCAAGCATTTTATGAATACTGCACCAGAATCGCAAATTATAAATGTGACAATTACATCAGAACATGTCACAGCAAATCCATGTGATTGTTATGATTTAAAAATGAAAAGCATGCCTTCTCTTATGAAAATTCATCCATTTTTCTTCAGATTGGGGAAATCGATTTTTCTTTAAATCCAAAGATATTAAAGAAATGTTCTCTAGTTTGTTTTTAGTAATTATGTCATGTGTAAATGATTGTCCTGCATATAAAAGCATCTGGTCATTTCTCTTTGGTTTGTAATTATTTGATACAATTTCATCATAAGAGGAATAACTTAGGTGCATTTTAAAAGGACAGTGAACAAGCTGAAAAATTATTTTATCAAAGGGCTGAGTTGAAAACACTGTGGCTGAAATGATTTTTCTCCCCCCTAAGGTTACATGTGAGTCAAAATATTGTAAAATATAATCTCACATAAGAACCATGGCCTTGAATTATTCACTGCCTGTCACAAGCCTCAGTGTGGCCTAACCCCCATTTACCTTCATGAAATTGTCGAATTAGCTAGCAGATAAGGAAACTTCAGCTAGAAATCCAGTTAGAAGTGCAGTTTTCTTGTAGGCATTGTGTACAGCGTGCAAATGTTCTTTCACGGCCATCCTTTGTACCCAGAGTGGGCATGGCCACCTAAGTCTTTATTGAACTTATTCTCTCCCAGAAAAGACTAAGCTACTATTTGAAAAGAAAAGAAAAAAAAAGAAAAGAAAAGACTGTGAACTTTTATACATTATCAGATAGAAAGTGTTACTTAACCCAACAAACTAAGAAGACTAAAAAATAGTTAGAGCAAGTCTAATATAATTTACATATGTTCACACAAAATATACTTAGGCTGTCAAATTAGCACAACACAGAATGTGTTTCACTATCTTTTCTAGGCTAATTTGTCTTGAGCTGTTGTCTGTAGAACAGTTTACAGACTCGTGTCTTGTACCATTTTTCAGTACGAGGGTTCTGAAATTCATTCAAAACTGATTAGAGTATAGCAGCACCCTGTGATTATTTGGAAAGAATTACCTTGAGGATATTGTCAGTATATTTGAGTTTTTAGAGAAGTATGAGTGGAACTTGGATATGGTTGAATTATTAAATATGCAAGTTAGAAATAAAGTCTACTGAAAAATTTATCTTTTGAGTCAGGTTTTGTGTCAGTACTTTAGCAGTTTTTGAGAATGTGTTTGATATCACAGTGTTTGTAAATTCTATGAAAATGCATTTTCCAAACAACTTAAACATGCTTTTTATGACTATGCCTAATGTAAAGACAATGTATTACATTCTGTATGTACAAAGATTGAAAATCAACCTCTTTCGTGTGCTTTAAGATGATTTTGAGATTTAAAAAGAATATTCCCCAATCATTGTCTTCATTCCACTGCAAAGTCACCTCAGAGCATCTTGGTCCACTCAGCATTTCTGTGAAAGCAACCCGAAGGGAACTGTAGTCAGTGTTTAGTTGGGGAAGTCAAACGGCCTTTTTATGTATGTACTTTTCGTATCATGGGCCATGGAATATAATAGATTTTGGAGCTCTGAAAAGCTGTGAGGAGTCAATTTTAAGTATTCTTTGCAGCAGCCAGAAGTTAATGATGGTACCAGCTAAAGCGGAGTGGTTGGAAGAGGGTGATCTTTTTTTTTTTTAAGTGGAACAACAAAACCAACAACAAATACTTTTAAAATTGCAATGAATAATTTGTAAATAGTTTTTAGCTTTTAAAATTTAAAGTGTTTTTGAGTGTGAAAAGTTGAGTAAAACTATTTGCAACTGGTTTTAAGAAAAGAAAACAAGAAAGGAATTGAAACAGCCAGGGAGATATGTGATCTCATCATTTCTGAAAATTGTACTGTTTTATAATGTATTACAATATCAATGTGAATATCTTGAATTCTGTTACTAATCCTGCACTGTATTAAACATGTAAATTAATTGTTTGTCTGATTAGCCAACCTAGCCACCCTAATGGGGAGGTATACATGTTTGAAGACCTGTGTAACTCAGTAACTGACTTGTTCTGATGTTGTAACTCAATAGAAGTGATTTGGAAGGAAGCATGGTGTACGAGATGGTGTCTGTTCCTTTGTGCCAGCTCTGTATGATGTTTGTAAGACCATGTTTGTAATACATAAATAAATCGCTGCTTTTGCCCAACCCATTTCAACTCAGACTTTCTGCCAGTGGACTCTGTGATAAGGTTTCTCTTGCTATCTGAGTTTTCAAGTTTCCTTAATAGACATGGCATACATTAGGGACATTAGTGGCTGAGCACCAAGATCTCCCATACAATTTATTTTATTTTGTTTAATCTTCGTAACAATCATTTGAGGCAAGTGTCATTATCCCTATAATACAGAAGCCAAACCTGAGGCTCTAGGAGTTTAGACAATTGACACAAGTCAGCATTAATGGTAACAAAAGGACTTCGTGGTATACCCAACTCTTCTCTCTACAGCACACCTCTCCTCTGAGGGGTCTTATCAGTTGGCTCTGCTAGATTCTTAGAGACTCAACCCCACACTCTTGGAGTTCTTTCTAGATTGTATTCACTTTTCCATATTTTATTTACTTTTGATCCACTATTTTCAATCACCATCCTTCATTTACTCTTCCATTTTTTCTTTTATTATCTTATTTCTCACTTGAATCTCTTTCATTACTTATTTTATGTCCCTGCCTTTTATTTTCTTTTTAATTTTTTTCTCACATCCTTGTACTAGATAGATTTTAGTTAATTAAATGGTATGTAAGTGGAAGTCTTATATCTTCTTGAAAGAGAAGGACAAAATGGGACTTCTGCAACATTCTCATTAGACACCAGCTAAGGTGAATGACAGCAGTGGTATCTACCACCTGGAGGATCAGGAATTTTTTATAGCTCCACTCTGTACAGAACTACTCTATGGTGATCATTGGAAAAATGGTCTTTTAAATGGAATGCAACTAAAATTTTGTTGCCATTATATTTTTGTTTCAACTCAGATTAATTTTATTGAGTATGTTAGAGTTAGTCATTACATTTAAGCATTCAAATACATTTTAAGAATGCCAACTTGCCAAAAGCAACCAGAAACATTGAGGAGATTTTTCAAGGGAATTAATGATTAGGAAAACACTAACTGAAACCACAATAAGATTCACTGCACACCTATTACAGTAGCAGAAACTAAAAAGTCTGAACATGCCAAATGCTGGCAAAAATGTGGAGGAATTGGACCTCTCCTACACTGCTGGTAGAAATGTAAAATGTCCAACTGCTTTGGAAAACAGGTGGTCACTTTTTAAAAGAATATTTAAACATATACCTCCCACATGCCCCAGTCATTGCACTCCTAGGTATTTACCCAAGAGCAATGTAAGCATATGTTTACACAAGTCTTGTTCATGAATTTTGTTAGCAGCTTTGTTTGTAATAAGCAAACTGGAATCAACCCAGATGTTCATCAACAGGTCAATGGATAAGTAAATTGTGGTACAGCCTCACAGTGGCTCAATGATAAAAGTGAATCACCCCTTGATATGTGTAGTAACACATATGATTCTCACAATAACTATGCTGAATGAAGAAAGCTAGTCATCCCTCAGCCTGTAAAATGTAGAGTGTATAGTATGATAAAAAGCAGATCAATGTTTATTTGGAGATAGAGAAAGTAGTATAGGGAGATGTGAACAAGACAGATTAAAAAGGGTCAGGAGAAAACTTTTGAGGTGATGGATATGCTCATTTTCTTGATTGTGGTGACAGTTTCATGAGTGTATACATGTTCCAAAATGTATCAAATTGTATGCTTTAAGTGTGTGCAGTTTATAATATGTAAATTATACTTCAATAAGGCTATTCAGAAAAAACATACAATAGAAGTCAATTATAACCAAACCAAAACAAAAAAAAAAAAAGAAAGAACAATGTTAACATTACTAGCAGAAATATGATTCCTGAAAATTAATAATATTATACTTTGGGGGAAGTTCTTTTATTCTTAAAGTACATCTTCCCACATAGTATAATTACATGACTACTTTTAAAAAGTCATTTGAGATAGTTCCCATATAATTATGCCACCAACTCATTGTTCATTTAACTACATTTTTGTTTACTTTTATTCTATTTTTAAGAAATTTCGGCCGGGTGCAGTGGCTCACGCCTGTAATCCTAGCCCTCTGGGAGGCCGAGGCAGGTGGATCGTTTGAGCTCAGGAGTTTGAAACCAGCCTGAGCAAGAGTGAGATCCCCGTCTCTACTGAAAAATAAAAAGAAATTAGCTGGACAACTAAAAATATATAGAAAAAATTAGCCAGGCATGGTGGCTCGTGCCTGTAGTCCTAGCTACTTGGGAGGCTGAGGCAGGAGGATTGCTTGAGCCCAGGAGTTTGAGGTTGCTGTGAGCTAGGCTGACGCCACAGCACTCTAGCCAGGGTGACAGAGCAGGACTCTGCCTCAAAAAAAAAAAAAATAAAATAAATAAATTTCTTTATAATTCAATATTATTTTATACTTACCTGAAATGTTTACATTGTTTTAAAGTTAAATTTGCAATGAGAATATATTAACAGAAGCCCATCTTCTATTTATATATTCGACCTTTTCCCTTCTTTTCTATATAATGACTTTTAAAAGTTTTGGTGTAATTCTTCTCTGTTAAATGTAGATATATATATACACACACATATACACACACATGCACACACATATTCACATTACCTCTTTATTAGAAGACTAAAAGCATGCAATACACATTTTTCCCTAGTTTCTATTTTCACTTAACAATGTATCCTGGAAATCATTCCTGACTGCATATATAGTCCTCATTCCTTTTTAAAGCTATATAGTGCTCTTTTACAGCAGCAATTATAAATGTATCATGATTTAAATTTAAATGCATCAGTGGTTATTGGGACCATGTGAGAATATGTGCTTATTCTCCCATTATAAGATAAGGCCTTTGCAAGAATGAAACACGTATTTTATTGATCTTTTATTTTTTTCACAGTGGATAGGTCAGGGTTTTGCTTACAATAAGCTCAATGAATATTTATTTAATTAATGACAGTTTGAGCCACCATAGGTGTCAGATTTGAATCAAATTTAGGAATAGTATTAGAAAAAAATAGTTACTCCACATGTTTAAGGGAGAAAAGGCAGGAGAACACTGAAAGTACTGCCTTATCATCCATGACATTCATAGTCTAGTTATCTAAGGAAGAATACGTAAAGACACATGATCCTTGATGGGAAATCGGTCTCATTCTCATCCCCAAATAGTTCCTCTGACCCAGGTTGCAGATAGCACGGATGATATTGGTGCTGCTACTGTTGCTTTATTACTTCTAGTACTAATACCACCACCTTATACTTGAGCATTGATATTTAAAGCTTATACTCCTGCCTAATGGGGAATCTTTCTGTGATACCTGTTGCTGTAGCCCCACCTAGTATCTGTTAGTGGTAGTAAGTAACCTGAATATTTAGCAAATTCAAAGTTAAAACTTAATATATTTTCTAATTTATATCATCTCACTGAATTCACAGCACGACACAAGATGTAGGTAATATTTCTCTAGTTCTCCTGATGACAAAGATAAATCTCAGAATTTTATCCAATTTAAAACCACACAGTGGCAATGATAGAATGGAACCCAGGGCTGACTGAATCTCACAACCCTGCTTTGTGTACAACATCGTACTGATCTGCTTCTAAGCTAACACTGTATCATGGGTTTTGTTTCATTCACCCCCAATTTCTATGATAATATCAGATATATAGAAAATACTGAAACATACTAGGAAAAATATTGATTGAATTAATTCCCCAGGTTTTTGTTGTTACTTTTTTTTTTTTTTAACACAGATCTATAATAAGTAGTAGAAACTGGAACTGAATATGTGTAGGTTTTTGATTAAAGATTTTAGGAACTACTGTCTACTTCTCTGAACATTCATGCTGAAAGTTTGATGCAGAGGTAACAACTCAATGTTGAAATTTTGAATATCAGTGCCCATCCAGTGGTCATAACTATATGGGACATTGTGTTGAGATGGATTATAAGGACAAGTCACAGCTTAATAGAAAACTAATGGGCCTGATTATCTATGAACTGGGAAGAGTTTATCTATTTTAAAGAAAATATTTCTAGTTATTCTCTGGCAAGTAAAATTCTATAGTTCTTCATTTTCTGTGTTAGTAAAATGTGAATTGATTATCTAGCTTTATTAAGTCAACTTCTTTTTTTCTTATTTAAAATATTTTCATTCTCCCTGTATCTTAGTGAATAAAAGCGTGAGCCCCCTATATAGACCCCCTTAGTGGGAATCTTGGCTTCGTCTCTTAAAAGCTGTGTGAAGACTGCTTGGTTATTAAACATTCCTGTGTTTCGGTTTCTTCCTCTCTAAAAAAGAACTGATAATAATTCCACAATAGCAAAATGTTCAGATTGCATAGACAGACAGTAGTTCAGGGTGGAGATGGGTTTTCAGAAAATGTGTATTGGATTTCTTTGGATCTAAAGAGGCAAAACAGAAAATGTAGGAAGTTACAGTGTGGGGCTTTTAAAATAGGTATCGATATCTGTTAGTAGTTCAACTGCTTTTCAAAGCTTACAACTGTATTTTACATTATAGTGTGTACTCATTTTAACATTTAAGCCTCAAAAAAATATTTATTTGTTTATTTTCTGTCTCAGACCACTGGAATGTAGGCTCCATGATAGCAATGACTGAGGATTTTTAAGGTTCTAGAACGGTGTCTTAAACATTCTGAGTACGTAGTTAACATTTGTTAAGTTGACATATGAACAAAGAAACCAGTCCTGTAAATGTTAAAAGCAAACTTTCAGAAATTGTGCTAGATATTTATGAGTTATACCTCTTTAGTTAAGATCCCTTTATTTTTGTGGCATGAAATAAAAGGAAATGTATCCAGAATGTAGGATTTTCTAGAACTAGGAAATTATTTGGATTTTCTGCTGTCTAATAATGAACGGGAGAACCAGTCACCTCATTCGTTCCTCATTATGTCATTTGGTCTCCAATCTTCTTCTGGGATGTTTTTCATAAATGTATTTAGCAATTTAATTATTGGGCATTTTCAAGGCCTGTGTCCCTAATCAGTCACCATCAGGAAGACTGGCAAAGAAATGTGAGCAAGTAGCTGAAAAACCAAATTTGTACTCTTATTTTAGATTTTATCTTAATTTAGGAAGGCCCAACTAGAGAGAAAAATAGCTTGAAGAAAACCGCATGCAGGACCTTTTCTCTTGAATCTTAAGCATAATATACTCCCAGAAACTGTGCCTGACCTTTGGAATATGACTGCCATCTCCTTTAAACTGACAACTCCTCTCTAACGATGAAAGTGAAAAGGCTAAATTTGTCATTGGTATACTAAATGCAAAGTAGGACGCAATAAAATTTCACCCAAGGGACACAAGATTGCTCCTTTTGTTGTGTTGTGACTTGAAATACCTTCTAAGAGATGACAATGTTACCAATAACACGGTATGTTCCATATAGGCTGACAAGTCAACCGAGGGCGGTTCAACTCAGTGAGCTTCAAGGTGACTCAATGCAGAGATCGCCCCTCTGCTGTAAGGGACGGCCAGTTCCCACTGTGGCATCCTGCAGTGCTGAAGTTCCCAAAAGTGGCAACAAACATATAGGGCTGTCTTACAAAATCTCAAACTTTAGTTAGGCTACAAATGATAGAATTTTAAGACTTGAGAGATCACAGAGATCCAGTTAACCTAACGTCTACATTGTATAGATAACAAGACTTTGGTGAGGTGCCTGGTAAATAACAGTGTCACAGTAGAACCAGCGGGCATATAGATCAGACCATTATACACCACTTCACACAGCAGGGTTGGCACACAGGCAATGCTCATGTCATCTTTTGATAGTTCATATTTCAGACTATATGCATAACTTATCTATTGTTCTTTGCGTTATCACAAATAAAGAGCTTGGCATGATGTATGGTTTAGTTTGATGTAGTATAAGAGGTTCAGAAATGGATGCATTATTGGAACATGAAGTCAGATCCCTGGCCAGAGGAAGGGCAGCACAGGACTGTTTGATACTTTGTCTCAGTGAGGATGGAAAATAAGACCTCTAGAAGATAATGCAGAAAGGCTGAGAAAGGAAACATTAGCTCTCACTCAGGAGTTGTAAAAAATTCACTTCTCTTGACCTGTGTTTCCTCATCTCTAAAAGACTATTACTTTGCTAGCCATACTAGTTAGTGATGACAACTAACAGTATACTTACAGTCATAATCAGTAGTTGTTGGATTTCTCCCTCAAATGCTGCTGGTTTCAGAATCGTCTACTGATTTCTTATCATCCCATCCCAACTCCACACAATCGTCTATTTACAACAGCTCCCACTGAGTATCACCCATATGCACACAAGTACAGTTTTCATTGTAGTGGCCTTTATCTTCCACTCTGCTGTCAGCATCTCTCCTGGCGGTTTTGCCCTGGAAGCTTCAAGGTGTCAAGTGATGCCTCCGTGAGGTCACATGAGCTTTCTCCAGCTGCTGCATCAGCGCTGCGGGAAGTGATACTATGACAACCAATGGGTGCCTTCCTGTCTGAAGTTGCTCCATAGGCCTGGACCCCCAGCATCGTCAGTGGTCAGACTGGTGTTTTCCAGAGTCCAGATATCACACTGCCATCCTGTTTTTCTTAGAATCAGGAAGAATTCCCTATCCCTTAATGTTGTGTCAAATAATATGGGTCCTAGAGATTCTCCCTCTCCTGCTTCCAAATAAAGATTGCTCTCTTCAGAGTCTTGCAGTTTTCACTGTGCCCGTTAGCCATGGCCATGAGTTATGTGTGCCTTTGCTTGGGGATAAGCCCATAGGTGCTACAGTCAAAAGTAGCCCAAATGGGTTCTCCTTTGTGGTAATAACAATTGTCCCACATCCCAACCCTCTCCTCCATCCCTGATACATTGCTTTTAGATTAAGTTTATAGGTCCAATTTTTCCCCCATTGGACAAATTTTCTCTTAGAAGATTCTGTGTTATCATGTAAAAATAATACTGTCAAACATCCTGTAAGACTCCTACATGTTTTCCAAACATTCCTGAATCTCAGGGTGAGTAGAGACCAGCTTTGCATTATGCAGATATTTGCTGCCTGTAGCATTAGAAGAACAGGTCAGATGACTTGGGTTTTTCTCCCAGCACTAAGTACTGGCCTTACGTTATTACAAATATTGGCCCGAATTATCATGGCAATATCATGAGTCATCAGAATTCCTCTCTCTGAGAAGCTAAAGTCATGCTCTGAAATTTTTAAATTATTCAGTTACCTACATCTAAACAGTTTGGTCTCATGAAGATCCAGAGATGTCTTTAAAGTAGCACATATAATTTGTGTGAGGGAAGGGTACTTTGGAGGCAAGTGGTGTATCAGAAGAGCAATGGGAATTTATTTCAAATCAGAGAAAGTATTAGACACACAAATGCTTGTAGAATTTGTAACTGACAGGATTAAGAGATCAATAAAGCATAGTACCTGCCCTCAAGGGCTCCACACAAAAAAAAATAGACATGTGTATGTACAAGACTGAAAGTGCAGGGCAAAGTGTATTACATGCCATAATAATGATATGAAGTAAGAGGATTATAGAGAACGGAGAGCAATTACAATGAAAAAGTTGCTGGTATTCATTGCAAATGTGACTTTCAAATAAACTTAAATAGGTGAATATTAAGAAAAATTTATACAAGGACAAATATTGATAAAGCAAAAGAAAGCATGTAGCTTGTCAAAAATTATCAAACAACTTATTGTAATTGAGGGGATGCAGTTACAAATGTATGCGATGGCTAGATGTTGGAAGCCTGTGAATAAATGATCCACCACTGCATTTGAATATTATTCTATACGTACTAAGTAAATTGAAAGTTTTTTGTTGTTGTTTTTCTATCTCTTTGGATTCCGATCTTTAACCAAAAAAAAAAAAAAAAAAATGAAGGGGACAGATGTGGTGTTTCAAATACTAGGTGGTTTTATTTTATAGATGTATGTGTGTGTGAATTTATATGTAGTTAACTATGTCTTCCCCTAAGAAGACATAATCTCATTAGATTGCTGAAAAATGATCCTTCTGTTTAAATTTGCATCTCTAATTCTAAGCATGTAGAAAGAAAAGTTGAAACTGAAAATTAAATTTCATATCATATATTTTCCCAGGCTTAGTTATAAATTTGGAGAGGTGCAGTGACAGTATATCTTGATGAATGGCTGCTATTAAATCAGAATTTGTCTCCTTCCATTCTCCCCTTACTAACGTGTATATCTCAGTTCTTTATTTTCTGTATATGTGAAGTATGTTGTTTTTGGGGGCTATCACATACGTTAATCATATGCGTATGTAATTTAATAACTCTAAAAGTCTTCAAGAAAGTAACTTGTTCTGTCTTACATAGTTGTATTTTTTAAAGATCTAATGGGATAATAAATGTAAATGTATAACATTTCCACATATAGGATTATAATTATTATCATGACTACTAATACTACTAAAATATTGAACTAGCCTTAAAAAAAGAAGAAAATCCTGCTATTTGTAACAACATAGGTGAAGCTGGAGGACATCATGCTAATTGAAATAAGGTGGTCACAGAAGGACACCTACTGCATGATTCCAATTATATGCAGTATCTATATATAACAGGCAAACTCATAGATACAAAGAATACTATAGCGGTTGCCAGGGGCTGGTGGGAGGAAGAAATGTAGAGTTGTGGCTCAATGACTAAAATTTCAGTTATGCTAGATGCGTAAGCTCTAGAGACCTGCAGTACAACATAGTGCCTGTAGTTAACGAGATGGTATTGTTCATTTCAAAGTTCGTTAATAGGGTAGGTCTTATGTTATGTGTTCTTACCACACATTAAAAAAAGCAAAAACAAAATCAAAGAAACACAAGGAAACTTTAGAAGGTGCTGAATATATCTATATTTGCCTATCATGATTGTGAAGACAATATCACAGGTGTTTTTATATGTTCAAACTCATCAAATTGTACATATTAAACATGTGCAGTTCTTTGTACCAATTATGCCTCAATAAAACTGTTAAAAAAGAAGAAAAAAAAGGATTCATTTGAGGAACTATCCTGTCTTACCCCTCTTTCCTCAAATTCACTGTGTCGGGGTAGCCCTTTCACTGCTTTCTATCAATTGAATTCCTGGACATTGGCTCCCAGTGGTGGAACATGCTTCCTTCCCTCTTTCCTATGAAAACAGACTTTGTCCATGTCTTTTTATGAGTGAGCTTTGTTTAACGGTGTGGTACAAATGGGAATTAATGAGATTATTGGGTAATCTAAATTATTCAATTGCATTGGCTGTTTTTTGCTCCCTTCCTAGGGTCAGGAGGGATGGATTAAGTTAAGACTAATAGGTTTCAGATGCTTCCAAGAGCTAATTCTACTTTCTGGTGGTGACGGCATACTGCAGGAACTCCTATTGAAAAGGGAAGCATTCATGTAGAGCACTGCCTCCTCACTCTAATGTCTACAGTCCCAGCAGTGTGTTTATCAGGCAGATGCTACAAGATAACCCTTATACCAGCAGGGCTCTCTCCGATTTCCAAGCTCCTTCTACTTTAGCAACATAAAAAGATGGAAGATGGGTGAGGCCATATGATTTATTCAACCAATGAAATGTATACAAAAGTAATGTTGTCATTTTATGTGAAATATTTAAGAGCCAGAAATGCTTTTCCAGATTATCCTTTTCCTCTGCCCTGTTGGTGTTTGGAAATGTTTCAGATAGAATTGTTGCTCTGTTACCCTGGCTTCTGCGATGTGGAGATGAGCTCCCAACTAATCCACTGTGGTTAAAGCCACTGAGACTGGGGTTTGTTTGGTACTGATGTCAATTCTTAGTCTCAAAACAGCTCATCTAAGAAGTAACATGACTTCCTGAAGTCATCAGTTGGAAGCGCAGTACATTAGAATATTAGTGACTACCAGTTCTGTGATTTTCCACTCTACTCTCCCAGCCTTAAATTCCAACATTTTCTTAGCAACATTGCTCATCCAGCATGCCTGTTTTGGACCATTACACCTTTAGTCTTTACCAAGCTTGCTATCATTATTTCCCTTTGCAGAATCGCCTTCCTTTAACTCTACTAAATTTTCTTTCTTCAAATTTAATTTTAGCATGCTATAGAATTTTTGGAAGTGTCTCTTGTACTTATGTAAGTGGAAGACCCAAAAACCATTTTTAAACCACAAATATAGGACAATTTATTTGTGCAAACTAGTAATGAAAGAAAAAACAGGGAATGTTGAAATCATGAGTTGAAAGTACAACTGGCAACAGAGCTCAGGCAGTATCCTGGCAAGCATATTTATTTCCGGATCAGATAGCATGCTATTTCAATTTTACACATTTCACTGAAACGTAACAAGAGAATTATGCATAATTTAGAAAACAATACTAAAGAATCTAGAAAGGAATGAATTAGTCAAACATTTAATTGTGATAGGGGAAGAAATTTATTTTGCAGTTCTTAAAATGTTTATGCACATTTTTCTGGTTATATTTGTTGAGAAGATGCTGTTTCTAGGGATTTCAGAGTATATTTTTTGTATTACTAATAATTAGAGTAACACTTCCTCAGCAGCATTACAGCCCTCTATGACTTTTTCTCATTCATTATTATTGTATTTTAAGAGGTTTATCTTGTTATGTTGGCAGCTCCCTTATTATATGTAAACATCTTTTCTGTCATAATATCTGTTTCTTTTCTCCAAGTTCTCATTAACTTCAGAAAATGACCTCTAATCATATAGCTAGGAATCTTATCAAGAGGGAGGCAGCTTGGTACAGCTGGAAAATGTAAACTTTGCCAACAGACAGATCATGACTTGAACCCCCATCATTCTCAATTATTGGCTATGTGATGTTGAGCAAGTTATTCTGAGATTTGATTTCCTCATCTGGTGCAATGAATACCTACCTTGCAGACTTTAGGACGAAATGTTTGTAAAGTGTTTGACAAATCATATATGCAAATAATTAGAAACAATTAAGACTTCAGCTTAGGATTTGCATCTGTGCTCTGCTAAACTGCAATCACCAGGCCTAGCTCTACAATATTTGCTCTCTTTGGAGAACACCACATTCTCATCAACTCTCATTTTTTCATACTCTATGTGTGTTTAACCCCAAGGTTAATAATAGATAACACCTGGCTGGGGCCATCTTCTCCTGCCCTGATTATGCTTTTCTAATGGCCTACACATGGGAATCAACCTGGGTTCAACAATATTTTAACAAGTCTCCATATCTGATCTCCTTTTCCTAGGTTTAACTTTTCCCCTTCACATTTTGGATGCAGACTCCTTCCAGAATTCATAGACTATACCTTCTTCATTATCTCATTGTACTTCTTTCTCATAACTCTACTTTAGCATACCTACTCACAACCTGTGTCATACTGTTTTGGCCCTTCTCAGACACCAACATGGGATCTCCTGAGTCGTGTTTCTTTTTTTCAGTTTGAACAGACATCTTTTAAGCTGTCACCTTAATTTTTACCTCCTGAAGTCATGTTAGTTGCATAAAAATTCTTGCTCTATTAACTCTCCCCAGAAATCCTTGTACACTGTATCTCAGCCATAAATCCAGGTCTAGTCTGCCCTGTATTTACTTGCTTACTGCTACCAATAGCATAGCACTGATGGAGATAATTAAGAAATGTGGACTAAAAGTCATGGATACTCAACTGTGGATATAAACACATTAAGTATATAACAAATGGACCAAGCAAATTAAATCATGAAATCATTATCTTTCACCTTATGTATTTAGAGACCCATGCTACAACTGTGTGTTCCCACTCCTCAAATGTTTAGATGATTCAACATAATTTAGATTCTGTTTCCATCTGGGAATTGATCCAAATGGGATGTAGGGTACTGCAAGCTGAGCACCTCCACCGACTTTTCCATCTGAGAACAGCCTGAGATGCCCTGGGAATAGTCACAGGAAGGCTAAGCTGTGGCTCACTCAGCAGTTTCAAGACTACAGATCATTTGAATAACCAATTTTTCCAAGGTTAAGATCCTGACCTGTGAGGGCTCATCAATATCCATAATATCAAAAAAAGACACTACAGTTGTGGTATGCCAGCATACAGACTTAGGGTCTGGTTTCTATGGAGACCTCAGTGAAAATTCTCTGGCCTTGGGTTAAATTTTCACCCATCGATTGCTTCTCTTTCAGTAAAATCCAACCATCAAACTTGTGTGATTTAAACCCTTTACGTACATTTTCATGTAAAAAAGGAATTATGTTTAATGTGACATCAAATATTTGTAAATAAATTTTAAACTAGTAAAATCTAATTCATGGAGGTTTTGAGAAGCAACCGGGTGACCACTGCATTCACCATTTCTCCCCCTTCCCCTAGAGTCATGGGGACTCCATGTGGAATGTGGAGCTCCAGCATTCATGAGCACACCAGTGTCTATGTCTGTTTGTATGGAATGGGGTGGGGAGAGATTAAGAAATATTCATTAAATACATGGGCCTGATTCACTGGGTTATAGGAGAAGTGGAGAGATTGAAAGATTATATGTACATGTTTTCCCTAATTACCACCACCTGATAGGCATGTCTCACAGTTGTCTGTTAGAAGGAACCCAAGTCTTAAAATGAGAAAACATTGATTTGCAAGCTTAGATTTGGAATTTTCTAATTGTGGGAGTTTCAACTAAGCTCTCAACCTCTTTGAGTTTCAGTTTTCTCGTCTGTAAAATAAGATAGTAATATCCACCTTTCTATTCTGTTGGAAAACCCATGGGATAATATGCTAAAGTAAGTTTTTAAGTCATTGTTGAGATCATGGAAAATACTTCTATAAAATGAGCAGTTACCCTTGCAATTTCCTTTTGCACATAAATGGATCCTACAGGCCATGACATCTGTTCATGCATGATGTATTCTATTTGATTTAGTTCAATTCCCATCCATTTGTCGAGTGCAAACTAAATGTTTAGTCCTGGACTATTGGTAATGCATGGTTTCTACCTGAACCAGTTGTGAATCCTATATATTCAAAATTAATGAGTATAGTACATAAATTTAAAAGACTAGAGGAATGCAATAAATAAATTTAGACATTGAAAAGTGAGTCATTTCCAGATGGGATGTTCCAAAAATCAGATGAAAACCAAGGTGAGCTTTGAATCCCTGGAGAAATTTTGAAGACTGGAATATAGGAGAAGCACTCTAAGTAAACTCATCAAAACCAACTGTGCTCCAGTAAAGAAAATCAGTCTGGGTTGAAGATCAGGATACAGCTAGGGAGAAGTAAGAGATATTCTGGGAAAGGTAAGTGAGAGATAGATCACTGAAGGTCTTGAATACCAGGATAAGAACTGTGTACATCATTGCATAGGCAACAAAAATATTTAAGAGTTTGAGAAGTGGCTGACACAATCCAAGCAGTGCTTAGATAAACAAATTGGCAGTACTCTATAGGGTAAAACAGATTAGATAAAAAATAAAAATGAATAACTAGGATGCAGACAATGGACTAGTTTTCTTTTTTCCCCCTCTCTACCCATTGTTCGGGGCAGAAGTCAGAACAGTGCAAGGCTATACAATGTAAGAAAGAAGCTGCATGTAGAGAGCTTGGTTTTGTGTATGTAATAATGTATTAGTTCTCATATTGTTATTACTTGATGGCATTTATTATCTCTTAAGTATTGCACTTTGTTTTGTTTGTTTTTGTTTCCTGTCCAGTAGTCTCTACTATTGATTGGCCTTCTTCCTTCTAAATTAAACACATCCTTTTAATGTCAGATGGAGATATGCCATTTCTATAAAGCCACTTGAAGTGATTTTTACCACCATACACACACACAATACACACACACATACACATTTATTTATATATGTTCATTTGTTTCTATTTATTTAATCTTAAGGTTTGCTTTATTCCTGTTTTGATTTTTGAATATATAAAATACTTACGTAATTGAAAGTCAAAATCAAATTTAAAAAGCCTATTTGGAGAAGTCTTGATTCCATTCCTATCTCCTCCACCGTATCTATACTTTACTTCAGAATATAATCCAGTATTATTTATCATATGAATAAAAGCATGAAAATATGACCTATTTTCAAGAGAAAAGACAATCAATAAAGCCCTGCCTTGAGATTACCAAGATGTTGCAATTAGCAGGTAAGGATTTTAAGTCAGCTATTAAAACTATGCTCCAGTATGAAAGAAAATGTGCTCACAATGAAGAAAAGAGGAAATTTTAGCAACAGAAGAGGAAGTATTTTACAACTGAAAAGTACAATAACTGAAAAGAAAACAAATGGATTCTGGGGATCTAATGCTCAGTGTGAGTGGTAACAGATATATTAATTAATTTGATTGTGGTAATAATTACACAATATACCCTTATATAAAATAATCACATTGTACATTTTGAATATATTCAATCTTGACAAATAAACATTTTTAAATGAATCAGAGGGGTGTAACAGAAGGATGGAGATGACAGAAGTATCACAGAATTTGAAAGTAGATCAATAGAAACTACCCTAACCAAAGTACAGAGAGAAAAAAAAAAAAAATCAAAGAGAACAGAGCCAGCTTGCCTGAACAACAACAACAAAATCTCTAAGGCTGAAGTGAATTGATACCAGATTTATCTAATAAAAGCTAATCCAACCAAAATAACTACAGTGAATAGCCTAGATAGCCACCAGATAGAAAGAGCATCTTGGCCTGTGAGTGGACAAACAGACCAACACAAACTACCTGCATCTTAAGGCAGTGTGGTCTTTTACCTCTTTCCCAAGGGGTAGAGAGAGAGAGAGAGAGAGAGAGACAGTGTATTTATTAATAGGAAGGTTTAGCCTAGATAGATGCTATATTTTTAGGTTGGATATGATTTTATTTTATTTTATTATATTGAATAATCCTATAATAACTACAAGTTATTTGAAAGGGCTGTCTCTTGTTACTTTTCATTTATTACTTCCAAACCAGTGGAATAAATGTAATGAGACTTTGTCAAGGTTTTGGTTCCTTATAGCTTTGACAGTATGCAGTAGGTTTTTCTGTTTTCAGACTGTCACTACTATGGAAAATAGCTAATCACAACTGCATATATTTGAGATAAATCTAGGTTCCTTCTATTCAAAATGTCAACCCAATTTATATAAGTGTCATTAGCATTGTAAATATAACTTTACCTCAATACTTGGTCAATAAGATAAGCAGAACATTGAAACTTTTAATAAGATATTTATGAAACAACAAGGTTTCTAAAACTTAATTTTTTTAATTAAAGTGACAGTGAATAAAACAGTACACCGTTGTGTAATGGCATGGAGATTTCCTATATATTGTTAAGGGAAAGTAGTAGTATTTGTTAAGTAATATGAATAATATGGTAAAATTTAAATTATAAGATAGTCTCATACAAACATCCACTCAAAAATTCATGGAAAATTAACCATAGTGGTTACCTCTGATAAGAGAAGTAGGAAATAGAGAAATGTTTAATGAGGGCTTCAGCTTTATAAAATGAACCCATTGATTTTTAAAGTATCTTAAGCTAAAATTGTTTTAAATTAAAACAAGAAAAAAAGGAAAAGAAGCAGATAAATCACTGTTACTGTACTTATTAACCTTTATAAATTATAAAGGGTTTCTGTACATATTACTTCATTTCCTTTTGATGTCCTGAGTCACATCCTCTCATTGCTCCCAATTTCAGCACTACGGTAGTTCCCAATACTTAGAGCTCCGACTCATCAAGATTCCCACCTCAGTGTCTCTTTGCTTTTATGAGTAGGGAAAGTATGCTTTTGTCCAGAAGGGGTTTTAGGTAATTGTTCAGAGACAATTCATATCAACTTTTTAAAGGATTTTAGCTAAGGTGAGGACTCACTCTATTCTAATTACCTAATTTTCTCATCTTATCCTCTGAAAATAATCCTGTATTACTCATTAAATAATTCCATTACCTAAGTAATATACTTGTAACTCAAAAATGTTAAGCAATCTGCTTAAATGCACAGAGCAAATAAGAGGGTGAAGCCATGATTAAGTCCTAAGCTCATCTACTTATTTTTTTAAAAGCCTATGCTCTTTAGCATTGCCACAACTGCTTCTAAGAAGAGAAAATACAATTTTAGTTATAAAAATATAACCGGACTACTTAAATTGAGTGCATGCAAGTTCCATTGTTCTCTCATAATTGAATCACATCCAGAGCATTGATTTAATCATGGGAGATGAATTCTTTCCAGAAAAATAAATGCAGCTAGTGAAATCTTGGATAAACTGTTTTATGAAAGCCAGAAGGAATTTGAGGTGTTTAGCTATGGAAGATAAGGTTTAAGTCTTAAACTAGTTCCAGATCTTTGAAAAAGATGCATGTTTGAAGAGAGATTTATTTTAAACTGTACAGTAATTAAATAAATAGAAGTTATTGGAATTATTTCAACATAAGAATGGAGTTTTCTCTTTTGGAAAAGATCCAAACACATTTTATATCCATGACGGTATTAACCTTGCTTTGTCCCAGAGAATATATGGCAAAATGCGATATTGGACTGACTTCTCACAAGAATAAATGGAAAGACATAGAGAAGCTTTCTCCCTGGCCAAAGGTTAGTTAGAAAGTTCTTTTCAGCAAGAGATGGTTTTCACTGAGAAAGTTCCTTTCAAAATACATGCAAAGAACAGAAACATAAACCATCTATTTTTTTTATTTTTCCCAGGTGTAGGTTAAAGTGGGCCCAGGGAGGATTATATCTTCACATGATTTGCTTTAATGTTTATTTCTGTATTATCAGAAATGCCCATTCTTTTCTTGAATCCTAAAAGCAGTCTATGGAAGTCCAAATCTCAATGAAGATTCCACTTAAAAAAAAATCCACTTTAAGAACAATATTCTTGTGGACATACAAAGATGAAGATAATGATCTCAAAACAGATAAACATAAATAATTCAATTAGCAAAATATTAATTCCGGAGTGATTTTGAGCCTTCTTACTCTGTTGATATCAGGTTGGTTAATCCAACTTTGGATTCAGACCCTGATCCGATTTCCTGAGCATCAGCTATTTTTTCTCTCTGTGTTCTCTACACACACTTAATTTCTGATTTTCACGGTCCATCCTTCAACCTATTCTACTTCTCAGTAAACTCCTGTCAACCACAGGACTTCTTGTCTTATGAGTGAGGAGAATTCAGACCTGTGTGTGGAATCCAATCAATCTATTAAACCATAATATCCTATTCCAATGTTACTCAAACATCAGCATGCATAAATACCACATGGGTGGAGAAAGAGTGTATAAATGCAGATTCCAAGAATCTATCCTCCTAAAATTCTCTCAGTAGCTATGGAGTGGGGCACAGAAATTTTCACTTAATAAGTATTCCATGTGATGCTGAAGCAGGTGATCCATACCATTTGCCTTATCATTATATTTGGTAATATAATAACTATCTGCCTATGTCAAGGGCTTTTGTGAGGCTCAAACTGATATAAAGTTGGGGTTGAGGACAAATTTGACTATTATTATTATTAGAAATGTTGTTTGTAAGTTTCATGTCATATAATAGTACTTATCCTTTATTAGTCTAGACTTTCCTCCAGTATGTGAAGTCAAAAATTTTAAAATGTTGCAATACAAGTAATTGTGGAGATTCTGTAAACAAACCACTTTATTAATTAATTAATCCATCCACCCATTTATTTACCCTGATACTCTTCTGGAGGAAGATACAGCATTTAGGGAAAAGCCACAGAGAGAGTGACTAAATTCCAGCTCAAGTCAAGGAAGGATTTGTAAAAATAGACTTTTGATCTGGGTCTTAAATCTGAAGTGGAATTTTTGCAAACTATTACATGTGGTATAGACATAACGAAAGGTTTTAACAAAAAACATTTTAATAGAGAAGTTTTATTCTGTCATGCTGCTGTGGGTGGACTTGAAATTTGTCTACAAGGCAGTAAAAATCATTGGAAGCCTCTTTTATTATTTTATTACTTACACACACACAATTGTGATTATTATCCATGTGTAATGATAGCTATGTGAAGAACTAAGTGAAATGCAAAGGTGAAGAGACAAATTAGGAGTTTATTGTAATAGTCTATAATGCTGTGTGAGTGAAGAGGAGGAATGTGATTCAGGAAACATAAAATTAAAATTAGCATACTTTGTTAGTAATGGCTTCTAACAGGAGTTAGAATCCAGAACTTCCTGGTACATGTTATACTTTATGTTGAGAACTGAGCCAATTTCTGGGGTGATTGGAATAGCTAGGGGAGCTAGATACTAGAAAGTGAGGAGAATTGGGTGGGAGACTCCTGAGAGAAGATACCATTTTAAAAATTGGGTGGCTGAGTCCAAAGCTGAACTTTAAAGTTAGGACCAAATTCTGAAAGTTAAGCCCAGAAAAATTAATTTACCAAAGGAGGCTTGAAAGCAAGGAACTAAGGCTGTAACACGGATCTTTTGTCATTGAATCATATAAAATACTGCTTTATTTCTTGTGCCTACATTTTTCTATGCCAATTGGCCATCAAGCATTAGATTTAAAATAATACTCTTCCACATCTCCCTGTAGCATGGTTTAGAAATAGTTGTTAAGGTGGAAATAAATTAAAACAAAATAAAATGAATAGGAACTCTCAAATGTTAAGGACATCAAATTATTTCTCTAATTCTTCCTTTGTTATTCCACTGTGTGTGTATGTGTCCGTGTGTGTGTGTGTGTGTGTGTGTGTGTGTGAGAGAGAGAGAGAGAGAGAGAGAGTGTCTGGCATCAATTACCTGCATTCTGGACTTAGTCTAATGAGGAACATGTTCTTGTTTGTCCAGGGAAGAGAGACTATTGATTTGAAGGGTAAGATCTACAAAGAGAACTACCATTTCATCCAGCAATCCCATTACTGTGCATCTACCCAAAGGAAAAAAGACATTCTATAAAAAAGACATCTGCACTAGAATGTTTATAGAAGCACAATTCACAATTGCAAAGATGTGGAAACACCCCAAGTGTTCATCAATACACGACTGGATTAATAAAATGTGGTATATGTATACCATGGAGTTCTACTTATCCACAAAAAACAATGGTGATCTAGCATCTCTTGTATTATCCTGGATAGAGCTGGAGCCCATTATACTAAGTGAAGTATCACAAGAATGGAAAAACAAGCACTACATGTACTCGTCATCAAATTGGTATTAACTGATCAACAGTTACATGTACATATAGTAGTAACACTCATTCCATGTCAGGCAGGTGGGTGTGGAGAGGAGGAGACGGGTATATTCACACCTAATGGGTGCGGTGCACACTATCTGGGGAATGGACACGCTTGAAGCTCTGACTTGGGTGCAGCAAAGGCAATATACGTAACCTAAATATTTGTACCCCATAATATGTTGAAATAAAAAAATAAATAAAATTGAAAAAAGATAATTATCTACAAGTCTCTACAGGTGTAAATACCAGAGGAAAAAGTTGAATTATTTGTGACTTAAAAAAGTATAATTAACTTGCTGAATAACATGAAGAAACTGAGAAGGGGTACACTGAGGGAATGTCAGTGAACTACTCCCTAAAGGTGAGATTACTGGGGTTCTGATAAAGAAACTTCCCAGGGTGTAGTGGGGGCTCTAGCACTTTAAGTGCTTTACTCATACTGGGCAGAAGTTGAAATATTTGCCAGAGAAAGATGACTCCCTGAACAACAACAAAAAAAAAAGAACAAAAAAAGGTAAAGCCCAATCATATTGTGATCCTTCGAATCACCACATTTTCCTTTATTCCTTTTCCAAAAGGGAGGTATTAATACATTTGATGTGGTTAAGGGTACAGATGCCATTACTACAGAGGGTCCAACAAATGACCAGAAAATTCAACTGAATAAAGCAGAATGTGTATTGCCAATGCTGGGGAAGAGACTTTGCAATTTTTTTATTTTAATTTTTCTCTATATCTCATTTTTTTGGAATATTTACTGTGAACTCTGCCCTCACCATCTCTCTCTGCACACACACACACACACACACACACACACCCCTCCCCTCTGCTCTATACACATTTCTCTTGCTGAGAAAACACTGAGAGTTATTATAAGCATAATGAGAAAAAATAAATGGGAAAGCTGTTTGCAAACAATACATGGCACTATAGAAAATCTCACTAATAATTGAGGGAAATTAACTATTTTGCAATAAAACCACATGCCTATAGGTTGGTAACTGCACTTTTTTTCTAGCCTTATCTAAATCCAATTAGGTGAATTTACCAGCAGTTGCCATTGCAATACTGGTATCTATGGTAACCTCTGAGAAGAAAAAGGAAAAAGAAAAAAAGAAAGAAAAAAAGCCTCTGTGTTGTTCTGTACTCACATTTAAGGAGTTTTCTTGGAATGTGTATATTTTAATTTATAAGAACTACAATAAGTTACAGAGTGTTTTTGTGTAGCCATGAATCATGTACCTTGGGGATGAAGGGTCATGTTGAAAGCAGGCACTACTGGAATTAGTGGTGCAAAGGAGAGGGATAATGCAATGGACCTTGCCCTTGAACATGGCCAGCCACAGCTGCAGAGATGCCACGAGAGCCTGCGTTTTGACATACAGGGTAAACGAGACAAAGAGAAACAGGGTGAGGTGAGACAT
Source organism: Varecia variegata (assembly GCA_028533085.1). Lineage (NCBI taxonomy): Eukaryota > Metazoa > Chordata > Mammalia > Primates > Lemuridae > Varecia > Varecia variegata. The sequence continues at coordinate 22,679,578 of CM052443.1, forward strand.
CTTTTTGCAAACACTCAATGAACTCTGCCTCACAGAGCTTGAAGGAGACTGATTTCCACAATATCCTATTTTATAAAGGGTGGTAGAAGGGGCTTCCACAAAATCATTCATTTCTTTCCAGCGTTCAGAATAAAGGACCATGTTTCTGACGTCTGTTGTATCTGTTCACTTTGATCACTGTTTCCATTTGCACCAGAGCATCAGAGTCTGTTAAAGGAGTGAGATGAGACATTGGAGATCTGATTAGGGTTATAATTTTACCACTGGGTAAAGGATGAATAGTATTGTGTAAGGAGTGGGACCCAGAGAGGAAAAATGATGATCTCAAAATTTACAGAACTAATCAATGGAAAAGCTCTTTCTGCTTTTCATCACATTATCCCCACTCCAACATTCTTGCAATAAGTCAGGATATAAGTATATGTCACAGAGGCTCTTATAGGACCAAAATGACATCCCTTGCATAGGTTGATTGTTTTCTTCACAGTTCAGTGTGAACATGCTTTGATTCATGCCTGATTAGCATTTCTGTTTCAATTGCATTTTAATTCTCTAACAACTATTTGGAATTCAATTTTATCCTGAACTGCATCATTTAATTTTCCACCTGCAAATTACTTTGAACTCCCCAGAGATAACACTAACGAAGCAGAGGACATCATTATGGTGTTCCCATTACTTGATAGCTACAGGTACTAATGAAGAATGCCAAGCATGGCACTATTTATTTTCTACATGATGCCTGATATCAGTTCTCCAATGGTCTAACATCAGAGGTTCCACTCAGTGATGTAGGAGAGAGAGGGGCATATGTCCTTATTTGATATCTATCCTTGAGGGAAAGAACCATTTATAAGTACTTATAATTCTTCAATGCCTAGTATTAATAGCTATAATTCACTGAATCTTTGCATTAGGAACTTCAAAAATATCTCTGAGCCCTATGCCAGTCCTACAAAGAAGATAATACTAGACATCTATCTTCCCATCCCATTTTTATTACAGATAAGAATGCTTAACAAAAGCAATTTAGTAATTTATTCAAAATCTCACAGTTAATATGTGGTAGAGCAGATGGAAAACTAAGTCTATAAGAACCTAAGTCTTATACCTTTTCCATTACATCACACACACACTGTCTCATTCCATGTTACACAATTTTAATATTTCTATGGTGTGCAGTGTATCATAATAAGGTTAGGGCTTGTGGGTGATGCAGGAACTCTAAAAGGAAAGAGAAGGAATAATAAATTCCATAAATAATTTTATAATAAAAATTCAACATTCTTCAATGCATTCTTTGAATTTATGGTGATTTTACAATTTTTTAAATTTTATATTAATAAAAGTTGGGTAAATTTTTGCACAAAGTGGGTGCTGAAGGACAGAAAAAAATAAATAATATAAAATGCATGACTTCTCGTCCTGAAAAGAGACTTTAGGGGTTATTAAATACGAACATATTTCTTAGAATATATTATTCAACAATTAATAGTGATGGGGAACATTTATTAATTGTTTATGTTGTACTCGCTGCTGTGTTAATCATGCTAAAAGCTTTATCACATTTAATTTCCACCTCATTCCTGAAGGTTTAGGATACACGGGGTTAGAGAGGTTAAGTGTCATACTTAATGCTATTGTTTGAATGTCCCTTCCAAAACTCATGCTGAAACTTAATCTGCAGTGTGGCCCTATTGAGAGCTAGGGCCTTTAAGAGGTGATGGGATCATGAGGACAGAGCCCTCGTGAATGGATTCACCCATTCATGTATCAGTGGATTAATGGGTTACGCTGGGAGAGAAAATGAGGCTTTATAAGAAGAGGAAGAGAGACCTGAGCTAGCACACTCAGCCCCTCTCCCTGTGATGCCCTGTGCCACCTTGGGACTCTTCAGAGAGTCCCCACGAGCAAGAAGGCTCTCACCAGATACGGCCCCACAACCTTGGACTTCTAAGCCTCCATAAATGTAAGAAATAAATTCCTTTTTAAAAATAAATTGCCCAGCTTTAGGTATTCTGTTATAAGCAACAGATAATGTACTGAGATTTCTCACTATTCAGAGGCAGAGTAGGTGTGAGGAGTTCCCCTGCATCTTGGATTCAGGCCTCTTGTTTCTTGTTTATGTTCCTTCCTGAATGCTTAGTTTCCACCCAAGAAATGGGCACTTTCCTCATTATAACAGACTTTTCCCCAGGCCAATTCCCATAGTTTAAAATGTTTTTTTAAAAAAACTCGCCTGTAATCCTGATGTGCATTCCCACAGCCTTTAGGTCACAAGTAAAACTTTCTTCTACGAATGAAGTAGCTGAAGCATGATCTCAAACCACACTTTGAAACATTTTGGGTACCAGGAATGATGGACTCAGGGAAGTAGGGAGCTTTGCTATGTTCTACACGGCTGGCAGTGATGACAGTCTGCTTTGTGGTAGTCCGCACCATAGAAGTTAAGCTTCCTCAAAGATCTATTTTCCAGACTGAAGCCAACGAACGGAATGTGAAAACATGATTTCAAAACTTGCACTTCCCTTCTTAAAATCTTTTTATGTCTCTCTATTTCATTACAATGTAATCTAATCTCCTTTTCATAAAGTGAACATCTACGACAGCAGTTTCTGTGATTTTTTTTTTCTCTCTCTCTCTTATGGGGAATCCACCCCTCCTTCCATCTCACCCCATGTGATTCAGGCGGGGCCGACTCCATCCCCGGCACTACCTGAGTCACGTTTGCTCAATCGGTGCATACCAGCTCCATGGCCAAAACAAATGTCCTATCAATATACATTACCAAAGCTTGAATAATGAATATCATTGTTGAAGAGAATGAAAAGTAGATCAATTCCTCACCTGAGAATGCAAAGAAGATGAAAGATGAAAGTTTCCGATGGTCATCTTTCTCACTACATGTGGATGGCATGATTAAGAAGAAAGAAAACAGAGTAAAGCAGGCCTTCTGAGAAACCGAGAGAGAGAGAGAGGAAAAGTCCTGACAACTTGCTTAATACATTCCCTTTTATCACTTTGCTTAGTTTGTTGGGTTTCTAACACTTACACTGAGAAGAGTTTCATCTCAACCACATGGATCAATCCTTGCTGGATCATTATGCTGCCTATGTTTCAGCCTTGCCTGAGGTCACTCTCCTTGACCACACTGACTTTTCATTTCCTATGACATGCTAAGGTCTTTTCCAACTTCACACATGTGGTCCATCTGCCTGAAATTCCCTCTCCCTAATACTTTGCATGGTTGGACCCTCTCCATATTTCGGTCTCACCTCAAATGTTACTAACTCAGACAGACTCTCCTGGACCATTCTGTGTAAGTAGACTCCTACAATATATTGTCTATGAAACGTTTCTGCCAGTTGCTTTGGTGCAATTTCCTAATTTTAATTTGATGTATATTATTTCTGTATCTAATTTTGCCTTGCTTCCCCATATACAAAAGTCTGTCACTCTATGATAGTTAGAATCATGTGTGGGTTTTTTTCACTGTTTGTCAGAGTATAACACAGTCTCTGTGGCATAGAAGCCATTCGTTTTTGAAGAGATGAATATAAATGATTATCCTTCAAAATATAGGCTAAAATCATCTGAAGGAAATTAAGTGTGCAAGGAGAGAGACAGAGATGTGGATTGAGACAGAAAATGTCTAAGTTTTCATGTGAGCAAATCAGGTAGCAATTACAGAATTTTAAGAAAAAAAATCTTCATACATGGCCTATTTTTTTAAAGAGATAATTTATTTGGAAAGTATGCTGTTTTACTTAGCATAGTCAGACAACTTAACATTGATTCCTTTTTTTTGCAAGTAGAAAATATATTACAAACTATTCTTTTTAATTTTCTCATAGATAAGGAAATTAAAATACTGAAAAATTAATAAACTTTTCCAAGATCATACACCTAGTTAATAATAGAATCATGATAAAATCTCAGCCTTTTTGCTAATAGACTAGTGATTGGTTTACCCCATCGTAGTTAATTTTATTTTAGTTGTACCCTAATTAATGTTTCCATTATTTATATTAAGACTGGATGTAGATTTAGATACCATATATGGATTTAAGCTGATAGAATACTTAATGAAAATGCTCTGCACTAATTAAATGGCCTCTATGGTATCTTATCTCATTTTTCATTCTTCCACTATAAATGTCTATGAATTAGCTAGAAAACCTCAACTGCCTCCTCTACTCACTCACAATTAAAGCCAACTAACTCTCAATTCAATGTCTTTACTCATTCCACACCTCCCTCTAACCTTCCTGCTCCTTCTCTTTGATTAACCTAATCCTATGCAGCTTCTAAGAAACACCTCTCCTGGAGACTGCAGCCTATACTGCTTTCTTCCCCAGAACCATTTTACGTGAGTATTTTTTCCAATTATTTTAGCAATGAAGTTGGTCTTACTCTTAATTTGCTTCCTATTCACAAAGATCTCTTCAAGGCCGGGCGCGGTGGCTCATGCCTGTAATCCTAGCACTCTGGGAGGCCGAGGTGGGAGTATCACTCAAGGTCAGGAGTTCAAGACCAGCCTGAGAAAGAGCGAGACCCCTGTCTCTACTAAAAAATAGAAAGAAATTATCTGGACAACTAAAAATATATAGAAAAAAATTGCCGGGCATGGTGGCGCATGCCTGTAGTCCCAGCTTCTCGGGAGGCTGAGGCAGAAGGACTGCTGAAGCCCAGGAATTTAAGGTTGCTGTGAGCTAGGCTGACGCCACGGCACTCTAGCCAGGGCAAAAGAGGGAGACTCTGTATCCAAAAAAAAAAAAAAAAAAGATCTCTGCAAAGTAGGAGAATAATTTTTCCCTCTGTGGCAGTTTCCACAATGCTGATAATACAAGCCCTTAGCAACTATTTTGGTTGTTATTGTTCATTGATATTGGCTTCTCGGTAAACCTAATTATGCCAAACAAATGTAAGTAAGTTATAGTGAAATCCAGGAAAATCTCAAAACCCTTGTTAGAATATTCAGTATAATCCTTCAAAAGATGTATTAATAAATAAAAATCATCACATCAGTTAAATTTCACCTTTATTGCAATAACATGACCAGAGACTAGAGAAGGAGACACAGATAATTCTTCCCTGGGAAGCTCAAATTTATTAGGAGGCCAAGGAAAGAGCTTATAGATACAGCTCTGGGTAACTGTGACTTTTCATGGTGCTAGAGTTTTGTATTATGCACCAGCATCATGTTTCAAATTCAGTGGTCTGTCTTCTAATATGATAGATGTAAACTAAAAATAAAATCCTAGCACCACCCCTCCTCCTCTTGGCCAAGGGGACCCCTCAGAAACCTTAAAACTGAGTTCCTGACTATGATGGGATGGAAGGTCAGACATGTATCATTATACCTTCTCCCCTTTGGGGCTCAGAAACAACTACAGACCAGCATTAATTTTAAAATAGAGATTATGAGACTGACAGAATGGACTCTTTGTGACAATAAGATACGAAATTATAAGAAGAACCTAGGGCCACTCTAGACAAGGGTTAAATCATGTCTGGAGGCCACCGATCTTGCTAAACAGTTCATTTTTACCCAGTATATTGTGGCTTGCTCCTGGCAACCTGACTCTGATATAGCATCCTTATCTTAATTTATGCATTCCTTTCTGCTAACTCCAAGTTTTTAGACTAAGCTTTGTTCCTTTAACCAATTGTAAATTAAAGAATCTCTGAATCTACCTATGACCTGTAAGCCTGTGTTTCAAGATATCCTGAATTTTTGGGCCAAATTAATGTATAACCTCCATGTATTGATTTATGAGTTTGCCTGCAACTTCTGCCTCCCCGAAGTATATAAAACAGAATTGCAGTCTGATGGCCTGAGGACCACTTTCTAAGACTTCTTGGGTTTGTGTTTTCCCCAGGCCATGGTCACTCATATTGGCGTAGAATAAATCTCTTTAAAATGTTTCATAGAGTTTGATTTTTCCATTGACAGAGATAATTGCCAATGTACAAGTTTGAGGGGAAAAGACTTGAAAAACACAACACAACAAAACAAAACTCATCATGCTTGAAGAGTAAGTGGTAGCTGTTGGCAGCCACAATATTAAAATAATCATCCTTTGACCAGCAGGAATGATTTTACTCAGAGGATCTATTATTCAATAGTGATTATTTGAAATAAAAGTTTTATTGGAGCAGTAGAAAAAAGTTAAGCAATAAATAGGCTGTCAGGAACACTGCAGCCTGGCTGGTTAGTGCTTTATTATGAAATAGTCATGACATACACAAAGAAAAATCTTTGAGAAATTCCCACCCAAGGCTTATAAAAACAATTGCTTCTGATTGAATTCTTTTATTTTTATAGACATAATATTAGAGGATGAATTGTTTATTGAATGTAGTCAAACAGGCTGATGAGCAGTTTCTAAGTATCCTTCTTTTAAAAAACAAACAACAACAACAAAAACCTCACAAAGCTATTCATGCTGCAACAGGGAAGTGAGGCCTTACAGCAAAAGAAATATCCACTACCTTCTGTGTAAACTGGGGATTTTATTCATTTTTGGAGTTTTACATTAGAAAAGAAAGGTCATTTGTCATTGCCACTTTTCCATATGACTGATTTAGACCTGTGTCTTTGATGTACAGAGTTGGTGACTTAGTTGAGTAAAGAAAGTATGTGCCAACCAGGGTCTAATTTTATCAAACATGAATGGCAATTGAAACCCGCGTTTGGTGACAATTCCATTCAAACACACTGACTATGCTCAAGGCTCACATGAAGGAACATTGTCTATATTTCCCCTTGTCAGTCTGTGTTTCAATATATTTCTGCCCCTTTCTGCTATCGAGTCTCCTTTGCTATCACAAATCTCCTGGACATCCTGTTCTGGGACTGTTTTCATTCCCTTTAATTAACATAAAAATAGAATTTTATAACTTAAAAGAATCTTGCTAGTGCTGCTGTTGTGTTTTCTCCTCCTCATGAATCCATAGAACAATAGCATTTTATATTTGAAAACTAAATCTTATGTATGCAGTCAGCTGATGATAACTTCACTATCTCTCCTTAGAAATTGAGGAAAAATAAGTAGAGTAGAAAACATTTTCATAGGGAATCACAGAATCCAAAACAGATTTGAGGATTGATGGAAGAGTCATTGCACACATCAAACAGGAATATTTCAGTGAAAAAGGAAGAGGGAGACGTCTGAGAGTCCTAAAAGAAGGGTTTAGGGAACAAACACCTGGGGAGATAGTTCTAAACTGGGTATTTTATATACATCCTCATTTTACAACAGCATTACGTAGGAGACATATTCATTCCTATTTGAAGATGAGGGAACTGTGGTTCCCAGAGACGAAATGACTCTTAGCAATTACAGGGCTGCTAATTGAGGTTCCAGGCTGGATTCAAGCTCCCTTTATACTAATCCAGACTCCATCTTGTTACCTCAACCCAGTCTTTCTCTGGTATATCTCATTTTAATTGATGATTACTTTTGCTAATAATTATGTATTTTAAGAAGAACAGATTAGCCAAGACATCAAATTTCTTTGATTTTAACTGGATGCATGTATACATAGAATATCTTTATGCTTCCGTGAGATAGTGAAAATGATAAAAGTCTAATTTTTGCAGTGAGGCAATCAGAAAAATGTTTGTTACTGCTTGCTCTGTCTATTGAGTAGATAGTCTTCTTACATGGAAACCTGATACTTTTCCTGCAGATGTTTTGCTCTTTTTGAATATTGCTCCTGCTCCAGAGCTCCAGATACAGGACTCAAGGGCTGGGATAAGGCATGGAGAGAATCTTCTGTGCAATACATAGTACAACTTCAGGTGTAGGCAATTCCAAATGAATCCTCAAAAATGCAAGCCTTTTCTCCTGTGTCTGCCCTCTACCGGAGAAAGGTTTCCTGGGAGAGTTCAGAGGCTGAGCAGCTGCACAGCATAAAGAGGTAGTGGTATGAAGGGTAGAAAACAAGTTTCCCTAAATAGCTAAATAACATTGCAAGCTATTTAAACTGGCTGAGCCCCAGGATCTCATCTGTAGGTAAAAATAATTTTCTTTGATTCACACTAAACTTGATCAATTTGGAGCAATGTGAATAGCAATAAATAGTGCTTCTCTGGCTTACCTTTACAAGTCTGCTTCAGGAACTTCTACTGACCACCTATCCACTAATCTCACCTTTATTTGAGTGGAGGTCTTCTGCAGGTGCATCACATGTGTATCCATAATTTTTCTCTCCTTTTCCTTACCCTGTGTCTGATCTATCACATTGCCCATAAAGCCATGTAAAAATGGTAGCTATTGGTTTTTGCTGTTATAGATATCCACATCCATGAAAACGGTGTTTACTCATCTTCACCTCTGAGGGCAATACAAATATTTTCCCACAGATTGAACTATGATAAGGCCAGATTTTACTGAATTCGCTGATTGTTTTTGTGTGAGAACATCTGCGGGAGCATGGCAAAATGAGGTGGTCTCTACTCTCCTTATATACAATCTATTTATTTTATTTTATTTATTTTTAATTTCAAAATATTAAGGGGGTACCAATGTTTTTGGTACATGGATAGCTTTTATAATGCTTAAGTCAGGGCTATTAGTGTGCCCATCACCCAAATACTGTTCATTGTACCTGTTAGGTAGGTTTTTACCCCTCCTCTACTCCTCTCTCCCCCTTCTTGATTTCCAATGGTTTTTACTTCTCTCTATGCCCGTGAGCACACATAGAATAATTTACAAAGAATCCTTGCAGAATAACATAAGATAAATGCAAGTGACTTTGTATAGTCAAATCCCTGGTGAAGGTACATTAAGGCCTGGCTGGTGAAAGGATTTGATCATGGTTTCCAAGGAGACAAGGAGTAACTAGAGGAAATGAAAGATATGAACTGGGGTTAAGGAACTATAGAAGAAAATCGTTAGATACTAAATAATATCTTGGTGATGTAGAGCAGCTCCAGAAAATTGAAAGGTATTAATGGACAGAAAATTAGAATTGAAGGAATTTTAAATGATTAATGCCGTATGGATAAACTATGAAGATTCAAGGTGATAAGAGAGAAATCCCAACGTACGTATGTGTCATGTGACATTAAAACCTCTAAAAACACTAGCTTAGAAAAAGGTCAAGTTGGAATCTGACAACATGCTAAGGAAAAGCAAAAGAATGTATAGGCTAAAGGGAGGAGGAAACAAAAGGTTTAAAAAACATGAGTCGCACAACTAGTAAATGAGTCTCTGGGGGCCAAATGAACCGTGAATAATCCCAAATATTCAAATGAATACAAAGTAATCCTGCTAAGGAGGAGATGCATCTATATCTGTTTTGAGAGAAAGTGGTTATAATAAAATGTTAAACTCTTGCACATTATACACTTCTGAGTGGGAAAATAGGAAGTTTCAGGAAGAAATGATCAGCCAAACCCCAGAGTCAATTGAAGAAATAACTGTTACCCCAGTCTCCTGAAGACATCTTAGTGAAAGTGAGTACCACATTAATAAAAGATCCGGTAGAGCAGTCTCCTAGAGAGTTCTGTAAATAAAAAGAAACAAAACAAACAAACAAACCTAACAGATTTGTGCGGGAGGCAACCTCCTGAACAGCTGAAAAACATTAGTACAAGTCACAATTTCTGGGACTTCCATATTCTATGTACTTATAAATGGCTTAAGACATCTTTGATGTGCCAACATGATAATTATAGTGTAGTTACCACAATAACTGAGATAATATAAATGAAATACTTTGAAGAGTTTATAAATTATTTAAAATGCAAATATTATTATGACATAGACGAATAGGATTCTAAAAATTAGAAACAAATTACTGTACAAGGCCAAATTGTTATTATAAAAATATTATAAATGAATAAATTGTTTACTAAGGAAAATGGTGCAGAGAGGTGTTTATGGCAGACAAAATGCTGTGTTGTAGCCAATACTGTTGTTGACTTCCTGAGCACACGGGACACCTGCATGTCCCACTCCCCCTGGGGTTTAGGCTGGGACACATAACTCATTCTGGCCAATGGATTGTGGGTGGAAGTAGGTATAGCCACAAAAATTCTTGTCTCCCAGGTGCATTCTTTACTTCTTTCATGTACCTAGAGGCAAATGACTCTGAATTACAGAGCCAGAATCCCCGAAACACCACGTGGAAGAAAGTAGCCCTGGAGAACATTATCAGAATGCTAGACATTATATGTTGATATAAACCTTTGTTATGCTGGGCCACTCTGGGTGGGGGTTTATTTGTTATCACTGCATAGCTAACCAAATTTAGGGTAATTTATTGTTAATTACGTATACTTTCCAAGAATATTTTAGAATTGTCTTTTATCTCAGGATTAACGTGTGGGCTTTTTTCTGACTAATATTGAATATTTCCCCAATGAATATGCAGTTTTGTTGGTGACACAAAGTCTATGATGTCAACTCGACCCAAGAGTTTTATAATTAACTTTGTGTTTCTTTCTCTTACTCTGGTAGGAGCTACTTGGCATATTCAGGTGAAAATGTAGGAACAAGCTCAAAGTGACATACCTTTCATGTGGTTTGACTAGCACAGATTATATTGTACTTTTTACCTACTTTAATAATGGACAAACATCTTCAATTAATGGAATCTAAGAATCAATTAGACATTTTTAGTACCTGCTGTTACATTTTTCTATTTGACTTAAGTTAGTTTAGTAGTCATCTATCATATTTTTATACTAATTGTGGTTAAAACAGATTTTTCACAATTATCTCTCCATATATATTTTCACTCATTCCTTTTGAAGAGTTTATATATATATATATAATTTTTTTTTTAAGGAGGCTTTACTTTTTAGGGACAAAGTCTCAGGTTCACAACAAAGTTGAGCAGAAAGTACAGAGAGTTCCCATATATTGCTTACTCTCTCCATATATTCTCCCCCTCTATCAACATTCCACACCACAGTGGTTCATTGCTATAATCACTGAACCTACATTGATGTATCATCACTCAAATCCAAGGTTTACAGTAGGGTTTAGTCTGTGGGTTATGACAAAGGTATATTGATAGTATTCACCATTATAATAACACACAGAAGCACTTCACTGCCTTAAAAACCCTTTGAGTTCCACCTATTTATTCCTCCCTCCCCTCTAAACCTTGACAACCCTTGTTCTTTTTACTGTCTCCAGAATTTCACCTTTTCCAGTGAAAAAATCACTTTCTGCATGATTCCAGTTATCACAAATAGAAGTAATTTTTCTATCCTGAAGTTTTTAAGAGAGTCTGGAGAAACTATTTATCAGAAATCTTCTGTATTGCATGTAATAAAAATATGAAGGGACTTCAAAAAGCTCATGAAAAAATGGAATTAAAAGATAAAAATTTTGAGCCGGGTGCGGTGGCTCACGCTTGTAATCCTAGCACTCTGGAAGGCCGAGGCAGGTGGATTATTTGAGCTCAGGAGTTCGAGACCAGCCTGAGTAAGAGGGAGACCCCGTCTCTACTAAAAAACAGAAAGAAATTATATGGACAGCTAAAAAAATATATATAGAAAAATTAGCCGGGCATGGTGGCGCATGCCTGTAGTCCCAGCTACTCAGGAGGCTGAGACAGAAGGATCGCTTGAGCCCAGGAGTTTGAAGTTGCTGTGAGCTAGGCTGACGCCACGGCACTCACTCTAGCCCGGGCAACAGAGTGAGACTCTGTCTCAAAAAAAAATAAATAAATAAAAAATAAAATAAAGTATGTAAGTGGATGTGCGTAACTTATTTGCAAATACTATGCATTTTATATGAGACTTGAGCATCCATATCTATGAGAAAGGGAGTGATGGGTGCCCTAGAACCAATCCCTTGCATATACTGAAGGGATTTCCATTCATTTCTATTACAAAAGAAAAAAAGATTACAACCCTTCGTTAAGGGAGATTAGGCTGATTTCCAAGTCTTTCAAACACACTTATCTTTTGAAACCCTTAATACTTTTTCACACCTGGAAACTTCATTCCAATGAAATTTACATGCTAACACATAGGACAAGGTAATTTAACCTATTTTACCCAGACTTCTAGAGAGTAAATGTATAGTCAACTTTCTTGGATAAAAATAAGCCCTTAAATCCAGAAGTGACTCATAGAGAAGGGTGATCTTGTTACCTACATTCTATAATTAATTGAAAGTTAAACAGAAAGGGGAGCTTGATTAAAATACCAATTTGCCAATTTTTAAAAGTTAGCATATTTTTTATCATCCAAACTGAAATACAATCATTTTAACCTTTCCTTTCAAATCTATTTGTCATTTAATCACTGAATATACTTACAAACTGCTAACAATTTCTCCCACATTCAACATACTTTAGGTAGTGTGCACTATTTAATTATAGTTATTTTATAAAAATATTCACTTTAATATACAGTAGTGGACTATTTTTAAACATATTTAAAATCGATTAAAATTTTTATGGACATTATTTCTTTAAGAAATAATTTTACAGCTTTTGTATTAAAAAAAACAGCAAAAAAAAAATTCTCTAGATAGTGGTTTTTGACCTAGTTGCTTAATTCATTATATGTGAATAATGCAGATAGTGTTTTCTTTATTGTAAGTTCAATATCAGGTATGAATCCAGGTGCAAAAACATCTCTTATTATTATACTCTTGGATAAATGAGGCTGAATTACTATGATTATGAGGAGATTTTTCTGCTATTCCACTCTAAGGACACTCCAGAAACCAGGGAAGTAGCTTCTTCAAACCCTTAGATGTAATGCCTTCTAAATAATTGCCTCAAATACTGAATACTGACATTGCTAGCAGGAATGATTTATCAATTTTTAAAGTAACTTACCCATCAATTATTATTAAATCGTTTTAGGCGCAGCTTTCAAGGAGTTGCAATCTATTATTTTGACTTATATTTTATGTAAGTTGATTATGTATGTTTGTGAATAGTTTATTATTACAAATATTTTTATTGTTTCATTGAAAATGCTTTAGGGACTGATAAGCCTGAAAAATGTTACATGTACAAATAAGGTAATGTATATATTCCAGACACATGGAAGATTATAGCTGGGAAAAAATTTAGACATTAATCGATATTAAAGCTTTAATTTTCTAGATTGGAAACCTAGCGACCAGAAACAAAGAGCTAAGGCCACAGAAAACAGGCAGAGTAAGATTACAAACCCTGAGAGAAGGGAAACGGAAATGATAAATCTCCAAATTGTTCCAGTTCTCTCCTTGGGGAAAGCTAATTGACTTCAGTACAGTGAGCTGGAATCCAAGCCTAACACAGCCATAGGCTAACCAATGAGTTGAGGAGGCACAGGTATACATGAGGGAAGTTGTAGCACCTGGGACCTGCAGTGCAGCAGAGAGGAGGGAATTTTGCAAGGCAATCTCCAGAAGCCTGTTTGGGCCCTGTATGAGCCCTTAGCTGAGAGCTCAGCAGCAAATGTGCAGAGCAAGACCACTTAAGGGTTGCTAACAAATAGCCTATGAAGGTGAGAACAGAGCAGGAATACCAGCAGTCTATTGATGCTGAGGGGCATTGGGTTTTCAGATAGAGTGGAGAGAGAACTAACTAGCACTTCATTAGCATTTTAGGCATCCATTTGAGACTCTGGAAAATTCTTTCAGGAGCAAGCATCATACCCTACAATAGTATCTACGCTAGATCCACTCTAACCAAATCTAAACCAAGCACTTGCAAGATACACAGTACAGACAGAGTTTGTAGTTTGAATACCGTCTTATTAGAGGGCTTAGAGAAACATTTTTGATTTTCCGAAGACCTGCCCTAACAAATCATTATACTAAGCCTAAAATAGGATGAGATAAGCACTCACTAATTATACTGTCTACTACAAAAAACAACATTCTTCAGAGGAAGGTAACTTAATCCAAAATCTCTGCAACATATTTCTTTTTTTTTATTTCTTTTGTTTTCTGAAGGCAACACATGTGGGTCTGCAACATATTATATTAATTGTTCAGTATGCAATAAAAATTAGGTATGAAATAAAAACTCAAAAATCTGACACATAGTTCAGAAAAAAAAGTAAATAAAAACCTATCTTGAAATAACCCAGATATTACTAGCTTTAAAGTGGCTATTATAAAATGTGTTAAAATCATAAAGGAAAATATGATTTGAATGAGTAAACAGGAAACGCAACAGAGGAAATAAAATTATAAGAAAAAATTGGATGTTCTAGTACTAGAAATTGCTCTAACCAAAAACAACAATACCAAATACATATACACAGAATAAAAGAAATTTCAATACTTACTATAAAGTTATAAAAATTTTTAAATGTTTTTATTCACTTAAAACAGACATTTGAGTTACCTGAACAAAATGACAGTCCATAAATTCATTCATATGTATATGACCAGTTGTTTTTTAACCATAATACTAAGATAATTCACAGTAAGAAATGACATATTTTTTAAAACAAAATGGGACTGACATAACTGAATACTCATATGAAAAAAATATGAATATTGGCTCTTGCCATATACCACAAACAAACATGCACTAAAAACAGATAATAGACCTAAATATAAAAATACAAATATAAAGCTACTGGAAGAAAGCATAAGTGAAAAAATGATAAGTTGAAATTTGTCAAAATGAGTATCTCCCTGTATTCAAAACACACTATTGTAAGCATAAAAGCAATTCACAGAGTGGGAAAGAATATCCAAGTTCATATATCTGACAAAACATTTTCCTCCAGAATATATAAAGAACATTTAGACCTCGATAATAAACAATTAATTTTTAAAATGGGCTAAAATAGTGGAGAGACACTTTACAAAAAGAGACATGAATGACATGGTAAGGTGCTAGAGTGGCTAACATAAAAAAATTAAACTAACAATAGCAAATATTAGTGGAAATTTGGAAAAACTAGAGGTCTTATGTATCACTGTCAGAAAATTATAAAATTAAACAACAAATTTGGAAAATAATTTGGTGGTTTTTTATAGAGTTAAACATATATATTTATAAAAATAAAAGAAAGACTGGATATTAGAAAATATAACTCATTATATTAAAATTTCAGAGAAGAAAAAATAAGTGATCAGGATAATAGATTCCATAAAAATATTTATAAATAACATTCATATCATTTACAAATCTAGCAGTAAGAGAATTTGCTCCTAATGTGAATAAAATATCTACTCCAAACTAATGTTAAATTTATTTGAGCAGGCAGATCATTAAAATCAGAGAATCAAGAAAAGGATATTTACTATTATTTGACATCCTATTGGAAGATCAGGTCAAATATGGTTAGTCATGAAAAAGTAAAAAGAGAAAAAGAAGATAAAATAGCCATTGTTCTTGGTTGATAGAATTGTTCATTTGGGAAACTTAATAAAACTCACTAAAAAACTACAGAAATAACAAAAAAGTTTAGTAATGTGATCAAATAATACACAGACATCAAAATTACCATCTTTCCAGGATATTAATAATAATCTATTGGAAAATTTTTGTAAAAACAGAACATTATTCACTATGACAAATATTTATAGTCATATGCCCCAAAGCATGTTTCTATCAATGATGGACCATATATATGACAGTGGTCCCATAAGAGGACATAGGAGTTGAAAAA
Organism: Varecia variegata; assembly: GCA_028533085.1. NCBI lineage: Eukaryota > Metazoa > Chordata > Mammalia > Primates > Lemuridae > Varecia > Varecia variegata. The sequence continues at coordinate 22,695,179 of CM052443.1, forward strand.
TTCCTATCACCTAGTGATGTCATAGCAATTGTAACATTGTAGTGCAACACATTACTCATGTGTCTGTGGTGATGCTGGTGTAAACAAACCTTCTGTGCTGCCAGTCATATAAAAGGATAGTATATACATTTATATACAGTACATAACACTTGATAATGATAATAATGTTACTCATTTATGTATTTCCTACACTATACTTTTTTTTGTTATTTCAGACTGTACTTCTTCTACGTATTAAACAAAAAATGTTGACTGTAAAACAGCTTCAAGCAGGTCCTTCAGGAAGTATTGCAGAAGGCGGCATCGTTACTGTAGGAGATGACAGTTCCATGTGTGTTATTGCCCCAGAAAACCTTCCAGTAGAACAAGATGCAGAGGTGGAAGACAGTGATATTGGTGACCCTGACCCTATAGGCCTAAGATAATGTCCTTTTTGTATTTTAGTTTTTAACAGAAAAGGTGAAGAAGTTAAAAAAATTTAAAATTAGAAAAAGGCTTATAGAATGAGTATATAGAGAAAGCAATTTTTTTGCACAGCTGTATAATGTGTTTGTGTTTGAGCTAAGTATTATTACAAAGGAGTCAAAAAGTTAAAAATTCACATGTTTACAAAGTTAAAAAGTTACAGTAATCTATGGTTAATTTATTATTAAAAATTATAAATTTGGTGTAGCACAAGCGTGCAATGTTTATAAAGTCTAAAGTAATGGACAGTAACATCCTTGGCTTCGTATTCACTTATTCACTCACTGACTCACCCACAGCAATTTCCATTTCTGCAAGCTTCATTCACAGTAAATGCCCTATCCAGGTGCACCACTTTTTATTCTTTTGTACCATAATTTAATGTACTTTTTCTATGTTTAGATATGTTTAGATACACAAATAGTTACCATTGTGTTACGAGTGCCTACAGTCTTCATTACAATAATATACTGTACAGGTTTGTAGCCTGGGATATGTAGTAAGTTTATACCATCTAGGTTTGGGTAAATACACTCTGTGATGTTCACACAAAGTCTCCTAATGGTGCATTTGTCAGAATCGATCCCTGTTGTTAAGTGATGCATGACTGTATTTGAATAGCTTACAATTATATACTATGTGTTATAGTATATAATATTCACAGTATATTTTATTTAAATTATTCTACCTCTATGGAGAAAATAACACTATTTTCAACAATATAAATATTTGAAAAAATAGAGTTGTTTTTAAGATAATAAGATTATAAAGACCAAATCTTTTTAAATGAATCTATGGAATTAATGCAGTATCATTAAATATCAATGAAAATGTTTTTAAATTAATAAAATGAATATCATGACGAATAATATACATGTAAAAGTATCCAGAATTGTTAAATAAGAATGTTACCCCATATATTAAAATGTATTTTGATGCCACAATATTTAACACTATCTTTAGAGAATAATTTGTCAGTATCCATAAAAGTTATCTGATCATGCACTTTGACTAACAAAGTAATACCAATTCGAGAATTTTTCTGTGATAGGAACTTCTATTGCCCACACATATCCAGTTATTTTTCCTTCATTCAATGGATTGGAAGTAAAAGTGGTAAGTATCACTCAGGCACTGAGGCATTTTGTTGCTGATAATCATCTTGAATTTCTCTTTCCTTGCTGTGGTGATCATGAAGTTGGCCTAAGGTTTATATAATAGAACCAGAAGTTCCAAGTAGTAGAACCAGTGTGCCACTACATGGAGGACAATTGCGTATGAGATTCTACAGAACTGCAGCAGACATTGTGGATGAGAATAAACTGCTTGTTAAACCGCTGAGATTGTGAAATTGTCTGTTACCATAGCACAACATTCCTCACAAATCGTTCAGTCTTCTTATGGTTGGCTTTATAACAAATAAATAATTATTATTTAAAAATCAAATACATGTATGCTAATCAAATACCCATCTTCTCATGCATTGTGCTCCTAGGTTTTTATTTGCATAAATTGCTTCCTTAATAAAACTGATCACCATGGATCATTTCCGACTCTAAGATTCAATGATTCTATGATCATTTTCTACTAATTATAAACTAGAGTTGGTAATGTTCATCAATTTACTTAACACCTGACACATTAAGTATACCTCTTCAACAGAGCTGAAATCAGAAAATTATTACCTTTTTTGAGCCTAGAAGATGAAGATACATGATGCACAAATTGTTCAGTGTCAGAATAACTCACTCAGTGGAGAATGGAAAGAAAGAACATTTGACAGGTTTTTAAAAAGCAGTCTTGAGGGGCAATACCCTGTTTATATTCATTTGTGAGGTTCCTAGTGATAATAGCTTCACTTAAAACACTACAATTGTTTAACAAGGGAATCATCACTGAAATGCAGACAGCTCAAAGTTAAAATAACTCTTTGTAACAATTCTTGAAGTGCTATGTTTATTTTATGCTGCTTTTATTGGAGCCTAATTTCAAAGAAACTCATATAAAACTCATATAAAAGTCCCAATTTACAGACTCAAAGCATTCATCTCTTGGCTTTTAAAGTGTTTTTTTATGAACAACAAAACCACGTTATCTTAAGTTGTGATTATCTGTGGTAAATTACTGACCCAATAATGTCTCTGTTTTCCCATAAATTATTTTGTGGTCTATCATTTCAACTGTATTTTATTTCAAAAACCTCCTATGTACCAACACAGTGGTTGGCACGAAAACTTGATTGTATTAGGTCTCTGCCATTGAAGAACTCACTGTCAATCTGTTATTCTGGTCTCTGTTTCTTTCTGTCATCTGTCTCTTTCCTACACAGACATACACAAACTCCTGCACACACACATCCATGTGCACACATACACATACACTTGGACTATTGCATACGAGACTATATCCCTCCACAGTTTTATTATTAGTGTTTTCTGAGGTTCTTTCTGACATCATTAATTTTCAGTATTATAAACAGTTGTGCTCAAGTAAAGAGGCTGTTTTTGATGCTGCTTAGGAAAGATATGACTTCCTGTCACAGAGTCCATTAGTTTGTCATTCTGTTCCTCAATCCAACCAATGAGTTGCCGGCAGGAGTATAAATGGTTCATATAGTTCTCAATGGAGTAACAGCAGCGCCATCTGTGCAAGGCATCAATGAGTTGTTGGCAATGGTTGCCAGTTGGGGCGCTTTCAACTCATTTGGTCTTGTAATCATCTAGGTGTCTTGAAATGAGCAAGAATTATTATGATGGGCTTTCAGAAAGTATAATCTCTCTCTCTCTTTCTTTCTCTCACAGAGTTTCTGTGAATATTATGTGGACCATACTTACTTTATCAACCTCCTGTATTTATATTGATTATCCCAATTATAAAAGTTAATGGAAAGTGTGGAAAATTTATGGAATATTACTACCTAGCATATTATTATGACTTAGCTCTCAAATGAGCATGTTTTATCATTTTTTCCTAGTCTTTTGTGTTGTTAGCAGTGATTTGGGAGCAGGAGATAGGAAAATGCAGCTCTGAGAGCAAGAAGGAACATTTGCAAATTATGCAAAAATGGCATCCAAAAGTTTTACCCAGGATTTGAGTTAAACACAGAGTGAAATTATAGTCTGAGATGCTGACTGAATTTTAATGATATAATTTGGTTCCTAACTTATGTCTCAGGCAGACAAGTCTAGAAAACTGTAAAATATCTTGGGAACTGAAGGCAACAAAGCTTGACTACACCTGTCTCCTCGCGGAATTCTGAAGCATTTGTCAGTTTAACCTGCATGTGGCATCTCTTTTTATTATCATTTCATAGTAGTTAAGGTTTCTAGTTTCATACAGTCTTGTTCAAATTAGATTTATCTTTAGGAAAGAATCATTAGTAAATTAAAGTACTCAAAATGCACAAATAAGTTTCTTACATTGAGGTTGCCAGTGTGACAAAAATTAAAATGAGACTGCATAGAAAATCAAAATCGTAACTCTTTATACAATGTTATCAAAAATCAATGATATTTTTAAATATGTATGACAAACTTAAAACAAAGGTAAGCCTTCAGAGAGCTCCCTTTGAGAGGATATACTTATTCTATTGGTGATGCTTTTCCTAAACCTATTTTAGAGGCATCCTTAGAGATTATCTTTAAAATAAGACTATAAGTGGTATAAAAAATTAATCTAATTTATTTAGACTCCTACTTTATGTCAGGTTTAATAGGAATATATCCCAGCTTGATTGCTTAATAATTAATAAAATTATGATGCATGTACCATGTGCTTGTCTTATGCATAGAGGATATAAAAACAAACAAAATAGTCCACTGATGAACATTTTGGATGACTTGTTCCAAATATAAATAAAGTTTCAATAAAGCTTAGATGCTATTGGAGGTCAACTATATTAATTAATCAAAAAATCATATGCTTTAGGTGAGATAAATCTTATAAAGAAGAGAACATAGCAGTATGAAACCATAATTGGCAGACCTAAGTTAGAATGATGAAAGTGACATTTTATTTGGGATGTAGAAGATAACTCTGCAACGTAGGAGACATTGGAGATGAAAAACAAACAAAAAATCCACCAGGAGGTAAATTATAAAAAAAAATGTTTCTGCCTTTGGAAGGCGTTATGTATTCAAGGAACTTAAATGTGTCCTGGGGTTGACTTGCAAGCCATATTAAGAATAGTTTTCTTTCTCATAAGAGCAGTTATCCTCCACTGGAATGTTTTAGGATAGGGTGGTACATTAATGGTCAGGAGAAAACAAAGCCTTGCTGAGCTGGTAAGCTTGAGGCTCACCTGACAGAGGTTTTAATTCCTTACTTCCACATTTCCTTTTATTGGAAAGAAGAGACTTCACCTGCTTCTGTAGGTATTGGCCCAAAGTCTTGGTAGGGTGAATTTTGGGAGGAAGCTTCAGTTTCAACACCTGGGTGAGGTGGAGGTAGGGCATGGTTGCCCCTAAAAGATGAATCACATGTGTACTCTGTTCCTAAATGCCATTTATATATACTGTTTAAAATACTAAAGGGATACATCAAAATTCTAACAGTATTTGTTTCTGGGTGCTGGCATTACCGGTGCCTTATTTTCTTCTTTGAACTTCTGCTTCTTCTTCTTGTTCTTCCTCTTCTTTTTTCTCCCTCTCCTTCTCCTTTTTCTCCTCTTCCTCCAGGAAATATAAATCACATGTGTTGTTAATAAAAATTTTATTTTTAAAAGAATATATCACAAGATATATACAAAATGCATATAGACAAATGTATATAGATAAAATGTGTTACAACTGAGTTCTGACTGGGTGCAACAGAAATGGCTTTAAGCAAAAGGTATAATCTGAACCATCTCTAAAAGTCTGTGAAAAATTTAGAAATAAACAGACTATAGGAGCACATAGCAGGTGGAAGAAACAATGCAGACAAAAGCGCTGTATTTGTAAAATACAGAATATGCACCTGTCTTGGTAAGTCTTTTATGTTAACTAAAATATACAGTGTAGGAGTGAAAAAAAAGTTTGAAAATCAGGTATGATTAAGTTCATGGGAGGTCGTGTCATGGAGGGATTTATAGAGTGAAAAGAATGTAATGATTACCCATTTGGAGTTTGTATTTTTTTTAGCAGAATAGTGGAATATTGGGAGTGGTAATTTTGCAAGATAATTCTGGCATCATTGTACTAGACAGATTGAGACTTGTGACAAAGGTGGAAAGAGAACCAAAGACAAAGGGCCAGAGCGAGGCTGCTGCAGTGTTCCAGGAGGAAGAGGAGAGGGCGGCACAGGACAGGTAGCATCAGTAATGAAAACGATGGGCAGACTATAGGGGTATTTAAGGAAACGACGTGTTTCCAAATGATTGCTGATTTGTTTTTCAAAAATGCATGTTGTATGTTAAAACTGTTAAAAGGAGGTAAAGTAAGAGGCAAAGGTAACCAAAAGTGTGAGTGTGGATGACTAAGAGGGGGCCTGATAGATTCAGCAAAGCAGAGAACTGCAGGCGAGGAGCAGATTTAACCGGTTTCAGGTCATTTTGAGTATTCAGTGAGTTTCCTTCATTAGCCTTTTCTTCTCCTTTAAATTAGCTGTTACCAAGGTTGTTCAAAATTAGAAACTCTGATTAAACATTCTTATTTTAGTTGCTCTTAGAATAGCTGGATTGGAATGCATGGGAATAGAATATCAGAAATAGGAGAATTCAGTCCAGAAAAAAGTGACCAAAGCTATTAAAATAGATGTGGGACACACAAAGTTGATGTGTGACACCTGAGAATTGTCTGAGCTTGTCATCGGAACAACACAGTGGGACAAGATGAAGGCAGAAGCGATGACTATTGAGGGTCAGAATGAGAAGAGGAACCAATGATCATTGGAAAAAATGTTCCAGGCATTAAAGACGAAGGACATATGGAAACTAGATTTGTCTTTAATTTATTATTTTGTGTAAATAAGCACTGAGTGGTGTGATATATCGCTTTGAGCAAAGTTTTACCTATTCAGATTCTGCGGAACTAGATCTGGTAGCACTGCATTCTTGTATTTGATGTTTTCCTTCTTAATCAGGATTTGGTTTAGATTTAAATGTACAATTGGACATCAAAATTGTGGATTTTGTTGCCTTAACTGAAGGCACTATTCTTCCTAAGTGTCAAAACTATATTTGAAAAATAATAGCAATGATAAGTGGTTGTAATAATGTCCAAATATTTCCATAGGCACCTTCTTATGTGATGGTCTTCTCTTCAATAGCAGTTGATTATTTTGTTCCTATTCAACTCTAAGAGCTTTAAGTCTCTGATTCAGGAATCAACTTTTCTATGAGGTAGGCATATCTCCTGGATGTTTTAGAGAATTTCACACAGTAATCCTGGTGAACAACTGATTTGGAATTTAACCTTATTTCTTTTATTGATACAGCAGCTTGACATTGACGCTTATAATTAGATATAAATCCTTATTTACAGGGGAAAAGACATGAATCCACACAGATATTTTATTCTTTCAAACTGCACCGTAACCTATTCTAGAGACCTGCTTCAATTCTTTCGACGTGAGGCACAATGCCAATGTGAAGAAACCCATTTTCAATCAAAGCAGGTGCTTTAAGGATTTTGATTTAATGATTCTGTCTCCAGGGGTTTGCCACAATCTAAATTCTAATCTCATTCACTTATATTAATCATAATTCCATGCGTTTGTATACCTCAATTAAAAAGTCTGTTTTTTATTAAGGTATATAAATAAAAGACAATTAATCTATAAAAAAGGAAAAACTAGCCTAAGTTGGTTTGAACTCCTTTGAAGGATTGTAGATTGAGCCACTTTAGGACACTAGAGCAACCTCCAAACTTTATTAGGTGAATCAATAACCATTCAATTCCACTAATTAGTTTATATTTCTTCATCTATGTCTCAGTTAATGTGCATCTTAAAGAGTGACTGCTTTAACAGTAAAATTGTTTTGAGTTTAAATTATCTCTAATTTGAATTGGCCCTCTCTCCTGGTGGTCTCAAATTCAATGGCTGAATGTAACTTAAGTCCATGCTGACAGATGGGACTGTTGGTTCAAGTGAAGAATATCATTTTAAGTGGTTCCAGCTTATAACTTAAAAATGAAATTCTCAGAACAGTTATTTGGCCCATCGTACTACAATAATCCAACTTGCTTGTTTGGAAACCAGTATGATTAACGTACTGAACAAATTATAAGAACCAGCAATAGAAAGGTTCATATTAAAGATAACTTCCAGCCTTATGAATAGGCATTTCCTCAAGGCTTATCTTTGGCACAACAATTATTGAGTTTAGGGTGGTGGATTTAATCCAGAGCCCACCTATGGTGAAAATGCCACTCATAAATTACTACTGGGTTTAGTTATTATTGGCTCTGAAAGTAATATCTACAAACACAAAAGTAGTAATATCTATAATAAAAAATACGGGCAGAGTTAAGTTCATTATACCCATCACCTTGTCATAGAAAAATAGGGACATATTGTGATGTTGTCAGCCAAATTAATTTCTCAGTTCAACTGATTTTACTAATGATACATAGATATAATTCTACAAAATTTCCATTAAAAAGTCAAATGAACTAAAATTACAATTCAGATCAAAGAACCATTTCCCCTGAGAAGTTAAAAAATAGACATGTTTTTGCCTACAATGAACCTAACTTTAGTTCATAAAGAATGTGATACTCAGGCTATGTTTCTTAAGATATTTGTTTTATGCCATAATTTTTACTGAATGTCTATTGTGTACTTGGCAGCATTCTTAATCCTGGGGAGAATTTGGAGGGTGTCATAGAATTTCTTTACTCTGTGAAGGAAGAGACCTGTGTCCGTGGCCCAAGACCCTGCCTAACAGCTCTTTAGCATTTAAGTGATTTAATTAAATCTTCAATATGTCAGAAACAGTAAATAGCATGTATCTTAAAATGTCTGGAAAATGCTTAACACAATGTATGACACACAGTTAAATGCTGTTAATACTGGTTTACTCTCATTTTTTTAAATTTTCTGTGGGATATAAGTATGAACAATTCACGGTCTTTACCCAGAAGGAGCTAACAAATTAGGGTAAGATATGAATGTAAAAAAGTACAAAGGAATATTATGAAGAATCACCTTTGTTGAGAAGACTCTTAAGGCTAGACACACGGTTATAGGGAGATGCACACACACAAGTTATAAATCTTTTCAAATCTCACAATCGATATATAGTACAAATCACAAAGAACATATGACATGGACCAACATAAGCCAAACATACACAAAATGAAGATGATGATGATGATGACGATGATGAAAACATTGTGCCAAGAATTGCATAAAACGCTTTACATTATTTTGGATATACTTAACATAGTAGAATAAAACTTACTATAGTCTTTAATATTATTATCAAATGAAGGCATTGAAGATTAGAAATGTAAGATAATTTTCCCTATATCACACAACTAGTGAGCATAGGAGAAGAGACTATACTCAGCACATGTTCATAAAAAGACTAATCTTTTATTATCATTCTAGCTCAGCTTTACAACTCCAATGCCACTTTCTCCATTCTCCACTATCATTTATTTATTATCTAAAATAAGAAGAGGACCGACTTTTTATCAAAAATAGGCAGAAAAAGCACAGATTATAACTAGACATTTTCAATACAATATGCACTTTGTAAATTTTCAAAAAATACAATTTCTTATTCAGATACGAATATAACTATTCTAATTGTAAAGCCATTTATTGCACATAATGTTGGCTTTATGTGGCAGACAGATATAAAACAACCTAAAATACACATACATCTATCTTGAAATAACCTAGAAATTACAGAATCCAGCTGACTACAGGCCTTTCAGCTTGTTTCATATATAAACTAATCTGAGTTTCGTTTCTTTCCCACTGACTTTCTTTTATGAGGTGAATTTTTTCATAATATCATATTTTTTTTTCCCTCCCAAGGCATCTACAATAATATTTTTAGTGAAAAGCATGTATTTTTGAGGATATATTCTTGCCTTTAACATTCATTTTACCAATTTAATGAATTTAAAGCCCAGTAGTAACCTAAAATGTTTAAAATATATAATATATATACTATGTCCACATAAAATGATGATTAATCAATAACATATAGATTTTTACTCTATAAGATAGAAAATAAAAATCATACTTTCATAAGATCAACTGCCTAAGCAAATCCCAATTATTGTTCTGAGAAACCAAGAGTGGCAAAAGATAATTGAAATGCTAAGATAATCCTGGGGGTAAATATATAATTTTTTGGAAGGTATTACACTAATACACATAAGAAATAATGTGGGATTGAATTAGCACTGTTACAGTGGGATTTAAAGAAAACACAAATTGAGACACACAATGACTTTGGAATTTAACAAATTTTTATAAATGATTAAACATCTGCATAACGAAGAAGGAGACTGCGATAATTTTGGAATTTCGAACTGAGTGACTCGGGGCATTATGGAATCATTGTATCACAGAAATAAGGATGTTAGACTTCATCTAGTTCTTAAATTTGAACCCAGATATTTGGCAGATGAATGACTGGCTCAAGGTTTCCAATTTGTCTAAAGAAAAAGATTCAGGATACTGGTGTAAGAACCCCAGTTAGCCAAATTCTCAGTTAAATATTCTTTCAGATATCCTTGATTTAGAAACAAAAATGAGAGAATCAGCAGGTAGATATGAGTGTGTGTGTGTGTGTTTTGTGGGTTTCTGGTGACTATTTGAGAGAAGAGATTGTAAACAGAAAATGTGTTTTCTAGTCTACTGTGTTTCAGAAACAGTGAAATGTATAATATACTTTAGAAAGGTTTCTAATCTAATTCACCTTTATTTTTGGCACATTGAAATATAAAAGTGTAAGTTTCCATTACCTGAATGTTTAATTTTTGAGGAGTCTTCTTCCCTATGATATCTGATAAATATAGTGGTTGTAATTTGTCTCCCATGATGTGTAGATATCCACTGTTAGTCAAAACCCATTACCAAAGTGATTTCTGTAATTTTTGTAATATAGGAATCATAAATTGCCTAGAACTTAGAAATGTGACTTAAAGTTTCAGTATTCAGCACATTGGACTGTCAATACTACAACCCCTGACAAGAACCATTGACATGGCAGCTGTAACTATAAATGTGCAAAAGAATAGGTTTATGGGACTATTGATTTTAGCATTGTGTGTAAAAACAAAAGGTTAGAAGCATTCCAATGTCTTAATGTAAGTTTTAAAAATATAACAGCAGGCCAGGCGTGGTGGCTCATGCCTATAATCCTAGCACTTTGGGAGGCTGAGGTGGGAGGATTGCTTGAGGCCAAGCATTGATTATTCTTCGTGCCTTTTTCATGCTGCTCAGAGTCCAGTGTGAACAGCCGGGACTATTTAGAGCAGCTGAAATGGAGCGTATTGTCACCGTGTTTGTGTCTCAGGACCAGTGTTACCAACTCCATAGAACTTTCTTTGATTCCTTCCATTGAAAGTTAATGTTCCTTTTTCTGAACTCACTTTTAGCAAACACCTTCTATATACGGCTTGATACTTAACGATATTTTTGTAATATTCTTATTTGTGTACATGTCATAATTCACTTATTACATACCAAAGTTTTATAAAATAAGTAATTTATTAAAGCATCAAACACAGTACTTAGTATATAGGAGTAGCTCAAAAACACAGTAATCCTACCTACAGGAGGATCCCAACTGCTCGGCCTTCTTCATTGCTTACAACAGAGTTGTTAAAATAAGTTTAATGGACAAAGCCACAAATTAAGATAATAGAAAAGATTGGGAGACTAGTAAATGAGAGTCACTAATAAACTATGGCTTTGGGCAAATGTTTAATTTTCTCTGGAGTTCTCTCTTGTCTAAGTCTCTTTGTGTTGCTACAAAGGACTACCTGAGGCTGGGTAATTTACAAAGAAACAAAAAAGCTTGATTTGGATGGAAGACTGAGCATCTGGTGAAAGCCTCAGACTGCTTCCACTCATGGCAGAAGGCACAGGGGAGCTGATGTGCACAGAGATCTCATGGCAAGAGAGGAAGCAAGGTGCGGGGGAGCTGCAAGACTCTTTTTAGCAATAATCTCTCCTGGGAACTAATAGAATAAATACTTATTTACCTCCCACCTCCAGGGAGGGTATTAATCTATTCATGAGGAATCCATCCCCATGACCCAATCCTCACCCCCATCTACCTTCAATACTGGGGATCAGATTTCAACATCAGATTTGGAGGAGTCAAACATTATATCCAAGCTATAGCAACTTTCTCATGAATGAATGTTGAACAAGAAGATATCAAAGATCCTCCATACTTCAAATATATATTGTTCTTCTATTGTTGACCAAATTACTACAAATTTAGCAGCTTTTAAAAAAATACCCATTTATTATCTCACGGTCCTGTGGGTCAGAGTCTGGGCATAGCACAAATTAACGGGATTCTCTATTCAGAGTTTCACAACATTGAAATAAAGGCATTGACAGGGCTGGGATATTATTTGCAGACTCTAGGGAAGAATCCACTCCGAGCTCCTTCAGGTTGTCAGGATTTAGTTCCTTATGGTTGTAGAACTGAGATCTCTGTTTCCTTGACATGCCCTGTTGAACCTTTCTCATGCTTTTAATCTCTGACTTCTTCTTCTGCTTTTAATTACAACTGCAGAATTACTTTTGTAATGTAACAACAGGAGTAAAACTAAGGGGCAAAAATCATGGGGACCAAAATTCTACCTACCATAGATATTGAGATAGTCAAAGAACCTCAAGCACTGTACAAAGCAGAATGAATAGCTTTCAGAAGTAATGACTGTCCACTAACTAGAGGTTTTCACACAGAGGATTTTAGAAAGGCAATATTTGAAATAGATGCTTTTTCCAATCCCGTGAATAAACAATCCTCTGCTATACGATTTAAACAATTAACTGATCAATCTTTTTACTTGCTAAAGTCCACTCATAGTTATTTGCTGTCATGAGCAGCCTAAGGAAGGTGCAAATGATACTCCAAAGTGTGGCAGGTCAACAAGGAAAGAGCCTTTTGAGCTCCTTTGTCTCATTCAAAGCTAAGGAGTCACGATAACATGTCTTTTATAAAATATCACATAAACGTGTACTTAATTTATGCCTCTTCGTTAATTCATATATCTAAACCTGACATAAGCTTAAATATTAATATGCATATTGCAATACAGCTAGGAATCTTGGAAAAGTATGTGAAATGTATTTAGAAATAACAAATTAGAGAAAGAAACTCTTCAAAAATATCTGGAATCTCTCTGAATGCAGAATGAGCATCCTCTGGGAATGTTCCAAATTTACCTGCTGTCATCTCTCTCCAAATTACCTCAGAAATACCATGTATGGTTGAGTGTTGTATACACAGGTGGCTCTGCATCAATGGTGTTTAATGATGGCATGCATGGGGAAGGAAAAGAAAGAGTAAAAGATCACCTTAGAATATGGGACTTTTGGTACAACTACATTAGCAAATGTAAAGCACACTCTAATAAAATCTCCATCATCTGGAGAGCTATTGAAGAAGGAATAGTGTTCCAGCCACCTGACTGTGTGTGGATGTTACCCTGTTGCTTTGTAGGAATTCATTTCCTGAATATAGCTGGACTAGGGATAGTTGCCATAATTTATATCAAGGATTTAACTAATTAATGATTGAGTATACTCCTTTGAGGAATGCTCTTTTACACTAAATCTCACAGTCCAGGGCTTTAGAATGCCCCGTAAAATCTTGGGGTGTTTAGGTTGGGTGCTCTACTTGGGTAGGATGATCTGAACTCCAGTTGCTGTTTCCTTCATCCTATTAGACTATCCAAAGTTCTTTTCAGCTCTTGAACTACCACTTTTGAGTATGAATATGCTTTAAAGAAAACTACAGCACCAAGTGGCAGGCTCACCTATCTGTATTTCACTTCTGTCCAAAAGCTTAGCTCTTCTGATCTTGAAGGCATAGAAGCACCCCAATGCCTTCAGACAATTTTTTCTTCAAAATATTTTCTCTATTTCTTCTAGTTCTCAGTGGGAGCTTTAGTCAGACATGAGCTTTTACCAAAGCCAAAGCAGAAATCAGAACTGACTTTCATTATTTCATAAAATTACAGTTTAGTTCAAGAGCAATTTCAGATTTAAGCCTTTGAAATATATTGTATATAATTTTGAGGCCTATCATAGATGTAGTCTCAAAATTTAAAAAGAAAGAAACTGTTCTGTTACGCAGGGAGGTCTTCCTAAAAGATCTGGACCTGAATTGATCTTGAAAGAAAAGCAGAATTCTCACCAGTCAAAGAGTCATTTGGAACTAATTATTCAATAATAACACTTTCATAAAAAGCATAAAATGTCAAAGAATCAAAAGAAACCTTGGGAAGAAAAGTATACCTAGTGGAAATAAAATTCTGATTCATATTATAAATGTTGCAATTATTCTACTATTGCCATTATATTAAATACTTTACATCAATTACATCCTTTGAATTCTATTATTAAATTATCAGAATACTGATGGAATGTACAAAAATAAAATACATCAATTAGGGAGGAAATAAAATTCAGTAGCACACAGCAAGAAGAGTAATAGCACCAGCCTTCCAATCAGTAACTAATGCTGAGTCAATTAATGCAAATAAACTTCCTAAGAAGCTTTGATGGAAACATCTTTTAAGTATCAACTTATTATTTATTATGAAAAGAGAGTTTATTTAATTCATTGTGTCCTCATCTGGAGGTGGTTTATATTATAATATAAATAGGAGGGATTAGTGATTTATAATACACAACTTTTTTTCTATAGGAACAGCTGAAGTGTTCTTTGGATGAATTTCTAGCAAACTACAGAGCACTGTTCTTTGCTTTCTATGCCCTTGTCAGAACATTTGACTCACTCTCTATTCCATTCAGTTTGACAAGTCCCTCAGTTAAACCCATATTACAAAAACAAAGCCTTGCTTTCCACAAGCATTTCAGGAAGAAATTTCTCTCTGTTTCTTTCTTTTTTTTTTATTATAGCTTATTATGGGGGTACAACAGTTCTGGTTAAGTATATTGCCCATGCCCCTCCCAACCCCCTGAGTCTGAGCCTCAAGGGATCTCTCTGTTTCTTAAGGATTGAAAAGTAGGAGCAAAGAGAGGAGAAAGATTAAAAGAAAAAAAAAATCTGCATTGAAATACTTGTGGATCAGTTATGGTCACAGCAACAGGGAAAATGTTTTTTATAATTGATAATGTATTACCAAACTTAATGTTGAAGTCACATGTTTTAGGTCTCAGTTTAGAAAAGAAATTCTACTTTCAGAATCAATTCATGGTTCTTTGCCAGGTAAAAGTCAAATTGGCATTATTAGCAAATTTCGAGGGGGGGGGGAATCTGGATCCAATTAGAGTTTCAGAGTGATCAAGAGTTTGCAAAGTTTACATACACCAGAAGATAATCCAACCCTAAATGTGGACAAGCAACGTCTCCATGGACCATCACCAGTTTTGCTCCTCTAAAAGCAGACTCATCCTCTCCCTCCTTTCATTAGATTTTCCACATTCTCACTCTCTCTCTTGAATTCTAATCAATCACAAGAAGATATACTATCAAGAAAGATTTCCTCAAACCTGAAACAAAATTATACTATCTCAAGCTAAGGAAATAATAACATATATATTTTCTATGTTACTTCTGGAGTTTCTTGCATATGCACAAACACATACCAATAAGAGAATGTATGTGCTGATAATAAGAAAAATTCAGGCAAGCTGATTTCACCAAATGAAAGTGTCAGACAGATGATTCTGATTGGCCAGAATCTATATTGTCAAATCATGAAATCATTTTTAGTATGTTTTGCCTGAGTTTTAAAATTAATATATAAATATAGAAAGCATGTTTTTTAAACAAAATATGAGAATTTCCAGTGTGGTAGATAACAAGGATGGCTGATGGGTCTAAATCTGTATCTAAATCTGTTGCCATGTGACTTTGCAGGACCCTCTCCTCGTGAGCAGAGGAACTTATCACATCTCTTGACACTGCAATCTACTCTGTAAGTTTCCTTGGCTAATGAGAAAGTGGCAGTCATGACCCAAGCAGGGGTTGAAATAGGCTTGTGTATGGAGGCTTTCCCTTTTGGACCTCTGCCATCACCATGACGACATGCTAAAGCTAGTTTTCAGGAGAGAGAGAGATGTTATGGTAGTGTGCTGGAGTGAATTTGCACAGGCTTGCAAGACTTCCTTTCTAAATATTCAGGAATTTTGTGAGTCGGTTGTTAAACCACTGGTAGTTTGAAATCAGCCATGGTGGGAGTTTTTATCCCAGAGAAATGAGCAAATGCTATAAATTAGAGCTTTCACCCCCTCCCCATTTCCCCATTCTTTTTTCCTTGAAAAGTAGTTTATCATCATACTACTGTAGGTGAGTAGAGCCAAGTCATAGCATTTGTCTCACACACCAGCCAGCCAATAGCCAAATATGTGAGCCGACCCAGCCTAGATCAGCTAACTTGCCTAGCCAATTCTCTTCTGACCCCAGACATTTGAACAATAAATTTATCATATGTTACTGAGGTCTTGTGGCTGTTTTAGATACATTAGTATGGCGATATGTAACTGATATAACAATAAAAGTGATTTAAAAAATAAAGTAGGTAATCAATATGATACAAGACATGAGAGTTTCAGTGCTTCCTAAGACTTGGATCAAACATAAGCAAAGATAAATGAGTACATAATAAATGAGCAATTACTTTATTGCCTATTAAAGAGAGAAGGTGACTAATATTTACTGGGTACTCATAATGCTCCAAGAATTTTATATTAAACATCCACAGCAAATGCAGTAATGCTATTTAGCATCAGAAGGCAAACTGAGGCAGATTGTATTTTCCAAGATGTCTGTGACATGATTTCTCATCTTGCACACTTTTCTCTTAATGTGACATTGTCTCTTTCCCATTTAGAAGAGCTTTCCTGTCTCTTGAATCTAGGATGTCCTGTGTCTATGGCAGAAATGACATTCTGGGACTTTCAAGGCTAGGGCACAAAAGACAATACATTTTCCACCTGGTTCTCTTGGAGCTTTGCTCATGGAAACCAGCAGTTCCCTTGGAGTCCAGGCCACTTGCATAAGCCGTGTGTAGGTGTTCCAGCCAAATTCTCAATTGAGGTACCAGATGACAGTCAGCATTAACACCAGATATGTGAGTGAGGAAGACTTTGAGATGACACTAGTTCAGGCCAACTTAAAACCAATATCCAAAATGAGGAAATTATGTATAATTTTCTTGTATTTTCAAACCTCGAATATTTTTAGCTTAGAGAGATTAAATTGTGATGAAGAGACAAATTTGAAGAGGAAATTTCACATTAGGCAACCTGAAGCCTTGTAGGGGGTTGGTTGGTCGGTCCTAGTCCTTTTGGTCTCCTCACAGAAATAGCAAGGGGAAGGGGGGACATCCTCATGTGCCTGCATCTCAGGGCCTCCTAAAGGACATGCTGGGTGGCAGTCCTCTAAGCACAGCCCAATTGTTGAAAGTCTGCTCATCTTCAAAGTTCAAGTCTCATCTCTCCTCTTCTTTGAATGCCCCCAAATCTCCTCTCACTCCCTATTTAGAATTTATCAGTTCTTCCACGTACTTGGAACTTTGTATGTGTTATCCCATGTAATGCTCATCACAGTGTAATAAAAACAGTCATTGATTTCTCTGTTTTACAGATGGGACAACAGTGACTCGGAGAAGGAAGGCTAGTGACTTCCCTAAAGTCACTTAACTGGTGAGTATCGGAGGTTGTCTTTGAACCTCCTTCCGACTCAGAGTTTCAGTCAACTCTATCATTCTTTTCCTTGGATCTCATTATTTCATAAAAGATTTATATGCAATACCCTTCAAAATGATCTAAAAGAGCTTCAGTTTTGTCACATTGGACCTTCCAGGATATTCACATTCAATTAAATTTGCATAATTTGCATGTTTACAAGCATATCAAAAT
The DNA here is from genome assembly GCA_028533085.1 of Varecia variegata. Lineage (NCBI taxonomy): Eukaryota > Metazoa > Chordata > Mammalia > Primates > Lemuridae > Varecia > Varecia variegata. The sequence goes on from CM052443.1 coordinate 22,712,663, forward strand.
CCATCATTAGTTTCACTTAACAAACCACAAGAAAGAATGTAAATTTCTTAATCTGATTTTAAGAGTCTCTACTTCTTAGCCCTAAGATTCTCCTTCAGTTTTTTCTCTCAGTAATTCCTTATCCTGCCTGATCCATCCCAGCTGACTTCTCCTCGTGTCCTTAAAATACTTTGTGTCATTCTGTGTCCATGTTTTTGTATATTATACCATTGTGTATTTTACATATGGGTATATGTACACTATATTACTACTGTACATTTTATTTCTTATTATATATACATATATTTCATAATATGATGAGAGAGAAGAGAGTCATAAGTCTGTAACCTATAACACCAAAGAATTGTGCATTTTATTGATTATAAATTATAACTCAATTAAAAACATTAAAAGCAAAACGAAAATCCTAGTATGGTTTATACTTCTTTGTCCCTTTCATTGTGCTGTGGCTGATTTTCCAAAATTATAGGTGTAGAAGTTGAAATGGTTGAAATACATCCATAGTGATATTCCCTATATGTTTTCTCCTAAAATATAATAAAAATAAATAAAAATACAGCCAACATATCAAGTGCCCCATCTTTTAGAATTTCTACAATGCTTGTATGATAGTATTCAGATACCATTAAAATCAGTACCTAATTGAGTAAAACTCAATAAACTGAGTCTCCCTTTGCAAGTGAAAGGAGGAGGGTTGGTGTGCATGTTCCCAATCTATAATGTTGCCTCCCGAGAAACTTAACCTTTCTGTGCCTTGTTTTCTAACTCTTGAAGAAGAAGATAACTTTATAAAACAGCTCTAAAGTTTTCTGAAGTCTTAGCATAGAGTGAGTAGGAAAATGAAAATCATATCTGTTAGTAACTGCTTTGGAAATAATGTGGTATTTAAATAAGATATAATAGTACATTGTTCTAATAATAATAATGTTATGACATGTAGAATTCTTAATGCCAGATACATTGATATTCTTTTCTTATCTCACTTTATGTTACATTATTTTCCCCGTGAAACAGTTTTATTATTCTTCGTACATTAAGTTCGAGCAAGCAACCATATTCCAAGCCTTATCGTTCTGAGGCAGCTATCTTTAGTACATTTCAGATGGTATTAAGACACCAGACTTCAGTTATACTGATTTCAGTTGCACTGAATTTCCTGAGATAGCCTATCTTATTGCTGTTCAAAAATAAAATTTGGATATAAAATATGAATTCTGATTAGTGTTCCCTGCAGTCACTGCCCCTCTATGGTTAACAGTGTGACATTGCTGACAGGTGCTCAAAATACCTCATCATTCTCTACTACGAACCCACAGACTATTACATAAGCATGCTAAATAAATTAAGAATAAAAAACGTAGATTTGTCTAATTTATAGGGTATTCTAACACCAAAAAATATAACAACATTAGATTTCTGCTTTTTATAGATGAATGACATGTCACATAGTAAAGGAAATTTCTCCCTCTATGACCTATGTCTATTAATAGCATCAAAAAAGACCAAATCTAGATTTAGGTTAAGGAGAAACTTTTTTCCAAGAGGCTATTACATTAGAGAGAACACTCTGAACTCAAGATTTGCAAGCATCTCAAAATCAAACAGAAACAGGCTTTTCTTTATAGAGAGAGTCAAGCCAGGATGGTGGGAGGCTTTGTGGGGAAATTGCCAAGCGAGTGGAGGAGAACAGACAGCATGGTCAGGGTGGCCTGACACAAAGTGTTTTTAGCTGTGGTCAGCCAATTTTTAGAATGAGTCATTAAAAGGGGATTCTCTGTATTTCAGTGTTTGCTCAGACTTGGTAGCAAGCCAAAGTTTAGGGACCCGTGGAGAACAGAGAAGACTAACTGAAGTTTGGCCGAGCTAAGTCAGGGGGCAACTAATGCACAACTGTAAGCACTTGGTCAGTGGTTTACTAAAAATCCTATTTTTAAATCAAATTGAAATCAAGCCAACAAATATATATATGAGAGTCGACCACATACAGGACATTACATACGGTGGAGAATGACAAATTCTGAGATGATCTTATCCACCACGTCTGTCTCTTCTCCTTGGAATTGACCGTGGTGAACTTGGAGTTCTACTTTACCTTGACTGGACTTGTTTCCTAACACTTGGAAAGCTTTAGTGAGTGAGCAATGTCAAGGCAATAAAAATAAAGCAAAGTTAATATTTGCAAGTTCACAAAAATGCCTAAGGGTAGTGGTAAGTATATTGTGCTAGTGAGTCCATTTTGGGGGAGTCAATTTATAAAGAAGTTAATTTATGACAACAAGATAACATGGGGTGCATGTGTGTGTGGGTGGGTGAGTGTGTTTGTGTGTTTCATATATTCAGATGGTGCTGAAAAAGCAAAGAGGCAAAGTTTCTGGGCAAGGGAAGATAGGTTGAGTGCCTTATTTTTAAAACATAAATTGAGGTCTCTGTAAGTAGAGCTAACCACCCAACTCATGGATAAGTAGCCTAAGAAATAACAAGAAAGAACACTAAGCAAGAAGCTAAATATCCATTTTTTTCTAGAACTGCTTAAAATAATGTAAATTGTAAATGGTATTATGCAGCTTATTTAAACTTTTTGAATCTCACTGCTAATATCTATGGAATGAAGGTGTTTGATAATTTTTAGAGCTGTTATGTCACCAACTATAGCAAAGTAAACTGTACTTGCCTTTGTAAAGGTATGGGAAAAGTTAAAGAGCAACATTTTATTTGGTTATAGACAACATAACATGTAAAATAGTATGTGGGATTAATTATCAAATAAATGATACAGATATTTGTGTACCAACAAGTCACAGAAGAGTGAGAACACATCCAAAACACATAAGACAATGAAAAAAGATATTTGAATATTCAATTTAATTGTTTTAAAACTTTTGAAAAACATTAGATATCCTTATTTGCTGTTTTGGAAAGTAGTATACCAGAAAAAAAGAGCACAAGACTGATGATTTCTCTGTTTTGAGAAAGTTTAAATAAATCACTAGTGAAAATATTTTCTCAAGCTAATCCTTATGTTTATGAGTATTGGGTCTGAAATATATGATTGCTTTGAATGTATGTATGGATGCAGTTTTAATTAGTATTTACAAAATTTATATTTACTGGTAGGGTGATGTAATTTTAGACTATGAAACATGGCTTTTGGGTAATAATGATGCCAACTTTCAAAACCTAAGAAATTGAAAACTGAAATTTAATAGATTTTTGATGTTATTAACCTAGAGATAAATGGTAGTTAATAACTATTGTTTAGCCTCATATTGGGCTGAACTTCCTAGCACTTTTAATAGAATCTTTTAAATATAGCAGAGAGAAAATAAATTTGCCAACACTACAAATAAATAAGCTATAATTACAATTCACATAGATGTACTAAAGTCTAATACACAGCAGTCCCCTTAAAATGGCCTTAAAACATGACATATTCAAAATAGGATGTGGTTAGAGAATGAGACTAGGAGTAGCCATAGAAGAATATTAATCTATGTTTTTAAAGAGAAAGTCTGACAGGTAGGGAGTAGCATTTTCATGTAGGAGAAGATAGGTGTTACATGATTTGCTATGAACCAGCAAACAGTATTAATCTGTACCCATCGATCAGGAAGACTGATGGCCCCCTTTTGCCAGTTACTTCGGGGTTCTTTTTCAAGTATCAGATGTCTTTGTGATGCACATTTTATGGCTCAATAACTTCCCAAGGTTACTCTATTTATGGTGAAGAGTAATTTGCCAATTCAACCACTGTTGCTTAGAATAACATTCATCCTGATCTCCAACTGTAAGTTCATATTTATTGTGATATGTGATGAATTATCTGTCACTACTGAGTGAAGCCCAGAAAGTTTACTGTGGTGAATGAAAAGCAGTCAAAGCTCAGCCTGAATTGCTCTTTGGAGGTAGAATGTAAGTGGGTTTCCATAGCCATCTAATTCTCATACTTACCTGTTTTTGCTACAGAGTATCTTTGTTCTGTTCTTTGTTACAATTGGTGAAAATAGAGCCATTACTTTGCGGGAATTCTCTTGGAAATTTATATCAAAATTCAGTATGTTTCAGTCATACTTTATAAAATACACTTTCTCTGGAGGGGGAGAGAGAGCTAAACGTATATCTTAGCAGTTATTGAGAGCTTCCTGTGTACTGAGCCCTGCATCACACATATTATATTGTTTAAATAATAAAACTATGATATTGCTGTGAATATTTCACAAGTAGCTTTAGGACACAAGAGTGAGTCATTTTTAGGAGGAAGTGTAATAAATACAACTGTGCCTCAAATACAAGGCATTTCCACAGCTAAATTTCTAAACTGTTCTAAGTATAAGCAGTAGTACTAGTCAATACAGAATTCTGGAAGAAAATACAGAGATGGTTCTGAATTCAGCAATTATTTACAAAATACTGAGTGTACAGCGTCATCAAAGTGAGAGGGGGTGTCTGGTGACAATCTAAGAATTCATGGAGGTGAGAATTCATGGTACAGTGGACTAGAGTAACTGGAGACCCTAAGTAAATGAGCAAGAGGAAGTCATGGTTCTAAGACAAGGACAAAGAGAAGATTGGATGGGCTTTGGGTTAATAGATATTTCCCTTATAGAATCTTTCTAACTTAGTAACTTTAATTCTATCAATTCCCCATGTCTCAATAAAATGTTTCTGGAAAGCCATGATATAATTATGCTTCTCTCTCTGGTGCTCTATAAAAACTAAGGCAGATCATGGGTCTTCCTTTAATAAAAAGGTGGTAGTTAATGAATTTTTGTGGTCAATTATATTTGCTACACTGAAAAATATTCAAGGTTTTACTATGTAACCCTAGAGGAAGCCTAATTTACAGCAGAACTTTTCTGTTACAATTTAGAAGTATAAGGCTTTGTTTTAGACAAAAAGAAAATGAACAAAAGGGCATAAAAGATACAATGAAAAAACAGTCAACTATTAAATTGTTTGGAGGTGATTTAAAATACAATAGGCTTCACAGAGAAAGTACAAGTTAAGTTGGACTACTTTTTACAAAAGTAAGTTGAACTTATAGTTTCTATTTTATGGTGTATATATTATATACTCGTGAATAAAATTAAATCAGCAAAGAAAACAATCAGAGAGAAAGTAAAAATCAGCCAAACCCCATCACACAGAGTGAACCACTATTTTGCTAAACATTCTTCCATGTATCATTTCTCTCTCTCGTATATATGTGTGTGTCTGTGCATACATGTAAAATTTATATAAATGGTATTATACATGTTCCCTTTTGATGTGCCTTATCTATTCTAAAGCATGTAGCTTTCAATGTCAATAAAAAAGAAATAATTTGTTTAATTACTAATTACTTTATCATTGGTGATACCAATAAAATATTTTAATTATAAATGAAAGATATATTACAAATAACACTTATATTAATGTCTGTGTTTATGCATGCACTTATTCTATTATTCTCTGAGGATAAATACTTGAATAAAATTTTGGGTGATAAAATATTATGCACAATTTCAAACTTATCTACTTTTTGACAAATGTTTATTGAGCAACTAAAATGTGCCAGGCATTCTCTACACTGAGGTTGCAGCAATGAACAAAATACACATAGTCAAGCTCCCTGCTCTTGTGGCATTATATTCCAGTGAGGGTAAGACAACAGATCATAGGTCAAGTGAGTAAATATACTATGAAGAGAAATAGAGCAGGCTGGGGAAATAGAGAGTGTGACAAGGGAGGGTATTATTTTAGGTGAACTTTGACCAATGGCCTGAAAGAAGTTAAGGGCTGAACCATCTGCTGTCTGGGGAAAATCCTCACTGACACAGGGATCTGTAATGTACCTCAGAGCACCTTGGCTCCTCGTGGCACAGCGGGGGGCTGGACTGAGGGAGGTAAAAGGGAAAGCAGAGGTAGTCTGAGAACAGATCACATGGAGGCAGGCAGTCCACCTGCACTACCTGCTCTCCAAAGATAGCCCCAGTGGCCCACCTTCCTGGGAGGGATGGAGCCTCCCACCCTTGCACACAGAATCTGGGCTGGGCTGGGCACACATTTCACTAGATACAAGGCAGAAGTGACACTGGGCCCATTCCTTCTGGGCTGACATCTTTAGCAGGCCTGGAAATTTGTTAGTGGGCTTTGGGAGGCCTGAATCTTCTTATAAGGAGTCCAGCTTCTCTGTTGGAGAGGCCACATGGAGAGAGAAAGGCCCTGAGACTACATTCTATCACAGGCATGGAAGGGTTAGTAAATTCTAGGTTTTCCATCATCAAATTTTCCTCCAATGCATTTACACTAATTTATACTTACAACAAAGTGTGGGATGCACCCTTTTCTGGAGATTTACCCTTGGCTGACAGGAAGGAGCCTTCTGGCTAGGGAGCTTAAGGACTCCCCACACTTCACCCCCTGGCCCCAGCAGCCCATAGCAAGAGGTGTGTGGGTGCAAAAGCCTGTTCTTCTGCTGATAAAGAAATAACCCCACAGGGTTTCTCTGCTTCAGAGGCACTTCCTTCCCTGAAGTGGGTCAGGCGTGCTGGACTTTGCCTGAGACCATATCCTATTCTGCTCCTTCCTCTTCCCCATCCTGTTGTCCTCTCTCCCTTACCTGTTTAATTCATGCACCTAAGTCCATGTCTCAGTCTCTGCTTCCAGGAAATCCGACTTAGGGAAAGGGGATCTTCTAGCACTTCTAGAAAGGGAGAACCCTTTCTAGCACAGGGATCTGTAAACAACAGCCCAACCTACCATTCAATCCAGCAATCCCACTACTGGGTATTTACCCAAAGGAAAAAAAAGTCATTTTATCAAAAAGACACTCACACTAGAATGTTTATTGCAGCACAATTCAAAATCGCAAAGACGTGGAATCAACCCAAGTGCCCATCAATCCATGAGTGGATTAATAAAATGTGATATATGTAAGCCAACGAGTACTACTCAGCCATAAAAAATGAATTAATACCTTTTGCAACAATCTAGGTGGAAATGGAGACCATTTCCTAAGTGAAGTATGGCAAGAATGGAAAAACAAACACCACATGTACTCACTATTAAATTGGAACTAACTGATCAGCACTCATGTGCACAGATGGAAGTAAAACTCAACGGAAATCATGCAGGTGGGAGGGGAGAGGAGGGGATGGTTGAAATCATACCTAACCCATCACCCAGATAATATGCAGTAGAATGCATACTATCTGGGTGACAGGCACACTTACAACTTTGACTCAAGCAATACAAAAGCAATCCATGTAATCAAAACATTTGTACCCTGTAATATTCTGAAATTAAAAAAAAATTAGATTGAATATATTTACAGGAAGCACAAACACCAACATGGAATTAAGAAAGCATCTCGTGTTGCTATATGTGTGTAATATGGACAGTAAATGACTTCTGTTCTGAGGCAGTAAGGTAGAGAACATGGATTCTGGATTCAGATAAACTTGCATACTAATTTTAAGTCTAGTACTAGTTCTGCCATCTTCAGCCTTTTACATAAACTCTCTGAGCTTCTCTTTACTTATCCATAACATAGGCTCCATGCAAACTCCTGTAAGAAGCTCTACTGTTTCTCTCCTTATTTTTCCTTTTGTAAAATGTGATTCCCTTTATCTGAAATCTGTCAAAAATCCTCACCTTCCCATTAACGAGCAATGGGAAGGTTATGTTAAGGTTATGTTAAGGTTATATAACCCTTATTTCTAAAGTAGCTGCTTTGTGATTATTCACATTTTTCTCTCCTAAGAAAGTGTGTGATAATTAATTAAAAAAAAGTTCCTGTCTTTCAAAGAAATGAAATTTTAAAAGCCAGCATCCTTAGCAAAAAGGAAGAAGGAAAGTGTCAAACATGGATATTTCTAAAAAATGAATCCCCAGGCTTCAGTACCTCTAGTTTTCCTGTTTCTGCTGATGCGCTGTTATTGCAATCTTGTTTGACTATCTCTCCTGGTGGGATATATTAATAGATTTTATTCTTTTAAAAAGTCAGAGATGATATATTTGTTAAAAACACTATATGTAATACCACTGTATGTTATACTAGTATAACACTTATGTGACTGTTTGTGAATAGTAAATATAGAAAAAATGAAAACTAGAAGACTACATCGATTAGATAAATGGGAAGTTGGCCAATGAGTGGAGACAACACACACATGTAGAAAAGCCCATTGTTGAAAACCAGTATTTATGATGACTGTTGTCTCTACTTATGATTAAGACTAGGATAACTGAGATGTTAGGTCAAGATCGTGCCCTAAAATTTGTAGACTGAACAAAATTTTCTATATTATCATACAAATGACTTCTATTGCTGGACAAAAATTATAGTGTGGGCACAGTGTTCAGCTGTTGTCACTCAAAGATATGAGACACTGGTAAATGCTAAGTGATTATTTTAGTCCAGATAGAAAACTTCACAAAGGACCAGCTTTAGGGTGGGTTTCCATGGAAGGAGGAACTTCTAAGTACACAGCTGTGAAGTTTCAGTAAGTCTGAGTTGTCTACTCAAGGTACCATGAGGCTACTTCCAAAGCTTCACCAGAATATTGAAAAGAAAGTCTGGTTTGAAAGTTGCATTTATAAGGAGATGACAGTGATTGTCTGGACAAGGTCTCAGATATTAAAAATGTTCCCTGGATTTAAGATCTTTTGTGGTAGGAATTTTTAGATGTTTTGGCCTACATTTTATTTCCATTACCCCAGTAACTAATTTAGAGCTTTGCACACAGTAGTTGCTGTGTATTTTTTAATCAATAGATAACATACTCTAAGTAGATTTTTAAGGAGTTCAAGGAAATTTTCAAGGGAAAAACAGTAGTGAAATATTCTTAGTAAAACAACAGCAGTAAGTCTTATACCCAAATGAAATTGACTCTGTCAAGTTCTAAATTTGCTCACTCTATTTCAGTAAAGATCTGATGGTCAATGTTTCTCGAAACTCAACTACAAATGATTTAGGTTTCTTGGCTGACTTAGACAAAAGGAATCTAATGTTTTGGACATCTTAGAATATTTTATGCCTTTCCCCTCTAGTGGTCATAACTCTTACAGATCACTTATTTCTAATGTTACAAGCCAGAGGCAAAATTGAAATAGTAGAAAGTAATTTGTGAAAGTCAGGCCTGTTTCACAGGGGCCCTGGGTTAATGTGAACCATCAAGAACAAGCATGTTAATATATTCACTTGCATTTTTTTCTCTGTATTTTACGATTTCTTTTTCAGTATGTGGTGTAAGATGTAATAATGTGTTAAATGTTAAGTCATATGATGCTTTAATATGTATTTCATAATTTCACACATATATGAAATTTCCTATATTTTATATCTTAGAATATTTGATAGAAAATCTTAAAACCTACAAAACACATTGTTGTTTAATAATTATGGAAATATAAAATATTTTAGTATTGGGAAAAATACCACCTTTTATTAATTTTGTCAAAAATTTTAAGTGCTCATTCACACAAATGCATGTTTGTTATTTTATTCAAAAACAAATATTTACTGAGGATTTATGAGGTGGGAGGTACAGTAAACAAGACATATGTGGTCTCTTTTCTCATCAAGACTATAGTGTAGTACAGGATATATTCCTGGCTAAGGCTTCTGTCCAAATTCTCATTTGTGTTTCTCCTGGGGTATACTGGGCCAGACAGACCTTGAAGAAGTCTCACAAATATTATTTTATCCTCCTCGCTTCAAGCTTTAATCAGAGTTAGAACTTATCAGTCTATGCCATCTTTTTTACCTTGTCCACTCCTCAGTAACTTTCAGCTTTACAGAGTTGAGGCCTTTGCAAAGTAAGTTGTACCCATGCAGTCCCATCCCATGAAAGCAGGAATTAGATCTTTCTTGTTCCTATAGTATCCCTAGCTCATGAAATTCTTCCAGCACAGAGGAGACACTCAGTATCTGCTTAATATAGAAAATTTATTATTGGTATCTTGACATCTCTTATAAATATTTAAAAAGTTGATACTTTTTTTTTAGATCTCTTCAATTCAGAATCCATTTATTCATTCAACAAATATTTACTGGTTGCTTACAATGTGCAGGTGATCTCATACCTCCATCAAAAATCCTATTCCTAATCCTGAGGCAGATAAAAGGCAAGTCTTAATCTATGATGATTTCACACTGTGTGTGACCCGACTGCATGTCCTTAACACAGCCTAGATCCCTTTCTCCAGGAGTTTTGAATGGAGGTAAAAAGCAGTATGTGAATGCAGCTATTGATGTCTGTCAAGAGCCTGATCTCTGGCACCACGGACAAAACCATTGTAAATATCTGTCCATCTGAGATAGAATTCTTTTCCAACTCTTTCCATCAATATCATTAAATAGAAATGAGTAAGTATAGATTTAAGCTGTTGACATCTTCAAATGAACACATCTCTGGTCTTGCAGAGGATTCCTTTCCATCTTTGCTGTATCATCTTCCTTATCCTGCCTTCTAAATACAATGTATTTGCAAATGTTTTTCCCTCATCATCAACCCTGCTTTCCAGTAAATCACCAAATCCTATTTCCATTCAGTGTATCACTGGACCCGGCAGCTCTCCTTTTTTCTAACCCTACACCATTCTTGATGCCTCCCACCCACCCCTACTGTCCAGTGGTCGGTCTGTTACTTGGCCTCCTTTATTTTTTAGTATAAAACATTGCTGCCTGGTAGCTATTCTAAATGATTGCTCTTATCTTGCTCTTGATTTAAAAAATCATAAGACAAAGGACTGTATTTCATGACAAACTGATTCACTTATTATAAAATAAAATAAGATCAATAACTCATTAAATTTTTAGTTTTCCAGGATGCCTTGAACTAAAACCATGCCCAGTTTCAACAAGTCTCCTTAGCTGAGATTTTCTTTTAGAATTACCACACTCACTTCAGTTTTGGTGCTTCGCTTCTACGATCCTCTTGGAAATCTGGTAGATTAACGATGGCAACAACAAAAACTTCCAAGAAGCTTTGTCTTCTTCAGCAAATTCATTCTAAATGCAAAATGTAATTTTTTAAATTTATTTTTTAATATGTTTTTATTTTTATTCTTTTTAGAGATGGAGTTTCCCTATTTTGCCCAGGCTGGTCTCAAACTTTTGGGTTCAAGCGATCCTCCCTCCTCAGCCTCCCCAGTAGCTGGGACTGGTGCGCCCCCGCAGCTGTCAGGATTTACTTTTAAGGTAAATTATTGCTTCTTATTCTCAGAAAACCTCTTAGCAGAGCCCTGCCTCTGTGGTCCTTAACTCTGGGGACAGGAAGCTACATCTGCATAGATCTACAGTTCTGTATATTGGCAGGAGTCCCCAACTTGTTTGGCACTGGAAATGGGTTTCAGTTTCATGGAAGACAATTTTTCCAAGCGTCGAGGGGGGCAGTAGGCAGAGCTCAGGCAGTGATGCGAGTGATGGGGAGTGGCTGTAAACACATTTGCTCGCTGCTCAGCCCGCCGATCACCTCCTGCTATGCAAGTCCTCCTTCACCTTTCCCCACCTTCCTAAATTTCATGGATGACAATTTTTCTACGGGACATGGCACGTGGTGGTGGTGCGGAGCTCTACAGACGGTCCCTAGGCCACAGACATACCTATCGGCACAGCCGAGTGTTGGAGACCGCGGTCGTAGAGTATCTACCGGCTGTGCTGAGTCATGGGTTTCAATGCACGTCCCCTGTTGGTTGTTCCAGATCCACTCTCCTGCCTTTTTGATGTGCTGATCTCCCTAGACTTTATCAGCTGGGCCTCCCTTGCCCTTTGCTTCTGGTTGAGTTCAGCCAAGGGTACTTACCAGCAGGAGCTCAGAAGGACAAGGATGAACAAATTTAGAGCTTTTATTCCCTTAGCTCTGTCCTTTGCAGTTGAGTGGTGGCACAGCAGTGGCTGAGTTTCTGTCTTCTGAGTGGTGAGCATCTCTTTCTTACACCTGCAGGTCTCATTGAGTCCATAACAGCATTCTCCACTTACAATGGATATCTTGCTGTCACTAGCTTCACCATTCCCTATTGGCCTCCCTTAATCCTGCTCAACTTTATAAGAAGTCTCTTGAATAAACCCTCCTTAATTACATTGTTTGAGTTTCCCATCTCTTTCTTGCCTATGCCTGACGAATATATCTGAGTTCTTATTTGCTCAAGCAGGAAAAATGAGTTGACATCTCTGCCCATCCATCTCCAATCTTTCCAGGTGGCAGAAAGTCATGAGTTTCCCCTCACATGGAAGAGTCAGAAAAAGTAGCTGGACTGGACTTGTGATGTGCTGTATTCTAAAACTAACATTTATGACACATTAAATGTAGTGGATTATTATGTTTTGATGTAATTTAATTGTCCTAATGAATGTTCTGGGCCAATAAAATAATCCTGTGAGAGTGGAAGTTTCTGCTGTTCATCATCAGCTGAAGGAATTGATTTTATGCAAGGAAATGAGAGCTTGAGAGATAGGTCTTGAATAAGGTGAAGGATAAGCACTGTCTTTTTTCCTGAAACATGTTAGCTGAGCCTTGATTATAGGGTGTGATAGATCCTGGGCATTGCTGGTGAGGATTTCAGCTGAGTTTACATGGAGTATTAGACAGGAAGGCAGTCCTGGAAGGTCTAAATACTGCTATTTCTATTAGCAATAGTTTTCTATTTTATATGTGCTTTGGTTAGCAGAATTCCACCAAAAGTTGTTGGACTAATGGGATAATCTGGTCATTTTAGGCCTACTGGGGTAGATTAAGGTGTTGGTGGCCCAGCGGTGATAACTGGAGAATAACTGTGTTCAGGAGAAAGTAATTTTAAGAGGATCATCATCAAAAGAGGTAATAATAAAAACATACAGACACCAGAAGCCTGTCTTGAGTGTACATGTGGTAGCATCTGTGGATAATCAAAGAAACTTGGGAAACATTAGAGGTAGGCTAATTCCCGGCAATCAGGCTAGCAAGAGCTCATGCACACAAGACTATGGTTCCAGGAGGAATCACTGAATCCATTTTATAATCTGTCATTGATGAAGTCAAGCCATTTGTATTCTAATTGTTTAATGCCTGACTATAAGTTCTTTCACTGTAAGCTGCCCTATATCTTTCTCTGATTCTTTTTCACTATCAGGACATAAATAAAAATAAATGATTAGGTGCATCCTTAATAAATGTGTGTCAAAGAAAGGGGGAAATATTGGATATATGAGAAAGGCAATATTGCATTCTGGGTGAGGGCCATAAGTTTGAATAGCTGTGTGATCATAAACAAGTTATTTAACCCCTCTCTGCCTCAATTTCTTCATATGTGAAGTGGACCTTATAAAAGTGCTTAGCTATAGCATTGCTGTGAAGAATTAAATCTTTTAAAGATTTAAAAGCACTTAGACCAGTGCTATACAGTAAACTCCAAACATGCCAGCTATTAATATTATAATTGTTATCATTTCCATTACTATCAATGTTTAAGAAAATAATAATAGAAAATAATTGGTTAGAAATTGGATAGTAATGACAGCTGAAACACTTGTCTTCCAAGAGATATTTCATTTTTAATTCTCACCAATTATTTTAGTTCACAATCATATCTGCTGTTTGAACTATTCTGATTTTATTATACATATACACAACTGTATTAATATATGGAATGACATTCTATCTTTCTTTTTCATCTGTCTCATGTGTTTTAATGCCAAGAGATGTCCCCAGATTTCTCACTTCCTTAAAGACTGGGCATTTTCTCATGGTTCCTTTGCATTCCTCCTTGTTACTTTTACACTGTGGAATAGAGAGCTTGAACACAAATTGTATTTGTAAATTCACAGGAAGTGATTAAATAGGAAATCATGAAATTTATATAATTACTATATATCTCTGCATCACTAATTAAGGTCCAATAATCAGAAATTATACTATTGCAATGATAATACTTAATGAACAAATAGAGAATTTATTTTTCTCTTTATGTCTAAAAGTTCTTCTCTTACCATATTAGATAAAGCCAAAATGCAGGGACTAGAAAGCCAGAATATACCTCTTGGCTTTGGAGAAAGAATGATAAACATGATATTTATACATGACGTACATTTTCTGTCCAAGTATGGATTCCCCAAGGGCAGGGGCGTCCACTTTGCTTGGACAAAATAGCATTATCACCATCCCAGTACACTCCCTGGAGAGACTGGCTTTACATAAGGTGAACTGGCAGGTCTTTGTATTACTATATAACTTGAGTTGTTTGAGAAAGTCCCCATCTGATTAAAACATATCTCCAATAATGATAACATCTAAAATTCTGCCATTAATTTTTTTCCAGGATATGATGCATCCCACCCCCCTTTTTAAATGCAGAGAATAAAGAAGCGAGAGAAATTAAGGCATTACATAAGTTAAATAGCTCTTTCGTCTTTTCCAGTATCTAGGAGTGAGATGCAAGGGAGGTAAGTGATAAAGGAGAAAGAATCTGGGCTCATAAATAAGGCAATTTGGTTTCTAACTTTGAGACCCCCTACTAGCTTGGTATACAACCTTTCCCAAGTGTGTTCACTGCTTTTCATTTTATTTTCTCACTCATAGAGCATCTCTGGGTGCAAAACGGTACACCGGGCCAGCCTGGCTTCTAGTCTTGAGAATATTACAGTCCGTTTAAAAAAACAAGATAGGTCCATGTACAAGTCAAATACCAGGGCAATACAACATATGATTATCAAATAATTAGTATAAACATATAATGAAAGGATAAGGGATCATTGTGAACAGAAGCATTAGGGGAGGTAGAACCTGAGAAGTCCGGGAAGGAAAGTCTGAGGTCTGTGAAAGATTATAACATGAGCTAGTAAAGTACATTCTATTAGGTAAGACTTTGGGTATAAACTTGGAATACAAACTTTTTATGATTCATTTGAAATAATTATAATGAAGGAATTTAGTTTTATGATCTCATTAAAATTCCTGATAGCTCATATAGAATCTACACTTCTATCTTCATTCAGTTTGTTAGCCAAGAGTTAGCATTCACTGTTTAACTCAGGATTTATATGGAGAGGAAATTATTGGGACATCTAGTTATTTCTCTCTGGTTTAGGAAAAAAAAAAAGAGATTTTTTTAAACAATGCCAAATGGGGTCATCGATTTTTATTTCAAACTAAGCAACTACAGTCTATTCTCTGATAAAAATGAAGAATTTCCTTTTCAGCTGATAAAGCACAGAGTGTTTATCTTTGGATGGCCATAGAAAGAAGTTGGCCCGGGCAATCCATCTGCTTTTATGAGGCCTTGTTAACACAAAGGAACAATGAGGCTGAAAGTGGCTTTTAACTTATCGGATCCTTATCATATCTGGCATTCCTTCATGAAGGAAAATAAAAGTCAGGTGGCAGTTAAATTAGATGAACATTTCTAAAATAAAAATAAATGCGGGAAATCGTAGGTGTCTCCCCTTATTTTCAGGAGCTATATGAGAATGAATGTGGCTTGTGATTTCAACAAATAAAGTCCGCTTTATCTCCCTGGCCTTGATGGCATGTGCTTAGCACGGCACATGAACAAGGAAAGAAACGTAGGCATTAATCCCACAGCAATCCATTTTAAAAGCTTCCTTGACAATTATCTCAGTGGTCCTTGTTGTCTTCTGTAGCCAGAGGTTGTGATATAGTTACTGCATGGTGTGATATAGTTCCCACAGTCAAACACACCATGGGAAGAGAAAATTATTTCTGCTCTGATAGTTTGCTCTATGTTGTACCTGGACATCAACAAATAATTTTTCCATATTAAAAATTAGAATGTCTCAAAAGCATTGATTATTTAATGACAACTTCAGATTTTATTTAGGAAGTCCACTTTCTGTTTCTCTTATTATTACGTGTATCTCTCAGGATGGGGAGAAACAACTTCAATGGCTACCTTCAATGCCGACCTTACCTGTAATATTAGAATCCCTTCTAAGAATCCTTAACAGGGATTTCTACAATACTTATGTGAACAGCTTCCCGAAGGGAGAGTTTGTACCCCCAGAGTCATCTGATTCCATTGTGTACAGCTCAATTTGTTAGGCAACCTGTCTTTGGCTAAATATTCTTTCAAAACAGACAGATTAGCAATAGCTTTCACAATACAAATAGTGTTCTGTCTACATATTAGTGCTTCAAATATTTGAAGTTCTCCTTATTTTATTTTTCTTAGCTTTCTCTTTTAATGACATCCTCACCTACTATAACTCTTAATCATGAGACTTGGTTTCTAGACCTCTTATCATCCTGGCTATTCCCCTGTGGATTTGCTTTGCTTTAATATATTAATGTTCTTTAAAATATTTTATCCAGAACTGGACACTGTGCATCAGATGTGAGCAGATGAGTGTAGAATATAGGAAAGTCTGACTTAGACTTTATTTTTACTAATGTAAATTAATGCTGATTTTCATAGCAGTCATATTGTGTGACTGATAGTCAATAAAAATCTCAAGATTTGTTTTCAATTTGTTCTACTGATACATACTTTCAGATAGGTACTTTTAAAATATATATATGTAGGTGTAAGAGTTAATATTATTTCTGTTAAATTTCAATTTTTCTTTTGTGCCCTACGTTCACTAGTCACATGTATTGATCATTTATGATCCCACCATCTAGGACTTTAACTTTAACAGTTCTTCCCCTCCCCCCCACCAAATGAGGACTTTGGGAAGCTACATGTCACTGCTAGAGCACTGTGGGAGACATCAGAAGAGTGATGGACCAGAGCAGTACCAGCACGATGAAAGCGACAGGCTACGTGCAAAGTGCCGAGCGGGGAAGGGCCAAGAGTCTCGATAACAGAAATTCAGGGGGTCCACAGAATTTTGTAGAGAGCTTTGGAATACAAAGTTCAGGAACAAAATTAAATTCGGCAATGTTCCAACTTTGTCAGGAGCTAAAATACATGAATTAGATCTTAAATAAATTCCAGGATTTTGTTCAGATCTCTTTCCTCTGAACTGTTTTTATGAGACTCCTCAACTTGCTAAGTTCCAATAAGCCCATTATATTTATTACTTAGTCCAAAGATGCTGTTTTACTGAAAAAAAAAAATCTCAATTTCCTTAAAGTATTAGGTACACTGTTTGGAATATGTTCATTAAGTACCTTGTTTGGGATAAGGTAGGACAATAAATAATATTGAAAACAATTTATAAAATTTTTGCTCTCTGTGAACTAGATCTGAAGATAAGTCCAAAAGAAGAGATGCTTAAATATTTGAGCACCTTATGAATAGCTGTAATAACTATAATGGTATTCTAGGGGGACTACTTTAAAGAATAATGCTCACCTGAGTGAATGACTTTTAATCTACTCATAAAAATGTCAATCCAATTAATTTATAATCACACCAGATAATGTAATTATGAGCCTGTAGGATTGAGAGGCAGGTAATTATATTTTTCTTGAAGAAATAATTTATCTTTCCTTTTCAATTTAGAAATAATTTTCCCCCATCTTAAAAGGGTAAGGTTGTATTTATGAACTTCTTATAATTAAGGCAATTGAAATTTTTAAAACTCTAAATGATGCCAAATTTGGTTGCAACATCCAAATGCCAAAGTTCTATAATTCAGAAGAGGCCTCTGAAAAGCTCCCACAAGGTGCTATACTAAATGATACTGCTGGGAGTAGGGTGGGGTGGAGGCGCAGATGGGTGAGATGGGGAGATCATGGAGTTCACGTGAATTAGGTATCCTTCACCCTGGTCTCTAAGCTCTTTCTAAATTCAGTCATTATTACTTCCATCTCTATCAACAGGGTAATGAGGAATGGAATTTGGAAGAACAGACTGGAACTTGATCATTGTGAGACCTCATATGCTTGGGGACTGCATGGATATTCTTCCTTTGCATTGCTGTTTAGATTCAACACTGACATCTTTGACCAACTCACACTTGAAAGCAATTATCCTGGGATTTTTGAACTTTACATTCCTGATGGACTTTAGATTACATCCAGAACCTCTTTTCCTTAGTACAGTGACATGATGTATAACTTTTGAATTTGTATGTATTTAATTAGGAGCCAAGTGCATAAGTAGGCTGTCTGTGACAGAAGAACAAGTGTATGAAAGAGTTTAAAAATAAATCTTCTACTGTTTGAGAAAGTGGGAGTCCCTCTCATCTGCATGAATCAGTGCCAAACTCATGAGGAAGAAGAATTATTTCCCAGTGAGTGGGAAGATCCTAGGGGTACAGAGGCTCTACAATAGTTGATCCTCCAAGTTCTGGGCAAGGTCTTTAAAGGAACACACCCCTGCAATGCAGCACCTCTATTACTATGCCACAGCACAAAGGAGAACACCTCAGACAGTGTGTGGTCTTTCTTTGCTTTTTACAATACGGCTGTGTAGAAAGGCCTGAGGAGCCCTGAGGCAACATTGGAAGACAATAGCTAAGTTTTGAATTCCATCCCTGCCACAGTTGGCCTTGGGTATGTTACTAAACATCTGTGGACCTCAGGTTTTTCATTGAGGTGATGTTAATCTTTAGCTCATGCACACGTAAGTGAAGATTAAATGAAAGAGTAGATGCAATATCTGGCT
Source organism: Varecia variegata (assembly GCA_028533085.1). Classification (NCBI taxonomy): domain Eukaryota; kingdom Metazoa; phylum Chordata; class Mammalia; order Primates; family Lemuridae; genus Varecia; species Varecia variegata. Next base: position 22,731,191 of record CM052443.1, read on the forward strand.
AAGAGCTAGGTGTGCATCATATCACCACTTTTTTTAGTTCTGTGTCTGGACAAACTTTTCTTTAGCTTCTCTACGTGTGCATGTTCCCAATCAAATGCATCCTCTTCCAGGATGACATCTTCATTTTCCCAAAGTCTAAGGGGCTCTCTCTTGGGATACAAATTAATGGTCTCCTTAGAGCATTGTCAAGAATTACTTTATTCAAGTTACTTATTTTTGTACTTATCGCTTTGTCTGGGCTGTTCACTCCTTGGTCATAGGACCCATATATGTTACGTATCCTTGCAGCCGATTTCCTCCTCTTCCTACTCACACCCCCTGTCAGTCACCAGTCACTTCCCCATTCACTCACTGTTCTTCCTTGGTGAAATGAGAAGGTGTGTATTAATAGAGGCACAAGCTACCTCCTGACCAATTTATTTAAATTTTATCTTTTTTTTTTTTTCTATTTCTAGCTTAGTTCCTCAGTCCTTACCTTATTCAGAATTTTGCCCTCTGGACACATCCAGTGCATTTGTCAATCAAGTTTTTTTTCCTGTCTCCAATCAATCAACTTCTGACTCATCAAAAACCAATCAGTCCATGTTCCCAATTACAATAATCAAGTATATGCTATTTTATATTAAACACCAGAAGAGACACAATTATGATGCACTTAATCAAACTAGCGGGGGAGGATCTCTTCATTATCAAAAAAATGAGAGACAGACACCTGATCAGAAGCCTCTAGCACTTGTGCCATCTCCGTCTGGACTACACTTCAGCTTGCAGGAAACTCATTACCACTAGAATTGGCATATAAATAGAACCAGATTCTGCACCTTGACATTTGTGTTCATTGTAGAATTTTTTTTCTAAGGACTGGGAAGTCAGGAATTGAGGGAGTGTGATCAAAAAGAAATGGCATCATCGGGGAAGCCACAGTCCTGAGAGAGTTATAGCAGTTTCAATAGTTGTTTTGATATTTTCTTATTAGCTTTACAATGATGTGTTTAGATGGCACAGTAAACTTTGTCTTGGTGGAGTCTTTCCACCCCCCACTTTTCTAATTGGGACAACTTCCAACTTTCAATCCTGTCTCTGGTAGACCTTAATAGCAAGCCCACAATTAGGAAAGTAGCAAAAGAAAATAAAATTGAACTGGTGTCTGAATCTAACTTGTTTTAGTAAAATTCAAATTTTAAAAATAGAACTTAGGAAGGAAGGGCAAAGCAGTCCGGTACTCATTAAGCTGAGATTTAAGCTACCTGGGTTCAAGATCTCAACACAGCTACTAAGAAGGTAGATGATGAGCCTGACAAATGCCCCAGCCTCTCTAGATTCCTCTTTTTTAATGTTTAAAATGAGGAGAGAAACCATTCCTAAAAATCCCATTCAGCTCCAATATCCTGTGACTCCATAAATCACTAGCCTTCACAACACAGTGATGTCATGTGGACTAGACATTTGAAGGTAAGATTTTCTTTTTCAGCATTCTCAAATCCCCCAACAAGGTGACCTATCAAGGTGACCTATCTTTGCTATCTTTGTGTGAGACCAATTTAAAAAAGATCCCCACACAATCTCAGCTAACAGATAGTCCTAGGCAAGCATGCAGACTCATACATAAATTACATGTGACCACAGGACACAGGCTGATATTTAAAGTGATATCACTGAAAAAAAAAAAAGTGCTGTGCCCATTCAAAACACTTAAGAAATGTCTTAAGAGATGACTTTTAAAAAAACGAGAAAAAGTTATTGAAATATTTTCCATCTGCAAATTGGCAATCAAAATTTGCCATGCTTTTCACATCATAGTAAAATGTTGTTTTTCATTCAAAATTTCCTGTTTTCTATTCAAATTGAATGCATATTTCATCAACTTATTATTTAGAAATGGTAATGAAGTATTTAAATTAAAACCAGATCATTCACCTGTGGCATATGTTACCTCAAAGTTTGAGGTGGACTTTTTCCAGACTGTCAGCTGGCTTCACACACGGTTTCATGGAAAAACAAGGCCCTTTCTAGTGTTACGAATTTTCAAAGTCCTCTTTAAAATATGTCTTTGTTTTACTTTAAGATTTGGGTTGTTTTTTTTTCAATAGCATTTCTGGGCTTATTAGAATCTGTAAACTGTGCACAAGTATAATTTTGATAAATTTTTAAACAGCTAATATTTTTATTTGAATGATAAAATGACAGAGGAGAACTCCAATTAGGCCTGTTTGCACATAGAGTTGATTTCTCTTCTCTTTCTTTTTCCTTTTTTCTTTTTTTGAAGTACAGGACTGGAGAGAACAGCATGCATAATATGGTCATTTTATAAAAATCAGCTGTATTCAACTGAAAATGTAAACACTTTTTAATGCTGAATCTTCCCCCAAAGCCTTGGGTTGGCAGCTGGAAGTGACAGTCTATTTTCTGTTACAGTGACAGCTTAGAATGGAGATGGCTTTGCTCTAAGCAGCCTGATTTCTTGAATTGAAGAAAACTTTCCTATCTCCAAAATCCTCTTCAGCAAAGCTCCCTGGGGGGGCTTATTAATCTCAAAATCACAAGCCGGAGAATCCAACCTGACCTTTTGCCTCAGAAAGCCATGTGTTCCCTCGGCTGCAACTGCAGCCTGATGCTCCACTGAGGCGAAACTCCTAAGTGCCTTCCTTGCCATTGCTGATGTAAGGGGGCAGCGGGGGTTATTTCTTGAACGTCTCATAGCTGACCTACGCACCTTACTCTACAGACACCCTCCAAATTTACAGGGCATGACAAGAGAGTCTTCAACTGCTTAAAAACGATCCCCCTGATTAGATGAAAATGTCATGAATTCTGCTACCAAAGATTTTGCAATACATGGATTTGGAGTGCAGAGAGGAAAATGAAAGAAAGAAGGAAACAGAAAATATGAGAATGAAGGCTCTAAGTCATGTACTGTATATACACAGAGAATAAGGTAAAATAATTGTCATTTGTGGGAAGGGCGGCCCAAGATACAGAAGAGCAAGCTGTGCCCGAGATCCACGCAGAGCACTGTCATCTTCTGAAGAGGGTCCCCTCCCAGGGATGCTGGAGCAGGTGCAACTGCACCCCATGCAATCGGCGCCTCCTGCAGAATGCTCCCTGCACAGTGCTCCCGGCAGACACAAGCTTCGCAAGTCAAACCCTTGCTTATCTCTGAGACCTTCATAACCAGATGGTCACTATTTTTCTGATTGACCTTCCTCAATTAGTAGTGACTCCAAACTCTTCAAGTTTTGCTTCCTTTTTCTCCTCATGCCCCATGCTCTTTCAATCAAGTGGTTAATGACCTGGAAATCACTGAAGGTTCTGGGAGACCAGATGCCATCAAGGGGCCCTTTGCAAAGTGGACTTTTAAAAGGAATAGTCATTTGCTAACATATGCCATTAACACATTCTGATCAAGGTGTACCCATTTTCTAAAACAGAGGCTAGCCTGTCCTAAGCCTTCCTCTGGTGCAAAGGGAATGCTATTGTGTGGCTTCCATGGACACTATGAATATTCATAGTGCAGTCTTTTATTGAACATAGATTAATTACATTGGAGGCGGGAGATCTTTGCCAAAGCTTTCCCTCCCTTTTTTTCCTTTTCTATGATTCTAATTTTCTTACCTTGTGTGGAAAGAATATCCAAATAATGACTCTAGGATGCTGCTGGGACAGAAGCTAGCCTGCTGTCTGTTGAAGTTTCAAGTACAGTTTAATTTGACTCAATTAAACACATAATCTCTTTGAGCACCTAACTCAGCCCAGCACATGCCGAGTGCCATTAAGGGCTCAGAGGAGTAATCTCTGCCTCTAAAGATTGACCATCCATTTAGCGAAATAAGGCACAGTCACAAAATAAATAATTAAAGGAAAATTTAAATGAACATCCAAATGCACAGAAATACATGGAAAATAATGTATTTTCATGAATCCGTATTGAATATGCTTTAGATGTCTCAATAAAAACACAGTATTCTGTCTCCAACAAGAGTCATCTCACTGGATCCAGGAGAGCTCAGTGAGAGCAGAAGTGTCATGCTCCCTCCAGCCCACCCCGCAAGAGCATCACTGACAAAGTGGAGACGATGTACACAGAGGAAGGTAAGCAGTGTAACGGGGAGTGTGTCTCACAAGACAAACTCTGGTAGTAACTAAGGGCGCTTGACTTCCAAAAGACAAAACTAATCTGGCAGAAGAGAACTGCCTCCGATGATCTGAATGTTTATTTATGAGAAAAAGGGTTATATTTGTTCTCTGTTGCTGCCCACAGTCTAACTAAAACAAATGGAAAGGAATCACAAAGAAGCCAAATTTATTTTAATACATTATAATCTTTTGGGAAAACTAAGAACCATATACTGTATATCTGTTTCACATTTTAGAGTAAACAAAACCCAGCTGTATTTTTATAGTCTATGGTGGGAGTTATTCCTATTTTATAGATTTTTCAATTATACAGTGGAAGTTCTAAAACGTAGTGTTTCGTCCTTATAGTAAATGGCAGAGCTAAGAATTAAACCATGTCTTCTGGTGCTAAACCCTTAATTGAGCCATAACTAGCACTTTGGATTCATGCTGAAGACTGGGCTTGCTGTCTGTCACTGAAGGGACTCAAGCAGACACAGCAGGCCCAGCTGTGGGGGTCCCTAATTAGGTAGGAGATTTTTCTCGGACAATATCTCAACACTCCTGCAGCTCTAGGACATTATTTTTTTTTATTAGTTGTAGAATCTTCAAAGTGATTCATAAGACACTTTCTGTTAAACTTGTTCATGGCGAAGAATAACTTAGATCAGTTACGTTCAACTGGTCCTTTTCTTGTTTGAAAGTCCAAGCTTTCCAGGGCTGTCGTCTGTAAAAGCCCAGTTGGGCTTCAAGTTGGTACACTCTTATTCTGTACTTTAAGTTTCTAACAGATACCTAATGATAATTCTGCCTCAGTCCTCAGCCAACGTTATTCCTTTCAGAGCCTGAAGAGAATGAAGGCTGTAATTCTTGAGGAATAGTAATTCTTTCCCTCTTGCATCCTCTTCTGCAAACCCAATAATACATCAACAGCATTTTTGATGCTTTAAGAGGCTTAACGTGTGTACTTAGACTCACAATGAATCAATACCTACCAATCTCAATAAAGACTTTGTCTTACTTTTTAATTTGTCTAACATTTAGCCCACATTATTTTTTTTAGAGTTGCCAATGTCATCTCCCATTGGAGACTAAGATTAACCACCAAAATCCACTACACTTTACATTTCAGGTCTATTTTGGGGTGTTTATGAGATGCACTAAGTGCATCAGAAAGCAAGGAGCAATGCACAGCTACTGAATATTTCATGGCTTCTGCAGTCCAGGAAGTTGGTTGGGGGCATTTCTACATCCAAGCAGAAATCCACATTTGTAAATAAAGGTAGGCTGTGCCCATACATATGTAAAGCAGCAATTAAACCCAATAATTACTTCGGTTGGGATTTGGGGCCATATAGAACAGTGCAGGATGTTTGTTGGGAACTATGATTGCAGGTGACTTTCATGAATTTCTCTTGTCTTATTCTTAGGTGGATCATGGTTAAATTAGTTACCTGGGTGGACAGATATCTGAGTTTTTTATGATATAACAGGAAGAGTTTAGAAGACTTTTATATGAGGACAATTAGCATGCTGAAAAGTTTTAATCCAGGTCACAAAGTGTTAAATAAACTAGTGTCGTTGTGCCTGGAAGGAAGAGCAAAATAAGATATAGTAGCTCCACTAAAGGATGCAAAGAACTTTCTCATCAAAGAGGAGCTGCTGAGTTTCCATCTCACTTCAGAAGGCAGAATTAAGATAAGTAGAAGAAAAAATTTTATATCAATATAAATCACTTCTTTGAAATAATCATGATGGTAGAACATCAATTAGCTTGCCCTGGTCTCCCAGTCTCTGAAGCCTCAAGGGAAGCTGGAGGCATGCAAAACTGGAATGTGGAGGGGCAGGTTGCAAGATGAAGTGGGTGGCTGCCAAAGTCTTTTGTTCCTGAGTTGTGGACTCACGTTATCTTCTTAGAAGGGCAAATTTAAAGAAGAATGATGCTTGATGGGCACGGAATTAACATGATCTAAGTGTTAAGGTAAGGCAGTTCTGATATCTCCTAGAGCTCTCCCCTCAGACAGGGAAGATTACTCAAATACGTGATAGGAGTTCCTGATCTGACACTTAAGGTACATGAGCTGATCTCTGGCAACTCTTTTTCCACTGACTTTCTTTTTTTTTTTTTTTTGAGATCCCTTGCTGGCTGCCATCTTTATTTAGATCAACACACTCTTTCTTAGGTACCTTAATGAAGTATGCTCAGTAAGAAAATAGGACCTTATGTGTGTGATCAAACTTTGACACAAAATTTAATTATTTGGACTGAGATAAATAACTTATTTTCTGGAAATCACATCCTCTTGAGCCAAGGTTGGCTCCTGGAAGGGCTATCTCCAATATAACACTTACAGGCACCTAATTAAACATGGCATTCACCAATTCAGTAATTTCTCCTGGCTTGATCTCCCTCGTGTCTGATTTGGGTTCTCTTATTTTTGCTGGGATTCATTTGTTTCCACATTATTGATGTCTTTGGATTTCCTTCTCAAACTAGTCCCTTTTGGTTTCTGTTTTCATTTCTTTCTAAGATGAGGTTCCTTATATTTATTCCCTAAGGAACAGACACAGCAGTTAAGTAGAGGAAAAATATCTACCTCCTGCTTGTCTTATACCTGCTCCTACAGCAACAGGCTTCTGACTTGGCGATTTTAGCTGGTGCTTCATAGCAAATCCAGCACTATGCCTGGTGTACTCACTCTTCACTTCTCTATGAGGAATAGGGAGAAGAACAATTATTAACAATGATTTGGGTGAAGTCCAGCACCCTCCAGATCTATCATTTCTTTCATCACTGTTGTCAACTTGCCTCTTTCCTCTGTATCCTGGGAAAAGTTCTTAAGTTTTTCCTCCACATCACTGATTTAATTTTCAACATTGTCAAATCTGATTTTGCCATTCTTAATTTGGGTTTAAACTCTATTATTGCAACAGAAGTTTCTTCGCCTTTTCCAATAGTACTCCCTATTATTTTTTATCAGTCTATTGTGATTACATATAGCAGCTGATATTTATGGAGAACCTGCTATGTGCCAGTCCCCGTACCTGATACTAAATACTAAATAACGCGCATTACTCGACTGTTACATTGTATCTCCCACTACTGTACTTTCATTGGTCATCCTGCTTTTGACATAGTTTTTTACTTTTCTATAGCATTTTTCCTCTCTTTTGAAAATAACTTTCTACTTTTCTATAGAGGCCATATTCTGATACACTATTAAGAATTTGTCAATATTCTTTTGGATCAAAAAGCACCGAATTTTAACATTTTTCAGAGGTCTGTTTTTCCTCTGTCATCATGATAACATCTCTTTTTCTTGTGCCACAGCATTTCTCAGAAGCTTCCTTTCTGCTTGCTCATTTGAAAATGTGTGAATCTATCTGAACCTCAGTTTCCCCGTGCTGCTTGGTCCCCACTGTTAGTTCCCTGAACGGGAATACTTAGATGATAATCTACAATATCTAACATGTCCTTCTCCTTAGGTTATTTGTTTCTCTGGTTTTGTTAAGACTAACCTTCCAGAGTGCAGTATATAACTCTCCACACTCCTGTCATGTATTTGGCACACTGTCATTTTCTGTGAATTACAATTATGAATAGGTTAAAAAAAAAAAGATGGTGGGATAGTGGGCTCCTGATCATCTCAAAATTCAGCAGCTGGATGGTGGAATAATCTGTTCCCAGCTTTGTCTGGTGCAGACCTTCATCTCAATCAGGGGAGGGTGCAGAAAGTGCATGAGTTTCACGTGCCTCCCTATTGGTATCTAGGACAACAGACTTGGTAGATTTCAGCAAGCCAAAAACCAAAATGTCAGTATTTTTTTTCTAATGAACCTTATTTTTTCTTGGCTTTGTCCTCAATAAAATTGGTGTTTTTTATTTTTTTCCATCTTCATAAATGTTTTGGTTAGAATGTTAAGGAAGCTATATCTAAGCTCTTTGCTAGGAATCATTTCAAACCATTAGCTTTCCACTCCAATTTCTCTATGTAATGCCGAAAAGCTGCAGAGGTGAGTAGAGAAAAAAAAAATCAGAAGGTCAACAAAATATATCCCAGGATTAGAGGATAAGACATATGAGTTCAGACATAAGGGATGAAATTTATACAGTCTACAAAAGAGAGGTCTCTGAGGTAAGCTCTTTATGACATGATCTATAAATATCATCAAGGTAACAAAATAAACAAAGCAAATTATTTACAGTCACAAAAGATAATAGGACAAGAATGATTGAATCCAAGTGAGGGAAAGTTTACAATAGGTTGTAAAAAGAGAGTTTTTAGCTGAAAGCAAAAGCAAGCAATAAAACTAACATACAAAAGTCAAGATCTATCACAGACTTGTGGTAAAATATAGTAAAAAAAAAAAGAAAGAAAGAAAACCTTACAGGAATAAGCAAAAATTGCATTTATTTAAAAAAAGGTGTATGGTTGTTAAATAATCATTGTAAAAATTAAGAACAAATCTTGATATTTCCTGTTCTCTACTTGTAAGACAAGCTATTTGTTTTAAGCTATATGTAGCTATATATATAGCTAGTTTTATGTATAATTAATAGAGTTTGTTAGAAGAAATAAGACCTAGTGTTTGATAGACCAGTATGGTTACTATAGTTTATAATAATCTATTATATATTTCACAATAGCTAGAAGAGAATAATTCCACTGTTTCTAGCATAAAGAAAAGACAAATATTTAAAGTGATGGGTATCCCAATTACACTGATTTGATCTTTACAAATTATATGAATGCATTAAATTATCACATGTACCCCCAAATACATACATCTATGATGTATCAACAAAAAAATCAAATATATATGCATAATTACAGTAACAATTGCTCCATATGACTATTGTGTCCACCGTATCCTAAAAATGATTCCTCATTGATTCTCTAACCATTTGAAGTCATATCCTCAACAAGGACAATATGTGATCTTATCCCACTCTTTTCTGTTCTCATCAAACTTCGAAATGAAAAGTATATATGTCTATGCTTAACTCCTCCACTCCTTCTCATTCTATCAACTCTAACTATCTGATGTCCATTCTCACTTTTCTACCAAGATTGCTCTGTGTTCACTAATAAGCTCTTACTTTTCAAATAAAAGTAACATACTGTTACTTTTATTTTTACATGACCAATCTGAAGCATTTGATAGCATTGACCAACATTTGCTTCTTTAAGGCTTTCTTTGCTTGGATTCTATTCTCATCATGGCTTTCCTAAGTCTCTGTATGTTTCTTCTTTATCCTCTTAATAATAGGAATATAGACCTTAAGGGATTATTTCATAGATTCAATAAGAAAATGCACAAAAAATTCTTAGCAAAGTATCTTGAACAGAGAACTTAATAAATATTATCTTTGTCAATTATTGTCCATCTGTCCCTTCCATAAAGGCATCCTTTGATCTCCCCTCTTTCCAGCAAGCACTTCATAGAGAATCTCATCTCTTGCTGTGTTTTCAATTACCACTAATAAGCTGAAGATTTCCTCATCCATAATCTATATCTCTAAGTCTCAGCCTCTCCCCTGAGTGCATAATCTATGGTCTGAAACTTTCTGTGCATATCTAAGCAGATAAAAATTTAAATCATTATTCACATCTCCCTCTTTACTTTATCCTGCTCATTCTTTCTCAATTCTGTATCCTGAGATACCACAGAGATGATACTATTACCTGAGTAGTATAGCCAGTAATCCAAGCAAAAAACCTCAGCCATCTTCGATTTTTGTCCCTTTCTTATTCCCATGCACCTGTGGAGTACCAACACTTGCCAATTTTTCTTCAGTCATGTGATATGGGTCACATTCCCCTTTCTCAGTTCCTCATCCATGGACCTAGTTCACCTAGTCCAGATTGTCATCTCTCTGCTGGACGACTAAAGGAATCAGCTAGCCATTTTATTAGCCCCTAGCTTCTCCTCATTGTAATCCACTTTCCATACTACCTCTAGAGAGAGCTTTGCAAGCTTTGTAAATCACACACCTGTTAATATTATTACATTTTTGCTTAAAAACCACACCTGTATTCACATCACCTGCTGGGTAAGTCTAAACTTCTCAGAATGGGGGAGGAAAAAAGACCATCACAGCTTACTTTCCAAACTGTCTTTACAGTTTTGTCTTCTGCCACCCTCCCACACACAGCACACACCAGACACAACAACATTCCCAAAGAATTACATGTCCTGTCTTCCATGCTTTTGGGAGAAACTGTGCATCTCCCACATGGACCTGTCCTTAGCTTAACTCATGTTCACACTCTATGGGGCTGGAATGACCAAGACCACCCCAAGCTCCATTTCTTTCTTCCTTGGAAGGTACTTGACAAATGAGTAAATTTTCTAATGTTAAATTGTCTGTCATTAATCGTGTTCCCAGACACTGAGTTTACATCATCTCATTTGAATCTCACACAAAAAAAAAAAAAACCACATATATTAGGTTTCTATATTGAAGATGTGGAAATAAAAGCTCTGAGAGATAAAAATATTTGTGCATTATCACACTATTAGTAAGTTGGTAAAAAAGGTTAGGGTCATAATGAGGTTATCCTTCATCCAAAATCTGAGTGTTTTTCTGCTACTGTAGGAGGTCATAGTAGGCTATTTTGTAAAGTGGTAAACTCTCTGATACTCAGTACTCAAAGAATAGATCAATAATTATTGATTATGGGATATCTTCCCCAGATGAAAGGCTATACTGTGTATATCTAAAGCACCCTCCGATTCTAAGTTATGATCTCTCAGGGGATGCTAAAGCAGATTTTCAGAACCGACCGTGATAGATATGTAGCATTATTTTAAGTTTTAAGCTAGAAAACAATAATTTTAATGTAAATAGCAAGGCTGTGTACTGGCATTTTCAGCAGAATATAAAATTATCCAAACACAATATTAAAAAGCTTGATTACCTATTCAGTCTGATACAGTTCTATTTTGTGCATTGAGGTAGTAGGTTCTTACTTATCCAGAATTTGAACATAATAATATATTCAAGATATTCAAAAATTCAAATTGATAATGAACTGTTATCTATAAGATAAAATTATAATAAATAGATTGTATCAAAATTATATTAAACAACATTAACATTTCTTAGACATTATATTGTAGGATCTTATATAGCCTCAAAGTCATCACTATATATATTAATTATAATTATACTATACACATGTAAAAATAAAAAAATGATTGAAAGGTCTGGTTAATAAAATGCAGATGGAAAATTTGTGTAATATTTACCTGAAATTTACCACTATAAAGTAATTTTGTTTCCTATAGTTTAAATGTTTTTGTCCATGTTTTTAAACAGCCTTAGCCTAATAGTTTTTTCCTTACATGGTGAAAGTCAATTTTGACTGACTGAACAGAAAAAATTTCAATCAGTAGTAACTATATCAGATTTCACTATGAAGTATATTGAGCAAAAAAGTCTTAACAATTTTTTATTGGTCATGTACAACATATTAGGACCTGGGCCCAGAACCAAGAGAAATCTAAAGAGCAAAATGGAACAGGAGCTCCTCTCTCAAGCAGGTTACAATTTAGTAAATTGTGGAATGCTAAGTGTCAAATTAATGACTCAAATAATAATAAATATTATAGAAATTTAGCTGAGTTCCAAATCACTATAATTTGAGAAAGCCAATAAAACTTAATGGAAGAAAAGTAACTTGAGCCAGACCTTCATTTTTCTCTAATCAGACATCTATATTATTCACTGTTCTAATTCAAAGTGGGTACCATGCTTTGCTTGAAGAAAAAATTGATACATGCAACCAAAAACATTTGTACCCCCATAATATTTTGAAATTTTAAAAAAGAAAAAGAAAATGAAGGAAGGAAAAACCAGGAGATTCACATCAATTAATCAAAAGAGGCCCAGCTGAACTGAGTCAGCATGGTAAGGAAGCCCCCTCAGCTTTAACCCATTAAAGTAACCTGCTTAACTTTATGTTAATGGATCTTATTTTTGCACTCTATTTCCTTATTCTTGCTCAAACTGCTTTCCAAAAACTGCCATGTTCAGTGTAGCTTTTGCCTATTTTGTAGACTAGATGTTGCTCAGTTCATGAATTGCTAATAGAAAACAATTAGGTCATTAAAAGGCAATATAATTTGTTGAAATTATGTTGACAGTGTTAAATCCTAGAGGGGTAAAATTGAATATAGCAGAGGTCATGACTTTTTAGTAAGGTGGTGTGAAATGTAAATAAATCATTATAATAAATACAGTAAGTGCTCTAATGAAGGAAAACGTGGCTTTGCAGACAAAGGCATGAGAAAATCCATCTGCCAGTGCCTGGAGAGGTAAGAAAAAAACTCAGGATGCTCTGAACTTCTCTTCTATAGACTTACCACCTTGATTGGTTGCCTTAGAACTTCCTAAAGGAGTTTAGAAAGACATCCGTACAAATAGAGCTAATGCATTCCTTTTGAGGGAATTGCTTGTTAAATTAGTTTTCCTTTTTGCCATCTGAGAAGGACTGGGGAGGTGAACAGCAGCAGCACATGGAGTCAAAGTGGAGTGTACTTGGACCCTGCTCAGCGAGTCAAGTGGCTATGAATAAACACCGAACACCTGAGTCTTAATTTGATGGAGATGAACACTCAAAGGGAATGATGTGCCATCCAAAAAGGATGGCAATTGCCAGGGTAGGTTAGAGGAAACGAATGCAGACTCCAATCATTTAATACTTTTCCTGAGTGTAAAGCATCTGTCAGGAAATGATTTTGGTTTCTTAAGGGCTCCATTTGCATCAGCTTTTATATACCTGGGTGATACTCCCCCCCCCCTGCCCCCCGCCCCAAACACACACAAATGCATAACACAGACTTTTGACTGCATTATTCGAGGCAGGAGACAGGCAAACTAACAAAAGTTACTAACTAAAGCTGAAAACCAGTAGCATTAGAATGCTTCAAAATTTAGTCCTCATCGGGAGGATTTTTTGCGCTTAGTAATTCAGGGGAGGGAACTAGGGTGAGGTGCCTTAAAATTTCAGAGAAGGGGTAGACAAAGAGGCTTTATAGCTAGAAAACTCTCCCTACACTTTATGTTTTATTTTTTTTTTCTTGCATGTAAATAGGGAAAAATCCTACTAACTTTCATATGAGTCAATACATTAACACTGACAATTGAGAAGGAAGACAATTCAGCAGTGAATTTCCCTTTTGTAGTGTTCATTCATATTTGGCAAACCATTCATTTGTTTACTGTGATGGGACATTTCCATGTATTCCTTTCTCTTAATCAGCATTAAAATAAATGTGGCAAATAAAGAACAGGACCAAGGACACATCTGTCATGACAATTCCGATGCTTTTCTACCAAATCAGAATGGCTGACATGGAAAACAGAGTAACAGATGGTGGGATAGCTAGAGAGGCACATGATTTGCTCAAGGTCATAAGAATTCCGGCAGCACAACTAGAAATAAAAACCAGAAAGACCTTGAAGCGAAATGCTATTGTTTATTCATATCATTTCTATTGAGGAATAAAGTTTCAATTAAACAATTACGAGATAATTATAATACAGCCCAGTTCTTCGTTAGCTCCAATCATGCAAATGATAGTTTTGTTGGAAGAAAGGCAAGTAGCCCACGTTGTCTGTCTCTATTGTATGGAGTGTGAGGGCTACATTGGAACGTGAGACTGGAATAAATGCTTTGTATCCCTATGTGCTATTCTAATCTATTGGGTTGCACTTTTTAGCCATCTGATGTATGAATATGTGTACAAAAGGGTCAGTCAGGTTGACATCTTAGGTAGATTTCGCTGATGTCTGTCTATAAGATGAATCGAACACTGTGAAAGGGAAGAAAGGCCAGGGAGCTTGTAGTCAGGGAGGAAAAGCTATGGAATTGTTTCAAGTATGAAGGTCAAATATTAGAAGAGATAGAACTAAAGCTAGAACTTGGAGAGTGGGGATGCTCCCTACAAAGATGGAAAGTAGTGTTGACTTTATTTATTGAGGATGAGGGTGATGTCTTTCTGGACATACTGAGGTGAAGATACAAGCAGAGTTTTGATGAAAACATCGAGGAGGAAGTTAGATTCACTTCTGCAGTTCAAAGGGAAAATTTGGTCCGGAGTTACAAACTTGGCAGTTGCCTACAGAAAGGTGATAAATTGACCTACCACAGTGAGTGAATTTGCAATCAAAGGGTAGAGAAGATGAAAAGAGAATTGGGAATAGAACCATTAGACAAGGTTTCATTTAAAACTGATGCATGATCCATAAAAGAAAGAAATTATAAATTGGACTCATCAAAATTTAAAACTTCTGCTCTTTGAAAGATACTGCTAAGAAAAGCCACAGACTAGGGGAAAATATTTGCAGAACATGTATGTGATAAAATGCTTACATCCAAAATAATGAATTCTCAAAATTCAGTAAGGAAACAAACACCTTGGCATAAAAATAGGCAAAATACTTGAACAGATACTTTGACAAAGAAGATATACAAATGGCCAACAAACACATAAAAGGATGATCTCTTCTTCTCTGGTGAGTGTTTATAAACAGTGAACTGACAGCACCACTGATTCAAAATAATAATAATAATATCATATACCTATGTAGTGCTTATAACTTGACAGACACTGTTTTAAGCACTATGCAAACATTAACTCAGTTAATGAGTTATGGTTTTAATTAACTATTTTATAGATAAAGAAACCGAGGCACAGAGAGGTAAAGTAATTTTCCCCAGGTCATGTAGCTTGTAAGTGGCTGAGCCCAGGTTTGAATATAAGCAATCTGGCTCCAAAGCCTGTGCTCTTGAGTTTGCCAATGTGCAGTCTCTTTAATGACCAGCAAGGAGATATTGAGTGGCTACTCAGTGCTCAGCACGTGATCATACACTATAGAGTCATAAAGAATGGATTAAATATAGTTCATTTCCTAGAAGAGCTTAAAATCTACATAGAAAGACGAGCCTATATGCACACCAAACACTTGACTGCATCTCATCGTGATTCATGTTTTATAATCAGAAAATAAGCCATAAACAGACAGAACATCATGATCTTGGTTGAAAGACATGATCTAACTGTGACAATTAGGAATTATTGAAGACATCCTAAGACCTCTATAGTTTAGAAGTTCTTCAGAGAAAAGTAAAGACCCCAAAGCTTTAGCAGAAATCAAATAAGGGATAAGAGTTTGGACATTGTAAAAATAGTCTTCTATTTTATACTACTACTTTTATACTACCACAATTGTCAGTAAAAATATTTATCAATTGTCTCTTTCATGCTTGACAGGGTCCTCGTGTTTTAGGTTGTTTCTAATAACTTAGTGTAAACAAATATGATCCATGTCCAAACACAATGATCTAATTCAATTACCTTTCTGTGTTAGAACTGCAACTGTCAAGTGAACTGAAACATTTGCTGCTGGCCGAGTATTATTTCAACAGCACTAAAGACCCATCCTTAAGAGCCTTGAGTTACTGTTTTGTTTTGTTTGTTTTGTTTTTGTTTTTGTTTATTTTGTTTTGTTTTTCCCTTTTCCCAGAAAGAGAAAATTGCAGGAGGATGGTGATAAGAAACAAGGACATATGCAATAGAAATCCTTCTTAATTAGTTGATTCTGATTAAAAGAAGACAGTGTCTTTGAAGTTGTAGCTACAGCTAGTCAGCCTGTGAGACACAGCATCTCCCATGAAGTCTCAGAGTCACTCCATTCTAGCAGCCCAGCCTGGAAGGAGTCACATATGTGTGTGTCTCTAACAACTGCGATTGTGCAGAGGGCGGGCAGGAAGGAGAAAGGAAAGAGACAGAGAGTGAAGAAGAGAAATTGAATCAGAGGAGGGAAGAAAACAAAAAAGCCGTGGGGGAGGAGGGAGAAAGAGAGAGAGAGAGAGAGAGAGAAACCGTGGGAGACGTGAAAGAGTGAAGGGATTGGAAGGAGGGGGGGATGCAAAAGCCAGATTTTTATTGGAAGCAATTGAAGTGGTTGCTATGAGACCCGCTCGAGCAGAGGACCAGCAGTCAGCCCGACGCTGATGGTTCTTACCTCGCACTAAACCTTTCCTTTGACACAGTTTTAGAGTTGTTAATATCCGAGCAACCACCTGACACGGGTGACTTTTTCCTTCTTTTTTTCTCCTCCAGTCCCTCGGGTAAGATGGAGGTAGAAAATGAAGCCAGCTGCTCTCCGGGCAGCGCATCAGGCGGGTCCAGAGAGTACAAGGTGGTAATGCTGGGAGCAGGGGGAGTTGGTAAAAGCGGTAAGTTTTCACACCAAATGCTGGGGAAGTAGGGACCTCTATAGGGGCAACTCTATAGGGTGAAAAAAAAATGATATCGTTGATGCTGTTAGGGGTTAGCTCTTGTAGTTAAACACAGAGTGTCTGTCTGGCAGGATGTTCAAAAGTGTCAGGACTGTTAGAGCGATGCTGATGAGTCAGGAGAATGCAAAGACAGCAGCGATGATATACAGAACTTTAAAAGGATAATTGTTTCCTTTGATTTCATGCTGGGTGGTATTTGCTCTTAATTTACATGCCTTTTAAAAAATCTTAGTAATAACAATATTTATTAAATAGCCATGATATGAAAAAGGTGTGCTCCTGTTATCAAAAATATTCACATCAAGAAAGAACTGCTGTAAATACTCAGTTAAACACAATGGCACAAACACAGATACATACTCAGGATTATCAATGCTGATTGTTGCGTTTGTTCCTTTTATTAGGAGGTTCCTGTCTCCTTTTCCTTGTATATGGTGTGACATAGCATCTGTGGGCTTTGAATACTGAAAAGAAAGTTGGTTTTTGAAAGCGACAGTGATTTAAGAAATATATTCATTGTACATCCAGTGCAGGTGATCAAACTAAACTTTGTGGTTAACTGAATTAAAGGAGAAAGCTGCAAGAATAAAGAAGTCTGGGGTGGTAATTAATGTGAAAATTAGTAAATTTGTTTTGGTACATAAATAACAGAAGTTGTCAGTGGTTGGAGTTCTTGAGGAACTCAAAAGTGCAAATATAACAAATTAAAGAAATAGATATGTAGTAGTGTTTGAGGCTGATTAAATGTTGGATAGCTTGGAGCTGTGTATATCACTAGAAAATAAACAGATAAATATAGCTTTTTATATAAATATGAAATATCCACACTGGGGATACGTCTTTGGGGATATTAAAAGACAAGAAATATTAGAATTAACATGGACAAAAGGTATGAAAACAATTCAATAGTTTTAGTGCTTGACAAAACAAAAATTAAGTTGAAGACAACATTCTTGGCAGAAGAAACTAAAAAGCTAACTACTTTGGTGGTGTGTCCACAAGGAATGAGAAAGCAGAACAGTGACAAAAGAGGAAAGAGATTGTGACTTTAATGGACAGCAAAGGTAAAGAGGTCAGAAAAATAGCAAGCCACATAAAATTGAGCACTCCTGACTCTCCCCACCCCAAAAGGGAATTACCATAAAAAGGAAAGAAATAGGTAGCTCTGGATGTTATTAGTAGCTAAATGCTTGTCAAGGTGAGAAAAATTAGTCATCTCTTCCAAGAAGGAAATGTGAAATGAAAAGCTTTGCAATTGTATATGAATGAGGAATTTTTTAAAGGCTATCTTTTGTTTAATGTAACAGTTTGAGAAGGAAGGAATCAAAATAGGTGAGAATTTAAAGAAGGAGGGAAAGTAGGAGGAAGGAGAAAGAGTATATATTCTTATATAAAATAGAGTTATGCTTTAGAAGAATACAGTCAGTCAGACACAATAAGGAAGAAGAAACCAGGTGAGAACAAGATATCGAGACAGAAACAGATCTGAAAAACAGGCAAGAGGCCAAACAACAGAAAATGCCACCAGCAGCTTGTGAGGTCTGGAAGATGCTGCAGTAGTCACATAGTGTACCCCTGTATTACCTTTGCTGGCTTGGTATTTTCTTGTTTCATCAGGAGCTTGGGGAATGTGGAAATAGAGTGACTAGTATTTAGCCCACTTCATTTCATTTCATAGGAAATAGAACTTAGAGAGAAGAATTGTTGGACAGGAACTTCCTCCAGCAATACACATTTCTTGTGATATTATGATATTATAATAGTGATTTAATGTCTCCTATTTTGATGTCCTCCCAGTATTATTTGTACTGACTGACCATTGTTACCACTCCAATGACAAGGGCTTTCCAACATAATACGTGGCTGCCAGAGTGGCCTGGCTTGCTCTCACCTTTGCTTTGTACAAAAGAAGCCAATTCATAATTAAATACTTGAGCAAGACTTTTCCAGTGGGATAAAACGACAGGAATGGCCAGCTTACCCTCAGCAGAGGTGAAGAACAAAGCAGGGTAAATTGTTCAATTGTATTGATTATATAAATGGCAGATTTTGCTATTACTCCAGAGAATATTGCTCACACTACAATCCCACATCTGGAAAATGCTGCCCTTATGGAGAAATGTTTGGAATCACAATGATCAAATTATATCTGGTCCTTGGACTTTCTCCCTATGATTTAGCTGATGCTATCAGTATGTAAATATTCAAGTGTTGATTCTCAATATTAACCTTCTCTTGAAGTTTAAAATATTGGCTTTAAAATGAACTAAATATTTTTGAAAGCCACTTTTTATGTAGCTGAAGATCTAGATCAACAGAGGTGTGTGAGAAGATTGTGCATGCCCCTGTACAGTGGGTTGTGTGAAAGGACTCCCAGGAGAGCTCAGCTCTTCTGAAGAAACTAAAGAAAATGCATCCAGCTATCATCTGTTTCCAATTCTGAGAGTCAGGTCTGAGTTAGCTTTAAACATGGATGAGAAACTCAATTTACTGTGACCATAATTTTTAAATGAATAAAATCTTGGAGCTTTTGGAGATTTCTATGCTTACTGAGAATTAGGTTTTTTTAATCCATATTTTACTAAAATATACTTCTGTGAGTAAGAACTTTGGAAAAGATTTGCAGCCTTACTGGAATAAGAATTTCCACAAGATTTAGAATATGACAGTGAATAAATGTGCTATGTGTGAGAAATTGCAATACAGTTTACTGAGCACATATTATGCGCAGGCCTATACTAGCTACTATAGAGGGGAAAGATGAAGCAAGTGAACACTTATGAAGCCCTACTGTGTGGCAGGTATGGGATACCTGTACTTCATGCTTATATTCAGTCCTCACCACAAACTGAGTAGGTTTTTCCATTTTTACAGATGGAAAAACTGAAGCCAAGAGAAATAATTTATACCTGGTCACTGGGGGTAATAAGTTATAGATTTTTGTGATGTTTCATCTAACTCTACTCCATTATGTTTAACACCCTGAGGAAGAAGAGCAAAGAGTTCCACCTATCACTATTAAGAAGAAAACAAGGCTATTTAATACACTCTCTCTATCTTGAAAGTTATATTTAGAAAAGATCTTAACCATCTAGAATATTATTCTCATTTATACATTTATGCCTCTTTAATCTTTAAATAATCTAATTAAACACTACGCATAATGCTTCTATTCTGTATGAATATAAAATATATACTTGTACTTATATTTATATAATTAAAAATTGTACCTACTATTGTCCCAGAGTGTTATTAACTTCAGAGAAAGCAGGGATGCACAAGAAATAGTCCCCTCCCTATTTGGATGATGGAGAAATTGGGGACTTGAGAATTGAAGGGACCTGCCAAGTTTATTTGTACAGTAGTAGCAAATGCAAATCTAGACTGTAGCCCTCCTGATCCCACGTAAGCTGTTTTTCCACTACTCTCTAATTTTTGCACAGGATAAAATGAATCAAAATTGGACCATATAAAGTAACAAATATGTATACAAATTAGCAGATACATAGGATGAACAAGTCAAAAGATCTAATGTACAACATGAGGACTATGGGTAATAATATTATGTTGTATTTGGGATTTTTGCTAATAAATAGATTTTAGCTGCTCTTGGCCCCAAAATAAAAAAGAGTAACTCTGTGAGATGATGGATATGTTAATCTGCTTCACTATTTTACCACCTATAATTATCCTATATCATGTTGTATACCTTATATGCATGATAAAATTTATTTTAAAAATAATAAAGTTATTACTCATGATGAGAAAACTACTTATAAAACATCCAATGAAAAAGTGTAGAACATAAATATATATGCATATAAATTTGATGAAATAACATCATATAAATTTGCGTCCTGCAAACACAAACTGTGACTATATCTAAAAATAAAAAAAGAAAAAACAAAAAATAAACCAATTATCTAATGAATTTGATGTACCTTAGGCACTTTCTTAGCCTTCTGGCTTACTTTGTTCTACTTCCCACCATTCCCTCCCCTTACACACAAAAAAGAAAAAAAAAAGAATAGATAAAATCTCAAGGATATAGTTTAAGAGTTTTATGGAATCTAAATAGCTCTTCCAACTATTTTAAATATGGACCTTTCTCTGTCTCTGTGGTTTGATCCAGAATGGCTCTTCCCCAGTGGCAGAGCACGATGAGCTTGCTGCTTGCTTTTCTGCATTCACATCTTGCTCTCTCATTGCAGACTCAAATGATTCAGCAGATCTTATCCAATAATCATACAATCTTCTTTTCCAAAATACATTTTACCTGTTATGTTTTATGACCTTATTTTATAATATAATCATTTAAGGAGGTGAGTAAGTCATCTATTCCCTATGTTCAGATGAGGTATCTGAGGTACATAATTGTCAAGGGGTTTGTCCAAAAATACACAGAAGTCAGAAAGTCAGGAAGTAAGGGCTAGAAATTAACTCACGTTTTCTAACACTAAATTGTTTTTCCATCAAATTGCACAGGAAAAATACAGAGAGTATCCAAATATCATATCAAAGCTACATGCCCTTCTCTGGTCCCTGGGACATATGTGGGAATTATTTTGGTGAAATTTTGTCTTAATATATGTTTTCAAGTGAAATATGTATGAAACACTATGCAAGTCATTGAGAAGGGAGGAGTATTCATAACTATGATTTCAGAAATGATCCGTGCCCTTTGGGAGTGCACCCCCTCATAGTAGAAAATATACTCTAATGAGTACTACAAAAACAATAAGTTTCTATTAGACTTCTAATGTAAGAGCTGTGGAAACTCAGAGTTAAGGGATGGCTGAATCAGGGATGCAAAAGTTGGCAAGGAACCACAGCAGAGATGGTATTTAAATTGTGTATTAAAATATGAGGAGGATTTTTCTGAGGCTGAGTAGGGAAAGTATAGGAAGAAATGAGGAGGGGAATTTAACAGACACAGTATGTACAGGGGTGAAAAGGAATGTGAGGGCTTGTAATTTTTTGTGAAGGGATCTTGGTAACTTAGTGTTTTTTAGGGGATAGTTGGAAAAATCTCTCCTGAAATTGGCTCAATGCATACCTTAGGACAGTGGTCCCCAACTTTTTGGCACCAGGGACCAGTTTCATGGAAGACAACAGATGGTTTCAGGATGATTCAAGCGTATTACATTTATCGTGTAGTCAAACCTCTCTGCTAATAATAATCTGTATTTGCAGCTGTTCCCCACTGCTAGCTTCACCACCTCAGCTCCACCTGAGATCATCAAGCATTAGATTCTCATAAGGAGCACGCATGCAACCTAGATCCCTCGCATGTGCAGTTTACAGGAGGGTTCGTGCTCCTATGAGAATCTAACGCTGCCACTGATCAGACAGTGGAATTCTGGGAGTGAGATGCGAGCAATGAGAATTGGCTGTAAATACAGATGAAGCCTCACTCGCTGGCCCACCATTCACTTTCTGCTGTGCTGCCCAGTTCCTAACGGGCCACAGATCCAGTACCAGCCCAGAGCACGGAGACTGGAGAACACGGCCTTAGGAAACTGAAATGTTACACAAAACAAGTAAGTTGAAAACATGAAAAGTATTAGGAAACAAAGAATTTATTAGAATGCATCCATTGTGAACTCTTTGTAAAGAGAAAACTCATTTGTAAAATAAACAAACATAGTCTCCCCCATAGCCTTTTGCAATTTGTCTCTTTTGTAAATTCAGAGTTTTGTGCAGCAGGATTTTATAAAAGGAAAGCAATAATAATATTTTCTGAGGTGAACAGAAAGCAGCACACAATGAATTCCAACTTCAATGAATTGGTGCAAGCAGGTAGAAAGTCCAGCCTTTATCTAATGAGTTAAATCAAGGCAAACAACCAAGTGCATCATTCTCGTCTCTGAGGCTCTGTGTTTCATGTTATTAGCAGAACTTTGGGTCTGACAAAGCTGAACAATGGTCACATCAGGACCATGTGTTATCCTGACCCTGTGTATTTGCAATGGCAAAAGAAACAAGAATAAGGGGGAATGAAAAAAAAGTAAGATTTTAAGATTCTGTTCTTACCCTTAATTGTTGTCACTCCAGTTATACTGAGGACCATCACTCATTACAATACTGTCAGCAAGAATTAGTCAAAGGCCCAATATGGCTCAGTAAAAAAGTACTTTGGTACTCATTCAAGTAATGGTTCAACGCATAATTTGGGCAAAGGGTGTTGACTGGGCAATATTTCCAAGATTATATTCACTCTACAGATTTTAAATTGATGAAAGAGAGTCACTATGGCTGCATGTCTGTACTGCGTGCTGTGTCTGTACTAACTATAACTGGAGATGAATGAGCATGTGGCAATCCCTAAACTACCCACACATTGCTGGGCTCCTTCCTTTTACACATTCACCCTGCTGCCCTAATGCCCAACAGTCTATCATATATACCTGCCCTCATTGACTCCTCACCTCGATCTTGTGAGGAAGGCTTTATTGTCTGCATTTTATAGATGAGAAAACTGAGGCACGCATGCCCACACACATATAGTATGGCCAGAGACACAGAGATACTAAATGGTGAACCCAAGGTGCCTACACATGTATGACTAGGTCCAATGCTTACACTATTTTCATTTTTTCACCCTGAGAGTTTTAATTTTATTTCTTGAGAAGATGATATAGGGAACCTGAGTTCTAACTTCAGCTGCATCTTCATTGATGTATTTTAGACATCAAACGAAATCATCTACATCAAAATACTTTTAAAAATTTAATTTTCTACATAAACAACAAGTGGTGTTACTCTTATTACATGGGGTAGAGGGAAGCATTGGGAGTTCTAACCAAACATTTCAGAATGCAGGCATCAAAGACTCATTTTGTTCTTGTCCATTCAGGGACCCTCTGAGGTCTTGACCACATAGAGAAAGGATGACAATTTCCTCAACTAGAGAAAATCAAGTAACCCTGTAATTATAAGAACTTATGGAAAATGGGGATCATGCCAATATGGAGAAAGTAAACAGAGTGATAAATATGTCAGGAAGATTTTTGAAATCTAGTAGGTGCTGATCTATTTTAGAGAACATATTTTCTCTAAATATATACATTATAGAGTAATTGATGAAAACTACATGTCACAAATGGAAAATACATTCCTTGTCCATTTATTTAATAAGAAGTGAAGAAGTGTGTGTGTGTGCACGTGCACACATGCACGTGTGCCTAGACTGATGAAAAGCCCAAGACCATTACCAAGAATAAAACACAACCTGCCCTGTCTACTTGTTGTAAAAAAAAAAAAAAAAAAAGATGCATAAACAAATAATTGTGAGGCAATGTGGTAGTTACAATGATAGTGATGTACACGTGATATTTTGAAAGCAATGTGAACTATGGCTTAGGAAGTTCAATGACCTACCATGCATTGTTCAGCTGTTCAGCTCTAGCGATGAGACCAGAGTCTCTTGACTTCCTGAAGCATGAATTTTTTCCAGTAGGCCATGCTGTCTCCTGTAAGCCAGCATAAAATCTGTTTCTCCTAACTGGAGATCTGGCAACTGCCAATGACTAATTGCTTCCGTGTGTGTGTGTGTGTGTGTGTGTGTGTGTGTGTGTGTATGTTTACAGTGTTGTAGAGTTGTGACTGTACACACTGACAGATGACTTTCCTCTGCACTACTTACATGCATGCAAGATACTCTCTTATCAATAAATTTGCAAAGCATGTCAATGATTTCAACTCAAATCACTCAAGCTTTGCTTATAAATGCCAGCTTTCTGATGACAGTGACCAAGCAGTGCCATCTGTCCTTTTGGTTTGTCAGCAGGCACCAACTAAGCGCCATTGCTGGCAATTGTACCTACCAGATCATCACTTCTGCCCTTTCTGCTGCCCATAACCCTACTCCAGCTAACACCACAGCATTGGCGGGTATGAGAATATTGACCTGTTTTGGTCTCCACACACTCTCAGGCATTTCAGCAGCCTGTCACTGCCAAGGGTATTGGGGAGATAAAAGTGTGTGCTTGATTCTCCCTAGGGTATGTGTGAAGGATGGAAAGCTGAAGGGGATGAGGGGAGGGTGGGTGGCTTCTCTGGGGATGTTGTACTGAGAGGGGAGTCAGAGAAAAGACAAAGTTTGCAGTCCCGGGGAAAAAAAATCTTAATTGACTAGAATGAAATGATGTAGAAAACTTAGGGTCTCACCATGAAACACAAGACAAGGCTTTTTAACCACTGTAGTTAGGTGAGTTATATTGGTGGTGGAGGGAGGATGGGTTTGATCAGAAGATCACTTGTATACGGAAGTCAGTGTTTGGGTACTGAATGGACCAGAAATCCTTAGAAGTTTACCAGACCACAGTTCCCCTTAATATGCGTTAAAATGAGCAACATAAAGGTGTGCCTGTGTGTGCATAAATCTGTGTGTGCTCACAAGGGAGGAATGATTTTTGCTTTGTCCAGACTATTACTCTTTCAATTTCTTCCTGCAGTGAATAACAAAGAATGAGTTAACACTTTTGAGTCTTCCCTATACCTGGCCCTGTTCAAAGTGCATCATATGCGTTCATCATTCATCAAATCTCACCAAACCCAGCAGTGCAGGCATGGCAAATGTCTCTAATTTACAGATGAGAACAGGGAGGCTTGAAGAGGGTAACTCCCTCACGAACCCAGGGCCTGCAGTGGCCGTGCAGGACATAGCCGTGGCAAGAGCTGAGGCCCTGAACCACTGTCCACTCTGCCACTCACCACCCTATGCTCTCGATCCACCCTTGACTGGTACAATGAGGCCTCAGCGTAGAAATGATGACAGAATAAAGTGAACTGGAGGTTTGAGTAGCCTAGAAAAATCCATATTTGTGTTTTCTCATCTGTAAAATGGGAATAACCATAATAACTATTACAATAGAGTATTACATAGAATATTAATGACAAAGTCTGGAACATACTAACTGCTGAATAAAGTTTCTACAATAAATGGATAGCTTTGTTTTTATTTATTTGCCTTTAACAGCATTTGACCTTGTGCAGGTCACTTAACCACTTTGAGTCTTCATTTTCCTCATTAAGGGCGTTAATTAAAATTGCCTCAGAGAGTCCTTAGGTAGATAACATTAGAAAACGTTAAGTAAAAACTAGAGATTATAGTGCCCAAGGAATTACACCTTCATTAAAACCACTGCCTGCATGTCTTCCTTCCTTCCATCCTTCCACACCTCCACCTAAAGGTGCTTACCTCTGTAGCAGGGGAGAGGGTAGTGACAGAAGATTTTTCAGACGGGTTCTAGGAAAATGCAATTTGGGTCGCATATTGTAAACCTCCCATTGTATATGCACCTGCTGTATTCCTATGCTTGCTCACTAGATCCTTATATTGATTAGCTTCAGTTTTGGTCTCTTGAGTGGTAATTTCAGTGACAATAATAACAGTGGTTTGCTAGGTACCCTAGTAAACAATCCCTTTATTCATCCTAATTGACCTGTCTCCTCTCTCTGTTTCTCTCTCTCTCTCTCTCTCTCACACACACACACACACACACCACTGCCTGTTAGAGAAAGGATTTGAGGACAACAGCCTGCTACAATAGCCCACAAAGGGCCTGATTAAAGGGGCTACGGCTTTTAACGAAACACTGGGCTTAAATCCGGACTGCACTCTTTTAATAAATTTTGAGTAATAAGATGTTTCTTTTGTTCTCCACAGAAACAACACTGCTACATTTAAATGGAAAGAGTGATATTTAGTGGTTGCAAGAAAAGCTAATAATGAACTCTACACATACAGATTTTATTTAATGGAAGATATCAGATCCTTTATTTGGAGGCACAAGGACACGTCTTTTATTTGAAATTGTAAAATCTTTAGCTAATTGGTTCCTGCCTATCATCTTTTATTTGTTTGTTTTTTAAAGATGTCTTACTTTATTCCAGCACCATCATTTTAGGATTGAAATAGGTAGGAAAATACCCAGGGATTGTATTGAGGTAAATTCTGAGTACCGTAAGTCTGGAATATCACCTCACATCTGTTTTCCCCTTTAGTTTTAGCTGAGGCATTATAATCGCATATATTTATGGGACACAGAGTGATATTTTGATATTTGTATACAATGTGTAATGATCAAATCAGGATAATTAGCATATCCATCACCTCAAACATTTATCATTTCTGTGTGTTGTGAACATTCAAAATCCTCTCTTCTAGCTTTTTGAAAATATACAATAAATTATTTTAACCATATTCACCCTATAATACTACAGAATACCAGAACTCATTCCTCCATTCTAGCTGTAACTTTGTATCTGTTAAACAAACTCTCCTTGTCCTCCCCTCCCCAACCTTCCCAGCCCCTAAGACCCACAATTCTACTCTCTACTTCCATGAGCTCAATTTTTTTAAGCTCCCTCATAGGAGTGAGAACAGGCAGTATTTATCATTCTGTGCCCGACTTATTTCACTTAACATAATGCTCTCCAGGTTCGTCCATGTTGCCCGGAATGACAGGATTTCATTCCTTTTTATGGCTGGATAATATTCCACTCTGTATCTATATCACATTTTATTTACACATTCATCTATTGATGGACATTTAGGTAGATTCTGTATCCTAGCTATTGTGAATAGTGCTGGGGTGCAGGTAAATCTTTTATATACTGGTTTACTTTCCTTTGGATAAATATGTGGTACAAAAAACCCAAACATACAAAAACAACTTCCCTCTCTAGGATTAAGAACCTTTTCCTTCCAAATATTTCCTTCTTTTGTTTAGCTACTCACTCCTTTCTACTTGCTTCGTCATAATGAAAGAGCTTTAGCAATCTAACATTTGCTTTCACCCTTTCTTCATACCCACCCCACAAAAGCCTTTAATAGTTTTCTGCCCTTAAAAAAAAATATATATATATATATATATCTCCCACTTACATCATCATGGAAAAGCAAATTGGAAACAGTCTTGCATAAAATACTTTGCTGTGACAAGCACGCAAGTTGTCTGCCTCTCTAAGCTTATTTGCATTTTTCTTGAGTGTAATCCGGAGGCAGCCCAGCATGATTGAAACAGCATGGACTTTGAAGATGGATAGCCACCCTTTGAAATTCAGTTCTACCGCTTACAGAGTGAGTGACTTTGCTGGTTCTTCTGCTTCTTTGTGATGTCCTAATGTTGGAGGACATGAGGCTTAGTCCTCTGACCTTTTCTCATCTTTAATTTCCTAGGGTATTTCATCCAGCTCCATGGCTTGAATATAATTTATATACCTTTATATCTTAGTATTAAATTAAATTTATGTCTCGATTAAAACCATAATTAGACATCACTAAAATGGTGAAAAGTAAAAAGACTAACAATAATTGTGGACTAGGATATGAGAATATAAATTCATACAGCTACCATGCTAATTGATTTGGCACTATGAAGATAAAGAAATGCATAAATTGCACATATGATCTAGCAATTCTACTTCTAGATGTGTGTGTGTGTGTGTGTGTGTCCGAAAGTATCCAGCCACGTAACCGTTCTCCTTATATTAACAATGGCTGGATACTTTCTGGACAGCTCATATATGCTCAATAAAAATTCATATATGTATGGACAAAAAGGCATGGTCAGAATATTTATAGCAGGGTTAGGCCTAATAACCTCAAGTTAAAAATGTAAATATTCATCAGTATAAGTGAATGAGTCAATTGTGTTAGAATTTATATATAGATAGATTAATTATATATATGGAATTTGTATATGTGTGTATATTGTGTATATATACACACACACATATATATACACACATATATATATGCACACACACATACAAAATTCTGTATATATAACTATATAAATTGTATGTATACGTGCACGCATGCACACACACACACACACACACATAAATTAAAGGAAAGTATCGTTGTAAAGTTCAGCCAGTCCCCTGTTGGGGGAGGGAGGAGGCAGTGATTGAGAAAGGCATGGGGGCATTCTGAAGTCAGGAAATGCTCTTGCTTCAGTCTGGGGTGGTGGTAGTGTGGGTGTTCACTTGTGACGAACCATAGAATTGTACAAGTTTCTTTTGTACCTCTTCTTAAGGTTAAATCTCACCTAAGAAAAGATTCGTAAAGTTTTAAAACATGACATTAACATCTCCAGTCTAGACTTCCACTCTAAACCCCAGAGTCATCTACTCAACTCTGTACTTTACATATCACTTAAGAGATCTATCAACAATTTCAAACTAGAATTGGTAAAAACTAAGCTCGGATCTTGTTTCCACACTTGTTTCACCCACAGCCTCTCTCATGCCAATTGATGGCAACTCTGTATTTCCAATTGCTCTCTTGATCTCCTATCAAAACATCAGCCTGATCTCTTATTCCTCTCTTTCCCTCACACTTCCACATCCAACTTATAAGTAAATTCTTTAGTTTTATCTTCTATGTATACCCAGAGGTGTCCTTTTCTCAAAATTCAACTGTTAGCACCATGGTCCAATTTACCATCCTTTGTTGCCTATGTCTGTAGTTTTGCACTAACTCTTCTCCAAGTTTCTATTGTCTCTGGTAATTTATTATCACAGCAGCCAGAGTGGTCCTTTTAAACTAAAAGTCAGATCTTGTCATTTCTGTGCTTAAAACCCCACCATAACTCCTGTTCCATTCACAAGCACTCTTAAAAGCTGAAGTCCCTTCTCTGATCTCATATCCCACTAATATCTCTCTTCCGCTCTCTGCTGCAGAAATACCAGCTTCCATGCTGTTCCTAAAATATGTCAAACAGGCACACTTCCCTTTTAGGGCCTTTGTTCTAGCTTTTCCCTTTGCCTGGGCTACTTTTCTCCAGATATCTGATTGGTTTACTTCATCTCTTTCAAGCATCGCTCTCTTTTTCTGCCTCAATGGGCCTATTTTATTGAAATCCTCCCATTCTTACTACAGCCCCATCTCCTTTTTTCTGGTTCACTTTTTTCTTTCTATCACACCTATTACCTTCTAATGCAATAATTTATTATGTTATTATTTGTTATCAGTCTTCTGCAACTAGAATGTCCGTTTTGCTCTCATGGTTGCCTAGTGAATAAATGAAATGTAATAAAGTCACCTAAACTCATGAAGCTTCCATTTATTCATCTCTAAAGTATGGAAAATAATATCATCCTTCCAGTGACTTCTAATAATATTCAGGGTAATCTTCTAATATTCAGGGTAATCGCAGTGGAGATGAGACATGATAAGATTCTGAATATATTTTGAAAGAAATGCCAAAAGCATTTAACGATCGATAGGAGAGAGTTGTTGGCCCAAGCCAAGAATGGTTTTGCCATCCATTGAAATGGATTATTCTATGTAAAGCTCTTAGTAATAGAAAAATAACCTCCAAGATTGTCCTTTTAATCCTATGCAGCAAAAGAGTATATGCGGTTCTTGATGTTATGGAGAGACAAAACAGACATGTATTTATACTCTTCAGATGTATATGTTCCTGTGGGTTCAAGAATTTTCCAAACAGAACCTTAACTACAGGGCTGATATGAACATTTATATGAACATTAAATGTAATAATCCAAATAAAAAAGTAACATACTTTTAGGAATTTGATAAATGTCTGAAATTATTATTCTTCATTATATTAATAAAAGACATAATTTAGGTGAGCAAGGATACATTAATAGATATAAGATTTAAAATTTCTAACCTACACTTGCATATTCTAAATGGAAGGAGAGTAAATGAAAATTTATTAACAGATCAAAGTAATCTTAGAAATATCACCCTATTAAGGAGGTTTGAACCAAATCATTCATTCATTTAATATACAGTTTAGATGTATTGAGCTCTAGCTGTCCAGCCATGGTTTTGGATGCCAGAGTCATAGCATCAAAGTAGCCCCAGCCAGCATCTTCAGAAAAGTGTGCCAGAATGGCAAAGGAAGGCAGGTAATCAGGAAATTACAATGACCAAAGCTTCAGAGTTGACCTCGTTAGTGCTCACTTTACTGAGTATCTCTCCCACACAAATTTGCCTTATATGATTTACCTAGAATCAAAATAGAAAATCAGAAAACTCCATTCCCTCCTCTCTTTGTAGTCATGTGCCAATACCATGGGGAGTTGCCTTATGTACACAGCCCAGATGTTGGCCTTTCTGTTTCTCTAGTTTTCTCTATTTCATCCTAAATACCAACACAACTGTTCATTCCTCCGAGTTTGGGTTTGTTTTGATGGCATGGGCTACCAGCATTCAAATCCTGGCTCATTCATTCAGCAGTGTTACGAACTTGGGCACATTACTCAGCATCATTGCATCTGTTTCCTTCTCTGTCAAATGGGAATGACGATACAGTGGCCTCCCAATGCATTAATGAATAGAGTGCCAATGAAATAATGTAAATGAAGTCCTGAGAACAGTACCTGGCATTTCCGTATGAGCTCTAGTTATTGTCATTGTTGTGATTTGTATTGCTATTATGTCTTTCAAAAAAACCCTATTCAGTCTTACCCAGGCTGAAGATTTATGTTTTCTCCATTTTGTCCAAGGCTGAGATGACTTCATTTCCCATTATTCCCAAAAGCATTTCTTACCTCCGTATGTATATCAACTATTCCCTTTTTGTCAAGGGTAAAAATATTCATGCAATCCTGAGCAAATGGGCTAGAAGGAGGGGGACCAAAGGCCCCCCCTTTACTAATGACTTCCTGGGAAAGAAGGTGGCTTCTGATTTCTAAGACTCCAGTCCTTCCCAGAAAGGAAGAGATATGTTTCTGCACTTTTTGAAAACTCTCAGTTTGATCATAAGAAGTCACTACCTGGAATTACTCTGAACGCTCAGAGGATTTTCGAATACAGCTTCCAGCGTTGCAAGCCTCTGTTTAGTTTCTTATATAGAAATTGTCATGGACTATGAGATTTTAGAATCCAGTGAATTCAAAGGAGAATTAGGGGACTCAGGATAGCTTCAGTACTTTTTGTTCAATTGGAGCTTATCACCGAAGGTCACATGCTTCACATCTCCCTGACTGCTGCCCGTCACTCCTGGCACATGCTATCATTTTTAATTTTCAAATTTTATAGTTAGCACTTGAGCTGCACTAGCTAATCTCTATCTAACTAATAAGGTCCTCTCCTTCCACCTTTATTGATTAATTATCTGTTGGAGTTTTTAATATCCATTTGTATTTAATTTGCTGATATTAAAAATGCCTCATTCCTGAAAGTGATAAATGGTCTTCCAAAGGACAGGACTTTGGTTTTGATTTATAGAATAGTGAGTTGACTGGAGCCTGGCTGGAAACCTACCCTTGGAGATCATTGTAATAAAGAGCTGTGGGAGGGACACTTTTGGGGTCTTTAAGAGCTCCCCTACTGTATGGTGGATAAATTTTGCTTTTACATTCAGATTTCTAACTAGATTTTCTATCACTGACTTTTAATAAGTAGTTCCCAATGGGAACTACTATTTCCTTGTACAAACTCTCTGTTCCAAGCAGAGAGACCTTTTTATTGTCTCCCAAATAAACCTTATGCCTCTCTACCTAACTTTTTCATAAGACAGCCAAATCATTTCTGCTAACTTGGAATTTTCTCTGCCTATTTCAACTCAATTTATTCTTCAAGAACTAAGATATAAACATCCAAAGCCACAGTAATTTATTCTTCCCCTCACTATTTCTAGCTTTTGCTGTCTGTACTATTTATATAACATTTAACACATTCTGATTTGTGTATTTAAACTTCTCTATGTCTCGTCTCTTCATTATGATATAAACTCCTTTAAGTTAAAGTTTTAGTTTTATATGCTCTATGCTTTATGCTAATAATTCTCAAATTGTGGTTCCCTGGTCCTCAATAGCTACAGCATGTGGGAACTTGTTAGAAATATAAATTCTCACACTCCACTCCAGATCTACATAATCAGAAGCTCTCCGTGTGGTGCCCAGCAAGTATTACAGATGTAAGCTCAAGTTTGAGAACCAAACGGGTCTCAAACACAGTTGCACTTTGGAACCATCTGGGAGAGTTTTAAAATACTAATGCCTGGGTATCATCCACAGAAATTTGGATTTTATTTGGTCTAGGGAACAACCTGGGCATTGAGATGTTTTCAAAGCTCCCCATGTAATTACATTGTGAAGCAATATTTGGGAATTCCTATTCTACACCAGACTGCCTTCTTGCCTTCTCAGAATAGTGAGGGCTAAGGATGTACTGAACACTCACATATTTATTAGTTAAAATGAGTTTCTTCTGATTCCAAACAACAGCTAAAACTCTGGGTAGAATTAAAGGCACATCTCTTCCTGAGCATGAAGCTGGTTTCTCCATTTCTCTTCATTTCCTTATTACATTACATTCTTTTCTCCATCCATTAGATTTTATTTTTAGCATCACACTTTCTTAGAGAACTCAAAATTCAGAATATAATATTCTTATCCTAGCAACTGTGGCACAAATGATTTTATCAATTATGTTAAGTGATTTCCCTGGGATTTTATTTTTATATAAGTTTTTGCATATGAAATAATTGATACATAGGAAAGAATATATGTAAGCTAGAAGTTAAAAATAATAAAGTAAACACCTGTGAGTCCTCACCACTCAACTTAGTGAGTAATTTTGGTTGTGTTATTAAATGTCTTTAATCACCAAACGTACTAACATGATTTTCAAGCCATTTTAGATATTACTATAGGCTGATAAAAGAGAGATGTGAAAACAAGACTGTCTTTCAAGCAGTTATCAAAACATAATATGTGCATAACCTGTTCCCATGTATCTGTTAGCCCATCTCTTTGAATGATGTGGACAATATAAATATATATTATCACTTGAACAGGAATTTGACATGTTATGAAATAATCTTCACAATTTTTTTCTGTGATACTATGAGCATGCTTTGATCATGTTTTCAAAGAAGAAAATATGGACTCATTTTTGGATTTAGGACATCTGTCACCCTTCTAAATCTCAAGGGATACTCTTAATAATCTGACAAGGGAGAACATGGTCTCTGGCTCAATTGTATGAATTGCTAACATATGGACCACGGAAATTCAAATAGGCCACATTTTATGGTTGCATTCAATTCATCTGTGTCTGTTTTGCTGGACTATCTTCATTAGGGAAAAAAAAATTCCTAGACTTCCTGACAGTCCCCAAGGGAACAGTTGCTGACAAATTAGCATTTACATTCTTTCCTCAGTTTCCTTCCTTCCATCTTTCATTCCAATGTGAAATATTCTCACTGTGCTGGCCGTTCTACTCCTTGGATGTGTACTCTGTAAGAGGTATTTTTTATGATTATCGACACCTCTGCAAAGTTTTAATTATTGTAAATGTAGACATTGTTGTATATAAATGTCCACTGTCCCCTAATAAGTCAGGATATTTCAACAGAGAACTGAGCAACCAAATCTCTCCTGATTTTAGATTCCTCATCTTTAATGTTAGAGTAAGGGAAAAAATTGGATTTTTAACATCCAAATTATGTACATATTTTTTTCCAGAAATAATAATGTTAAATATCTCGTCCAATCAAATTATCATGGCAATTGAGTTAATACTTAGAATCTGCATCTTTGAAATATTACTCAGTTTATCAAATCAGCCAGCATACGGAGTTATACTGCAGATAAATTTATGGGTAGATACTAAAGATATAATCTTCCTTATGCCATTTGGTTTAGATAAAATGATTACATTGAATTTAAAATGAAGTTTACTTTTTTACACATGAGCTAGTGATTTAAATAAATCTTCTCCTAAGTAGTAAGTTTTAAATTTATTGGTGTCCTTTTCTATGTTTTTAAACCATATTTACCACCTCAGTTTTCCTAATTGATGGAAAGAACAGCTTATCAATATATGTCTGATAGTTTGACTTATTTTTATTCTTTGATATTACCTGCTACTATGTCATTCCACAATATCTATATTAATTTATTAATTAACTGAGAAGCCTTTCTACAAACAGGGCAGGCATGTTCTCAACACAATTTCCCCAAATATATTTCCCTGTAAATCTCAACACCATTTTCTGTATCATCAAATACTAGTTATCTTGAAAGTCTTTTTTTAGCCTTTCTGATGCCAATTAATTCTATTCGAAGTAATTAAAAATCTGTAATTCTATCAAGCACCAGATAACGAGACAATATATTGCACAATACATGGCCACTGGTCTGCAGTATGAGATGATTAACAGCAAGAGAGAGGTGAATTTGAAGATGATTTATCAGCAGGCATTTCATGTCCATCTCCAACTCAAATTTTATAAATACTCATCCTCTCTAATACCAGTCCTATAATATTCAATGCCAGGAGCATATATAATTATTCAATTTCCTTCTGGTTCCCTTAATTTTCCCATGGCTACGTTATGTTCCATCATAGCCATGGAGAGCCATATTGAAGCCTAAGGCAAAAGAAAAAAAAAGAAAAAAAACCACTAATACTTAATTTCAAACATTGGTCTTCATAGATTTTTGCATTAATTTTGAATTTTAAAAGATTGTGTTAAAATAATTTTCTTGATTGCTGAATATTTGGCACCCCCCTACCCCTAAAATTTGATGCCTGCCTCACCCCAATCCCAGCCCTGGCTTACGTTTTCAACTTTATTTTACACATACGTTTCCTGGACCTTGGGAGCTCATCTTGCATACAGTCTCTTAATATAATGTGAAAATGAATATCGTGTGTTGATGATAAATTGCAGTGTTTCCAAGGGTCAGTGTCCATACTGACCTGAGTGGCACAGCAGTCTGCATGGCTTTCACCTGTTCTCCAGATGTCTCTGTCTCTTATACCTCCCCTTAACCAAAATACTGGAGTGAATTCATTGCAGAAACCAAGTGTTCATCTCATGTCTTTTTCACTGAGCTAACACAGCACTGACTCCTTTGGAAATTTGGATTCAGAAGACAGCATTTCCTTGCACATGCTGATAGGCTCCATCACCTCAGGATATTCTTTCTCTATTGCCCTTGTCATATAGTTAAATGTGGCTCTTTCTGGGAAGCACATGTCCCAACACCCTCCAGTTACTAAAAATGGAGAGGGAATAAGTAAAAGAGCCAACAATAAATTAACAATAAACTGCTGATGATAATAAACATTTTTAAAAACACATTTCCCTGAAGATATAGCCCAAATGTGATTTTTGCTACAGAAAATCAGGAAAGCACATTTCCATCTCCTCACTGAAAATCGGTGGTTAGGCTTTGCCATTGTTAGGAGGGAGGGAGTTACGGCTGGCTCCGATCGTCTCAGGGAGATGAGCATTTTTCCTTGATTGACAGTGACACAATTTAACAAGAAATATCAGAGTAACAGTCACTCCTTTGGGGCTTAGTTCTACCATTTAAAAAATGAAAGCACTGAATTAATTTAACCCAAGATGTTTTCCAGCTCTCAAAAATAAAATGCCCCCACCTACTCACATGCTTCCTCAAGAAGTTTCTCTGTTTGACTCAAGCTAATAAAATAAGCATTAATGGTATTACACTATAATTTTATTCTTTAAAAAATATATATAATAGCTATTGTGTAGAAATTATAACCTTGCTTACATATAAAAATATACTACGCATTTGTCAAAGCTAACATTAGCTAATGTTTAGTGAAGAAAATCATCTCATTAAATTGTCCCTTTCAATAACAAAAACAAACTTCCCCTGACCATTCCAGACTGACCCAACAGTCAAAAATAAGAGAACCTTTATGTGACATAAGTTCCAGCTATGATTCCTTGCTTTAATAATACTATATTGCTTGAAACTTTATAATACTATGTTTCCTCACTATCATTTCTTGATGTTGAGAACCTGGACACAAATCGTTGCCTGCATCCTGAGCTGCTGTTTTTACAATAGTCAAAACGGGGCTCATATTTGGAATCGTGGTCCTCTTGATTTGCAATCACATTGGTCTTTGAAAGGGGACTTAATATGACTTTAAAATGTTCCCAGAATACCCTCAGTTAATCTTGAGACCATAAATCTCACAAACTCAAACATGTACACTCCATATTCAGTGAGAATCTATTCTGCCATTTGCATTGATAGGATAACAAATTTAATTTTAGTTAAATAGATTTCAGGGAATCAGAGTATATTTTTACAAAAGGTATCTCCAGATATCTCATTCAAATCGCACAATTTTGTGAACTAATCAGGTAGATGTGGGTACTCTATTTTAAAGACGAAGAAATAAATGTTTGATTTTGGCTCTTAACAATAACACTGGACCCTGACTCTTCTAACTTCATGAGCTTCAGTTTTTGAAATTAAGGAGTTAGATCTCTATAGAGCCCTTGCTAAAAAGCATGTTTCCTGGGGTGAGGTAATTGGATGGGCATCTTCAAGCCAAATAAATCTCTTTGTGTGTCTTCTAACAATTTTACGAAGGTGGTGAAGATCTTAATAACTTGGAAAGTAGGAATATTCCTAATATTGTATTTGTATTTGAAGCCATAAATAGAAGAGTTTTGTGACCCGTTTGACCATAACTACCATTAAAATTATCCATGAAGTAATGCATGTGGAGTGACAAATGACTTGGGATGTCAATACTTGGAAATATTTCAATGCTTGATATTATTTTACTTTGGTATGTGTCGCTAGGGCTTAAAAATCTAGATGTAGCTAAGGCCCAAGGAAAAATGAACTCATCAGAAGTTTTTTAAATATTGCTAATGAAGGAAAGGTTAAATAAAATAGATGAAATCTTCTTTCAATTATCACAGGCAGGGATAGGACCAAGAACACTCAGAATCCTAAATAACAGATCATCCAAAGGTCATCTTTGTCTTTGGAGAATATAATGCAATGTACCATTTTGTACCATATCTTCCTCCTGCTAGGTAACTGAACAGCCAATTTTGTTTTAATTTCTGTAGAACAATCCAGTTTAAGGTGAAGGGCTACGAGGTACATGTGGCTCCCAGGCCCGGTCACAAGAGAGGGTCCAGAGGAAGATAATTAGGACCTACTGCTTATGACCGCATTTACCAGAAGCAAGGCATTTCCAAGTGGGGCCATGGAGAAAGCAGCATTATTTAGCACTTAATTTCCTCAACAGCTTTAATATGCTTATTTTTTATATCACCCCGTACAAGTCCACGATATAAGTGCCAGGATAGATAATGAAACTCCTAGCCAAGGGTGTTAGTGAAACTCATTGAGATTGGTGAGAAAAACAAAAACAAAAAAATAAAGTACGCCTCGGTCTTAAGATTTGCATGTGTTATCTACTCTCCTCCATAAATGAGTATATAAGCACTCTGAAGGCAATGGTTATGTTTTCTTTGTCTTGTATCACAGCACAGAGGCCTTCATCGGAGTAAGTGCTTAATTTATACAAGTTAAAATAAATAATGAATGAAAACACATTTTCTTTTTTACTTTTAAATTTAAGAGGATGCATTTGAAAACTTGATTTAAAATACATACATACACACACACACACACAACCCTACCTGGAGAAGCATAGATTAATTTTTAGTTAACTGTATTTGCAGTAAACCCTTATTCTATATTTTCCCAAAATAATCAACAACAAAACTTTTGCAATGTATTTTTCCACAATTAACACTTTCACATGGACCTCCTTAGATTGCCTCAGTCAGGAACAAATATTGCATGAAGGAGAACATTGAACATGGATATGTTTCCATTAAGTCTCCTTTGGGTGGTTACTGTAGATTCAGTTAATTCAATGGGCTGTTTGGTAATGATACAAGCAGAGAGGAATGGAAACTGTGGAAATGATGATAAATACGTTTGACCAAATGCACTGTGTTCATCAAGGTTCAGTTTAAGTTCAAGAAAATATTTGAGGACAAATTTCATGAATCATTCATTTTGAATTTTGCTATTAGCTGTTAATGAAAAGCATAAAATTATCTGTGATAGAATAATTTGCCTCAACTTTGTATATTTCCCTCTCTATCTTGTTTCTCTGCCTGTCCTG
The DNA here is from genome assembly GCA_028533085.1 of Varecia variegata. Classification (NCBI taxonomy): domain Eukaryota; kingdom Metazoa; phylum Chordata; class Mammalia; order Primates; family Lemuridae; genus Varecia; species Varecia variegata. The sequence continues at coordinate 22,769,540 of CM052443.1, forward strand.
TATTACACCAGTACTTTCACTGTGAGGAACTTATGGAATAGAAGTATCCATAAAAATCTATCTCTTGCATTTATGTAAGATAAAGACTAGGCAACTTTTCACTTAGTTTCATTTATTTACTAAACTACTCCTACTGTAGGAGACTAGCTACGTCAATATATACACAATGCTCAAGAGAGTTAGTAACTAAGTAAATATTGTAACACATCCACATGCTATCATAATTATTTTTAAAGATAATGTATCTTATTTTCATCTGTTTAATATTTTATGAATACCTACTCTGGGCCAGCTGCTGTGCCACCTGTTGGGAATCAAAGATGAACAGAATATACTCCCTTCCTTGACAGAAGATTTGGGCTCTCACTGAACTGTATTTAACCCTGCTTTTTCTCAAAATTGTCTTTGAGAAGCCATTGAGTGTGACTTTTCTCTCTTCCTTCCCCATAGCAATGTGCCAGGCATAGCATGATCTCGTCCGAAGGCTGACAGTCCTTCAGTTTCCCACTGTGTGCCTGCAGTCCTTGCTGGGACAGCCTTTGCATGCTTTACTTGACTGATCAGGTAGCCCCTGGGCCTGTGTTCTGGGAAGCTCTAGAATGCCTTTTGTGGAGTGACTTGAGGGCCTTATCCCCTCATGTTAAAATGTGAATCTCACAGCAGGCATGTAAGGCCTTTAAGCTATTTCCCCACTTTCCTCTGCAGTGGCATCCAAGTTTTGCCCCCCAATCACATGTAAGTTCTCCAACAACTCCCTCTAAAGGCACCATCTTTTTAAAGACTATATAGTATTCCACCCTGTATATAATTCTTCCTGATTCAGACTTCATAAATTTCATGTTTCTAAACATCTATCCATTTCTTTTAGTGATTCAATGTGTTGGTGTATAGTTGTTGACAGTGGTCTCTTATGATCCTTTATATTTTTGTTGAATCACTCATAATGTTTATACAGATCAAATATTCCTAATGTAATGATCTGAAATGCTCAAAATATGAAACTTTTTGAGCACCAACATGACATTCCAATGAGCATTTCAGGTTTCAGACTTTTGAATTAGGGATGCTGAACCAGAAAGTAAATGCAAATATTCCAAAATCTGAAAATGTCTAATTTCTGGACCTAAGCATTTTGGATAAAGGATACTCAAGTCAATATACAGCCTTAAAAAAAGAAGAAAATTCCACCATTCATGACAACATGGATGGAACTAGAGGACATTATGCTATGTGAAATAAGCTAGCACATAAAGACAAACAGTGTATGATCTCACTTATACCCAGAATCTAAAATAGTCTTTCTCATAGAAACCAAGAATAGAATGGTAGTCAACCAGAGGCTGTGAGATAAGGAAAGAGATGGGGAAGGATAAGATGTTGATGGATGGGTACAGAGTCCCAGACTAGAGGAACAACTTTTCATGATATATTACACTGTATGGTGACCACAATTGATAACTGTGTATTGCATATTTCAAACTTGCTAAAGGAAGAGATTTTAACATTCTCACCACAAAGAAAAGTTGGTGAGATGATGCTTATGCTAATTAACTTGATCAAAGCTTTCTAGAATTTATGCATAGACAAAAACATCACATTGTTCCCCATAAATATGCACAATTATTTGTCAATTAAAAATAAATAATTTTTAAAAGACATTGCCACCTCTCATTCTGCACAGCCACTATATCATAGCACTTCCTCAAAGAAGCCATCCCTTCCTTCCTATCCCCTTCCCTACTGTATTCAACCTCCCCCTCATCACATCTTCATCCACAGGGACAAAAGATGTCCCTGGCGCAAGTTATAGTCACTCTCAATTTATAGCTCTGCACCTTCTAATAGATTAGGAGTATCTTAAACAGAGTGGCCTTGTCTTTGCCTGCTCTGTGCTTAGCCGACTCTACTATTCAGAATAAAACAGGTACTTGGAAGATGTTTGGTATAGGAAGTAAGGAAAAAAGAATGGAAAAGATGAAGGGAGAAGGGAAGAAAGGAAAGAAGGGAAGGGAAGGAGAATGAGAGGGAATGCAACTGGCGGAGGCCATGAAGACTCTATATTTCCATAAATAATTTTGATACCACTTGGAACATTATTTATAAAGCAACTTCAAGACATTTCTTTTTAAATGAAAGAAATTATTTTTGATGTTTGCCCAAGAGAGAAAGTGCTAAGTATCCAAACAGAACATAATTTATCTGACAGTGCTCCGCTCTGTCACCAGAATTATGTTTAATTACAGTGTGGATCCTGCAGCCCAGCCAGGGCACACCCTTTCCAGTGTCCCTGCTCCTTTCTCTGCTCTTCTGGGCTGCACACTGGCCCCTCCTGACTCTGTAGTTCCCCTGAACAGAAGATTGATGCAGCTAAGATGAAAGAACCACTGTCAGAGAGAAACAAATTGGGAGACTATTAAGAAAGAAAATCTGAGATGATGCCTCTAGTTCTCCTGGGTCCAAAACTCCAATTCTAAGGCCATTAATGTCCTGGTCATGGAGCCTGGGATGCCCTTGAACCTTCTCCTTAGTTTGTCCCCTTCCTGCACTGATACTCCTTCCTGCACTGATACTCCTTCCCCTGCCTGCGCCAGGAGGCAGTAAGTTGTGCCAGGTTGTACCTGGAGCCAATGCTGTTTAGCATGTGCACAATGCAAGGATCAATGCAGTTTAAAGGAACTTACAGACTCTTTGGGGCTAAGGGACATGTCCATAAAAACAGATTCTAGAGTTTCTGAAATTTGGAAATCATAGACTTAAACACGTGACAGTGATCAGGACAGGTTTTCTTACAAAGGTGGGAATTTGGTTACACATGGAAGACTAGTTGAGAAGGAGTAGACCCTTCCATCCAGGCTTGGGCAAAGGTACAGAGGCAAAAATGTGCCCGGCACAGAGAGAATTCAGGGTGGGTACAACCTCCGTGTAGAGGGTTTAGGTTTGTGGAGAGTGGAGACGTGGTTATGGGGCCAGACTATTGAGATACTATTGAGATACTATTTGAGAGATTTGAAATCTCAGCCAAGGAGGTTAAAATTAGAAAATTTTAACAATGCATAGTAATTACTATTATTCACAGTGATAACTTAAAAAGCAGAAAGCTTAACTGTCCATGATATGCAATGTTCTGGGTTGACTATGAAATTGGGCCCAGATATAGGAAGATTCTCTTTCTGTAGCACCCCTTTAGGAAGAAAATGTCTTTGGAAGAAGCAAAGAATGTCTGTTAGAAAAACGCTAATGTTTCGGTAAATTTGAGGATTTGATGGCAATATTAATTAACTGAATTAGCTCATGAGAAGTCAGCATCTAACTTTTGCCTCACCTTACACAGAAAAGAGAAACATAATGCCATTTAAAAAAAATTCAATGTCTTTAAAAAAATTACTACCAACTGCCTTCTCTAGACACTATTGTTTCAATCTCCAATATGGTCTAATAAAGAATATATGTGTAAATGTACATAGACTTTGTTCAGGCTATAGAAATAGACACAGTGACAGATGGGGGACAAAACAGCTGTCAAATAAGTGATGGGCTGTCAGTTAAAAAGGACTTGATTTGCTATATTGCTAATGTTACAAGTTAAATCCAAAAGATGTTACATGAATCATCATAGCAGTAAAGCTAGTTAGTGTTTCATCCTGGACAAAACTTGAGTTTTCTGGCATTACGGTATTCTCACCAAAAAGACGATGAAGATAAAACAGATAGGATCTCAGGTTACAAAGGGTCAGACAAACTCAACATGAAGAAGTATTTCCTTAGAAAATAAGCTATGCAAAAACAAAATGCCACAGAGGAAAGTGTTCAAGGAGAGGACACTTTAGCCATGTGGTCAGGGACACAAGCAAGGAATTTCCACCCCAAATGTGAGTTTGAACTGGATGCTATTAGGTACCTAATAGATGGGCACTTATTGGGTAAGCTTCTATTATATAATCAGCATCCACACATGCAAAGCATAATTTTGCTTCCTGAATAGCTACCTACAGAAAACACTCTTAAGCATCGTTTTTTTTTTTTTTCCTGGCACCACATACCACCAGGCCTTGCTCTGACAATGTTTGTGGAGAAACAGAAATTATAGGTCATTTGGACTCAAATGAAGATTTTGTGTTTGAGCCTCTTAAAAAGAAAAGACTCAATCATTGACATTGCCATATTGTGACAAAACAACAAAATTCTGAACTTCCCTTAGGATTTAACTCATGCCCAGCTCATTCTAGTTACATGAACCTTCCCTGCCTTCTTAAGAATCATGTGGTAGAAAGAGACATCCCTGCAGATATCTACAGGGCTTCATCAAACGTCACCCTCTTTGTTAGGCTTTCCTGGCAACTGCCCACCCTCAATCCCTACACATTCTTTGGGTATCTCTGTAGCACTTACCAAAATCCAATATAGTTCATATTCTACCTATTTTTCCTTCCCTGTTGTTTGCTTCTTGCTACCCTTACACCCCTCCCTGCCCCACAACACACACCTAATTAGAATAGAAACTATGTAAGGCAGGGACTTTTTTTTCTTTTCTGTTCACTGCTGCTATATTCCAAGCTTGGCATATAGTAGATGCTCAATAAATACTGACAGAAAAAAATATATCAATTTCAGAGAATGAAAGCTATCGTTATGCAGCTAGTAGTAAAGAAACTTCTCATAACCACTTAATGAACCGCAGAAATTACAGTTGACACGCTTTGGGGACTGCCTTGTTTCTGCCACCATCCTATATATCCAGGTTTCAGTACTATTTTATGTTTTTTAGAAAGAAGAAATAATATATTCTCACAAGCCAAATAGCATGAAGCTGTAAGTGCTGCAGTATAAAGCTGAGGAAATTGAATAGAACTTAGATATTATCGCAAAATAGAACCTGTCTAGGAATGCCAACCACACTCTAGAACCAGGCCTATGCTTAATTGTACTTCATCTCAGCTTGTTTTTTATTGAATTGGCTCCCTATGTTAAAATGATAAAAAATGACACTTGGTATTGCAGGATTTTGCAAATATCCTTTCATTCACTAAAGCCAGAAAGGAAATGAGCTTTGGATTCATACAAAATTCAATCATCTTCAAAAAGCCCATTTTTCTCCACTTTCCTTTTTGTCTAGTACAGCTTGAAAAAAGCAAGCGCATTTCTGCTCATTTGATAAGATTGCGATTTCTTAGACAAAGGGGGGGACCCAGAAGGAAATGTTCTGGCAAGAAGCAAAATGGTAGTAATTTTGAAGGTGTTGGCACCCACAATTCCAACTATACTTAAACTATGCTGAAATAATATGCATGTGTATTTAGCCTGAGAAACAAGCAACATATTTAACCAAAGTTTACAGGAACTGTAGGCTTCAAATTGTGTGTCCTAAGACAGAATTCAATTTAATTTTCTGTAAAAATGTCTTTATAAAACATAAGATATGTATGTATGCATTGAGTATGCTCAGGACTGGCTATATCTATGACTTTCATAGTTTCTGAACCAATGAAACATTAACATGTACAAAGGAGTCAATTTCTTGTCAAGAAAGTCAATCATGAACCCACACAAAAACAAGATGCCAACAACCTTTCTTCATCACCACTGTTTGTAGCCCTTCTTTAGAGGGAAAAGTAGTATTATTTTGCTTGTATCATGTATAGATCAATGTGAGAGAATGGATTTTTTATTGATGATGGTAGACATATTAGAAATAAAAGAGGCGGAGCTACTGAATTAAAAATTAAATATACTTAGGGAATGTAAATATTCTTATTTGGTAAGCATGATGTCTAAACATAATATATTTGGATTTAAACAGCAACAAAACTAAGAAAAATAATTTAAGATACATTTTAGTACTGTGTTTTAAGAAGAGTCTTGGCTGGGCATGGCAGCTCATGCCTGTAATTCCAGCACATTGGGAGGTCGAGGTGGGAGGATCGCTTGAGCCCAGGAGTTCGAGACCAGCCTGGGCAACATAGTGAGACCCTATCTCTACAAAATACTTAAAAAAAATTTACTGGGTGTGGTGGCACTCATCTTTAGTCCTAACTACTTGGGAGGCTGAGGCAGAAAGGTTGCTTGAGCCCAGGAGTTCAACGCTGCAGTGAGCTATGATGGAGTCACTGCATTCCAGCTTGGGCAACAGAGTGAGACCCTGTCTCAAAAAAAAAAAAAAAAAATTAAAAATTAAAAAAATTAAAAGAGTCTTAGGCACAAAACAATAAGAGACAATGCACAATTCTGGATGGGATTCCCAATAAAGGAGTTATGAAGGGTAGCTTATTGGGGAACATTCGATACACTCTAATTTTACATAATATAAACATTTATGGAAGTGGAAAGATGGGAATTATTAATTGAAAAAAGTAAGTTACAAAACAACACGTACAGCGTAATCTCATGTTTACTTGAAAACATGTATGTGTACATATAAATATATAAATGTATAAATGAAAGCATATGCAAAAAAATCTGAAGAGATATATAAAAAAAGGAGTTAAGATATTACACAAAGGCATTAGGTATGTTAATTATTGGGTGGTTTGATTGTGATATTTTCATTTAAATACTAAATGAATTTATTTTAGTTAATCTCTACTTTCTAATTATTGCCACTGTTCTTACAGTGCCTCTAAATAGTAAAAGATTATTTCGTAAAGTTACTGTTTATAATTGTGAATCTATAATAACAAGACCTGGTTTTTGAAGCCATCTAATATTTACATAAAACTACCCATCTTTTTCCCTTCCTTCATACACATTATGGTCCAGTCACACCAGATTATGCAACTTGTATGTTCCTCCCTTTATGCCATTGGCGATTATCTTTTCTCTCACTCACCTCTACCTGTCAAATACCCTACTGTGTTTCCAGACTCACTCATGAGGCATCCATGGAGCCCACAAATTATTTCTAATTTTTCCTATGTGCAGCAAGAGTTCTTTAAATGCCATTAGAAATCTCTTATGTCGTATGGTTAGTTTTATGTTTTATGGTTATTTGAAGCCTAAATGGCTGAAGAGGAGAATCCTGGATGGCACGGTCCATATCCTTTTTCATCTTTGTATCCACCTCCACACCTAGCTCAGTGCACATAAGAGGAGATCTGTAAAAATTAATCCATGTTTACAGAAGCAAAGTTTTGATTTAGGCTAAGATGAGCAGGCTGTATTATCTTTGGATGAGGGTCTTGATACTTAGATGATGGATAGTGGAGGTCTGTAATAACATACGTTACAAATCTGCACTGGAAGTTAGCCTCACAAAGGAAAATGATGGTATTGTGCCCTTTAATGTTATACCGGACACATCCAATGGAAGAAAATATCAGCAACTTCGAACATCTTTAAAATTTGTCTGCTGTTGTGTTGTGATTAAAGGACATACCCAAGCAGGGAAAGTGAAAATTCTAGCATATGACAGTTATCTTTCAAACAGTTGTGTGGTGAGTTCTAAAAGGTGTCAGAATAAAACTAACATACGAGCAAAACAAAATAAAAATCAAGTGGAGAAATCTTCAGTGGGTCTCTGAGGACTGGCCAGACACTAACCAATGAGATGATGAGCTGTCACCTGACTGGGGACATGGGGAGGCATTAAAGTTTTGCCCTTAGAAAGCCCCTCCACTTTTCAGACAGCTGGAGTGTGGCCCACTGAGGAGTCCCATACCCTAGTACGTTAAGTTATTGTCACACTTCTAGTTAGAAATAGCAGTTTACTCTAGGGTCACTTTTAAAATTCAGAAACTTCTGGCATCTGCTAAAACACATGAGGTCTGTGGGGAGCATGGCTCAGAGAGAAGAAGGGGCAAGAATGTTTGAGAGGCCGTGAGGAGAAGGAGGATCCTTTATTTTCCTCTCTCCCCACAGTGCCTCACACCTAGTAAGTGTTCAACAAATGTTGAGTAACAGAATAAGAGGATGTGAAGAGAGTTTCTTCTACCTTTGTTTTTTCTTTTGCTTTAGTGTCAATTTCATTAAGAGATTAATTAGTTACCATCTTGCAAAATATGGGAAGGTACAAAAAGCCTGAGGAAATAGGACTCAGAATAGGCAGATGAAATGAAAAGAAAAGATTGCAAGAAGAGAAAGGTTTGTGGAAGAAACAGGCGTGAGGAAAAAAATTAAAGTCCTCCGAGCAAGAAGTAGACCAGCAATCCATCCTAGCTACTTAGCTGGAGTTGATAACTAGCTTGCTAATTGATTGTTTTGTTTTTCACTGAAACATTACAATTGCAATTTCCTGAGGAGTTGAAGAGTTTCTTTCTATTTATCTCCAAGAGTGATGCTTTGTTTCCTTTATGCAATTCTGTATAGTCATAAAAAGCTCAAAAGAACACTTATCCCTAAATGACTGGATGAATTGTTACTCTGCCAACAGTATCATAAGCAAATTGATTTGGAAAAAGGTTTAGAAGATAGATCCCGATTCTGGAATTTTCTTGGTGAACTGCTCAGGAATAAAAATACTACAAATCAGAACCTAGAGGTATGAAGGAATATTCTATAAAACTGACAATTCTTTTGATAATAGCCTGATTCAAAAGAAGACTAAGTGTGTGAACCAAAAGCTATGCCCCCAATCCACCTATTGGGTTGTGAGTAATAGACCCCTTTGAGAATCTGATGAAGTCTGTAGAACTCCTCCTCAGCATAATGCCTTTAAACACAAAACATAAGAGGTAAAATTACCAAAGAAACCAATTATATGGAGATAATTTGTCAAAGTATTAATAAATGTGATACAGTAATGTAAATGTTTCTTTAAGTATACATTGCATAAAATCTATCAGAATGGAAAATAACTATGGCAATTTCAAAGTAGTGGTAATCATCTCAAGCAACCTCCTGAGATGTCTATACAATTTGGATATGATTTAAAAATCACTGATTTGTACTGGTGACAAAGCCACAGGTACTGCTAATAGCACTCCAGCTGGTTAAGTATATTAACAATGGAAGGAAATGCCAACTGTCAGAGTTAAAAATAAAGATGTTTTCCTTTTGTTCTGTTCAAATTCATAAACCTGCTAAATTGAGAACCTGTGATCTAGTTGCATTTATTCTGACATATCTAGGGATAATATAACAGGTTAAAATTGAAATAAAAACTTGAGACTAATAACTCAGAGTGATCAAAGAAACTTAAGGCTGACACCCAGATGGTTTTGAAAGGGAGGATCTTCAGGACTTTTTACAAATATTTACTTCCAAATCTCAGAGAAACTGAACTGCTAAAACAAGCCTCTAGATTAGAAATTCTCATTCTTCACAGATGTAACAGAATAAAGTCTATAAGATTTCTTTTACGGAGGTGGAGGAATCCAGAAAATTATTGGGTAAAAATACACATTTCACTTTGAAGTAATAAAAACCCCAAGAAAAGCCAGTATTCTTGTTTTTTCCTGTACTAAGTTGTTTCAGAGTCACATTTTATACAAGCGTGACAAGAAAAGGCTAATTACCAGCTCTTTTACAGGGTTTAAGGGGTGATAAAACTGGAGGTATATGGAAAATAGGCTGATAAATAAATAGGGAGCTGGCTTGAAATTGCAGAAAGCATGTGGACTGTTACAGCAATACCCGAATCTATGGGCAGACATTTAACTGGCTGGATTACTGCTGTATTTCTCCCAGGCATTATCATTCCGTAAAAGGGTTGCTCTGGTAATTTTCAGCTGAATATATTCATTGTGTTGGAGAAATTCACTACATAATAGCTGATGCACTTAATGAACACTGTGGTAAACAGGCAAATCATGTTTTCATATAAATAACAAGATCAATAAAAGCTGCTTCCTTTATTCCCTGCTGCATTCACTCTGGTTAAAAATACACCCTGTGTGACCTGAGAACAAATGTGACATTTTAGTCAACCCATCATGTTCTTTTCTTTTAAATGGCACTTTGCTGTTGGTATCTAGCACAGTCCTTGGCACTCAGTAACTTACGGTTGTTTTATGGAGTTGAATCAAAATCATCACCCTTATAATTACTTTTTGAATTGATGTAAATGAAGAAATTAGAGGACCACAGTCGATTTTGTCTCCAGAAATATTTCTAAGAAAGAGAAGAAGTGAAGAAGGAGGAATTGTGATGATAGCTTTCCTTTGCATTCTTAAGCTTTCAGATCCTGGTGAAGTGATTATAATATATTGATTATCAATTCTTCTAATTCACATTGTCTATTTGACAGTGTGGTGATAGGATTTCTTAAACGGAGCCATGGAAAATTGTTTCCCAATTGAAGAAAACTTCTGAAGGGAACAAGTTCCCAACTACCTTTTTTTCCCTAGCAATGTACAACATTGCTATAAACATTTTTTTCCTTACTTTGAAAAAATTTTCAGCATATATTTTATAGTGTTATTCTGTGCAAGGCTCTGTTCTAGCTGGAGGGACTTGGAGAACTTACATTTTAGAATAAATATGTAATATAATACAATACAATATAATATGTTAATGAAAAGTGATGTGACAACAATGACACAACAAGAGAGGGAGAGAGTGATGAGAAAGTTATCTTATTATTCTCAAGGATGTCCTCTCTGGGGAGGTGACATCTGTGCTGAAATCAGAAAGAAGTGAGAGGAAAAAGTTTTGTGAATACTTGGGGGAAATATTGTCTATTTGTCCCACTCAGAGGCTCAATTTCTAACAAAGTAATAAACATAAAATATTAAATGCTGGTGTTCCTCAGGGTTCTGCTGTTGTCCACAGCTTTTTTTCACTATCCACTCGTTCAGAGAAGCTGTATATTATGGTGGGTTAGCCTACTGGTCATGGGTAAATTCCCTGGATTCAGGTTTTCTGAGCTTGAGTCTGAGCTCTTAACTAGCTGTCCGACCTTGGGCAATTCACCTCTTGACACCAATTATCAATTTATTCATCTTTATCTATCCAATAGACACATTGTGAGTCTCAGATGAGATAATTCCTTTAAAGAACTCTGGAGAGAACCTGGGCCCCTGTAATTGCTCAATAAAATTGTATCTATCTTACACATCATCAAATTTTTCAACTACAAAGTTGTTGAATCTTAAAATTGTATTTATAGGCCACAGCATTTGCCCAAACTCCAGGTTTATATTTCATCTCCCAATAGAGTCTTCAGCTTTCTGACCGGCCCTACACAATCAACATGTCAAAAACTAAATTTCTCATTTTCTCTTCAGTGTTTTCTTCCTATATTCTCATTCTCAATTGATACATATCCCAGAAGGTGGGAAAATATTCTATGCTTAACTTCCACTTTTCAGTTAATCCTCAGGTCCAGTCTGTGTCCTACTGATTTTAACTCTTGAATGCAATTTTTATCTTCAGTTATCCATCCCCATCACCAGTGTTCTATCCCCAGGACTCATCATTACTTTGAATAATATTATAACAGTCATCTCTCTGTCCTCTTTGCTATTCTCCTCAGTGTTATCTCACTAACATGCCAAGTCAGTTATGTCATTCCTTGCTTCTTATAGTCCTAGAGCTCACTGTGGTTAAAGACAAAGTCAGCTCCTTAACACCAGTTTACTACAGCCAACTACAGGGATCTAGTTGCTCTCTACATTTCCAGTCTCATGTCCAAACAACCCCTGCTTCAAAATTTTCACTGTAGCAATATCAAAGGAGTATGTGTTCACGCTGCCCTTTCTTCTTTAAGTGCCCCCCCCTTACCCCTACACACTCTCATACCCAAACACATACTTAAACATAGTTTCTATTCACTGCTTAATCTTTGGCCTAGTCATTCAGTCTTCTCTGGCCCCCAAGCTAGGTTAAATGGCAATTCCTGTCAATTTCTCTGCCATCGCATGTCCATATTTTATTATTGTTGCATGTCAAGAGGACTTTTCCCTAACTAGACCATGGGCTTCTTCATGAAAGAACCATGTCTTCATTTTTGTCTCTCTAGCACCTAAACAGAACCTAGGGCCTTAGCTATATGAGAGTTGATAGAATAATCTAATGAATGAGTTATTTTAAAAGTTCCCCAGTGTCTCTTAAGATGAAATTCTCTAGAATATTTCTCTGTAAGTACCAATTTCATGGTGCTTTTAAATTCTAATGGCTTTACATTGCCTATGAAAGAGTGCTTCTTAAATTGAGGTTTACAGACCCTTGCTATCAGAGTATAAAATATTTTTTATGGATTTTTTTTATTTTGTGGATTCATTTAAATAGCTGATTATAAATCAATATAAGATTGATTTACTCTAGATCATTCTGGACAGCTACTCTGTAACCCAGACTTGCCACTTGGTTTCAGTGCATGTGCTTATATTTTTTATTGTAGTGATGATGCATCAAGTGTCCGATTACTATGTAGCACTCAACTTTTAATTCAGTTGAACTCTTTAGTGGTGTGAGATCACTAAAGTATTTTTTTTTGGAAATCCATAAAGTCTCAAATTTGAGAAATATCCTATAAGTTAAAATCCATTTTCATGCAATTAAACCACAATTAAATAATGATATGAACATAATTTTATAGCCTTAACATAAATGCTACTCACTAAACAAACCTTCAACATGCGTTTTCTTCCACCCCAACTTCATACTTTGTATGTCTATCCAAGATTTTCCACCTGCCATTTCTGCCTTTTTAAATTTTATTTATGATTCATGTCTTCACTCAAGTGCTCTGTTCTCTATAAAACCTTCTATGATTGTAGTAAGTGGAAGTTACCTAGTCTTATTTTCTTTGTCCCTTTGTTGTTGCTTACCACACAATTTCTACTAGCATGTAAGTGTGTCTATACAATATGTTCCAATTTTAAAAACTAAATAATGGGGTGGGTGGTGGGAGTAGGGGTATTATTTACTCAAGTGAATAAAGAAGATAAACTACTTTGATTACCTGTACATGTGAAAATGGTTGAAGACGTGTTCCCTACAACCCAGAAAGTTTTACTGATGAACATTCACCCAAGGAGAGCACAGAGAAATAAAAGCCAAAACAGGAAAAAAAATGCCCTGTTAAAAGGAAATAAGTTGCTATCTTGGGATTTACTTTGTGTGTTTAGAAAAAGTGAAAGTGGGGCAGGATAGAGCTTATGAGGAAACTCAGTTAAAACTCGATACCTTTCAGTAAAATATACCTATCTGCGTTGTTATTGTGAGGATTATAGGATATGAAAATTTTGGTTAAATTGTATATAAAGTGACATCTGGTCCGTTGCCCTGTTGAGCATGAGAATTTGATGCTCTATGACTCTTAAAAAAAGTGTCTTTATAAGAACCATTGTTCTTTCAGAACTTTGTTATAAAATGTATCTCTGTGTTAAAACACATTACATGAACCCAGATAAAAAATTGCTTGAGAAATCGTATTGCTCTAGTGTCCTTTAAATGTTTTATGGTGACCTGCCTGCCATCTACTGATCCCAAGTACTGTGTTCTATCTGAAATTGCATCTCTTTATTTAATTCCTGTGTTATCCTGAATAAAATGTGCATTGCTTAGTAATAGGATGTAAAAAAAGATTTGTCACCTCCAAAATGTACATTACTTAGAGCTACTGCAGTCAGGGGAATAAGCTATTCGCCAACAATAAATGCACTTAACTCTCTTCTGAAAAGGCCATGCATTACTCTAACTTGAAACCAATGCTTAACAAATGTTTTTATTAGTTTATTATATATTCTTGTATATAACTTTACGGTAAGTTGCGATTTCTAGCGTTAAGAAGATGCCAGCATTCTTCCTGCCTTAATTTACTTTTCTTCAAAAAATTTAAGATTGTATTCTACTTATTTATGTTCTCAAATTTGTGGTCACCTTATGAGGGCATCCATCTATTAATTTATCAGACTTTATTGATTAAATGTTAGGGGAGTCATAAAATCTTGTTTCTGCTTACAGTACTGCCACTGCTGAGCTTGTAAGTTCTAACCAAATCCCTTCGCCTCTCTGGACGTATATTTTTTACATCTGCAAAATAAGTAGTTGAAGTTTTAAAATACTTTTCATTTCAAGACACGGGAATTGTGTAATGAGGACTCGGCATCTGGATGAGGTTTTACTCCTGCCTGTGTTTTCCACCACTCTCAACTCAGCTCTTGCGGGTGCTTAATAGACATTTCTATTGTCATTCCCAAGGCCCACATTTGACTTGTGAACTTAACATGTCTGCCTAGTTGTCAGTTTAATAACAACAACAACAAAAAGAAGTCTATAATCCTTAATGGTGTGAAAAGTTTTTTAGTCCTTATTATTTGTGAATCTCCTAAGCTGTCACTCAAGAATTATATCCTGTTTAAATGTTATTAATATTTCCAGTAAAAACTATACCCTAAACAAAAGAAACTAACTTAGGAGTCAAAATTGAAGTTTAAAGGCATTGGATTGGATTCCTGATTGGAATGTATTACTAAAGAAGTGTCTGTAAAACATCTCCAACAAACTTAAAATTAATTTCAAAAACAGAGTAAAATAAATGACTTTTAGTAAGTGTCTCAGTGGCTTAGGGCTAACAGTATCCCAAAATTATTCCTTACACAATGGAAAGATCTTGGGTGTATCTTATATTTCAGTTTCCTGCATATACATCAAAGGTTGACTAATTCTTTTAGCCTCAAAAGTCATCAGTGGAGCCAAGCAAGATAGTCAGTATTGGTTAACATTCTTATGCACTGCAGGCATAGAACCCTGTGCTTTTGATGGCTGGCTGGGAACGAAATTTCAAGCACAAAATACGGTGGCTCTTACTTTACACTGCCCCCTCCACAGTAGATTGTACAACATAATCATTTCATACTGAAATTTGTAAAATATATTATCTCTTTTTTACTGAAATTCATTAATATTTACTGAACAGCATTATAAAGACAGACATGATTCCAGCCATGATTTAATTTGAATAGTTTGACTTAAATTTGCTCTGTTGTGATTTCAGCTTCTTGCCCTGGTTTCAACCCTCAAAATATGTGTGTGTGTATGTATATATACACACACACATATTTTATATATATATAAGTAAATATATATATATATATATATATAACTAACAGAACCATCTTTTTAGTATGTCCTTTACTTTGATAAGTCCATGGCCTTTTCCTTTTAAGAATACCAACAAGTTTCTAATTGTTTTATCAATAAAGTCCATTTACAGTGGCAGCTATACACTCTCTCTAAGTTATCTATATCGTACTAGAGTTAGAATGCCTTTTTCTAATCAATGTTTTATATGCCACTCTGAATCCCTACTAGCATATCAGAATTTACTTTTCCCTTTTCATACACCCAGTTGGTACTGCTTCACTAACCCATATTTAAACATGTAGTCTTTTCATTCTGTCAAGTAAAATGAATATTTATCAAAAGTGGAATAACTTTCCCCAGTGCTGTTGTAGATAGTCTAGGCTGATAGAGAGGACAGTTAAGGTAATGGTCTCGGTCTTGTGGAGTTCACCAACTCAATGGTTCTCATGGGGATAAAAGATGGCTTATCAGAGTCTCTGAGGCTATGCATGTAATTTGAGAATGCATATTCAATATTATAATTCAATATTTATTTTCAATAGAACATTAGGACACATAATGACTCATAATTTTTATATTATAAACTACAGAAAATAAAACTCAGCAAAATCTTTTCAGCCACTAGGGAGTATAGATTATAGGATATACTATACAGGTATATACAGAATGTAGAAGATGAAGCAAATAACTGTTTTTATTTGTAACTGAGTCATAGCTGGCCATCTGAAGTAATTTCCTCTTCTATATCTTAAAGCAGAATATAAAGATTTACTCCCAATTTTTTTTAAGGGATAGTGAGGGAGTCGTCATAATACATCACAAAGCAAAAATGTCCTACGTTTTTTTTTTTTTTTCATCCATTCATATCCCAGATATCTGCCTAGTAACTCATATAAAACATTCAGGAGATTTGAATTTCCCGGTAGCATACAGAGCCTTTATAAAGAGTCTAATCTCCCTTGCTTATTATTTTTTTAGAATGGACAAGAGGACCCTGGGTTTTCTGTGAATAAGTTTTTTATATGGATCAAAAAAGTTTGAGAAAATATTGAGAAATAATAGTTTCATGAATCATTATTTCACATGAGTCTTTAGAAAACAGACACAAAACTATTATCATGAAAAAACAATAAAGAAACTGTAAACATGTTAGGGAGCCAGGAAATAAGCCATCATAAAATGGTTGAGAGTACAAGATTTTGGAATCTGGCAAACTTGAGATCAAATTCTGTCTTGCTCATTTATCAGTTACTGTGACACTGCACTAGTTACCTTACAGTGTCTTTGAGCCACAGTTTCTTCATAAATAAAGTAGGAATTATAATCCCTCTTGGTCAGAGGGATTGTTACAATATATTAACTGAGTATATGGCAACACTTGCTATGGGAATGCCATACTCAACTATTTAGTTCCTAATATAATGATTCAAAAAATGCTGGGCACCTGTCTACTATATTCATTTATGGCCTGTAGGGGAAATAATAATGCTTTCCTCATGCTGGAGTAGCCTGGATTGTCTGATTTTATACGTAGGATAGGGCCAAATAAGGGCTATTACCCTTAGTGGATTACCAAGCTAACACCCATGAGATCCTTTTCCTACTATACACGACAGAGAAAATCTGTGGCCATTGTGTTTTAGCTTAGTCATTTACTTTTTTCTAAATTACCTTAAGATGCCCTGGGTATATTTTATCTTATTGATATATGCCCATATTTTGAATACTTCACATTTATTAATGCTTTCCTCAATGGACTTATACTATCATTGGCATGAACCAAGTTATTGGTTCTAGCTTTGTAGTGAACACTACACCCAATAACACCCTCTGGAAAAATATGGAGACATTACTACTTCTCTCAACTTCTCTCAGAGCATCTCCTGATGCCACTGCTAACCAGTTGGGCATTCAACCGCAAACACAATTTTATCTGCTGTATTATTCTGGCATCAGTATGACCATAATGTGAAACTTGGAATCAAGTGTCTCACTCATAAAGAGATTAGCAGCATTCAGACTCTTCCTTAAATAGGAAGTTCTGCCAGTCAGTCATAACACTAAATGTGCTTGGCTGTGAAGACAGCATCATATGGGGTAATAATACTAGACAGAGTTAGGGAGACTTTGACTCTAATCTGAGCTTTGCTTTGCTACCTTGGGCAACTCTCTTCTCTCTATGAACCCTGGTTTCTGATTCAAGGAGTTGAAATGCTGTTCTCTCTAATGTTTTCTTTAGATATAAAATTCTACTGCTCTTTAAAAACTACCTCTCAGATCTTCTTTTCAATGTTGTCACAGATAAACTTCAGTTAACAAAGGGAATAAAAACTGTACCTTAAGCCTACTTGTCCCTTATACAAACTTCCTGGTACTTTTCTGAGACTCCTTAGCCTCTGAGGTTAAGCTAAGCTGAAACTAAGCTAAGTTACCTTGGTGGTAACTTGGTGGACTTGGTGTGCATATCTAAATCCTTGAACCTATTCTGGGCATCCCTTGTAATCATGAGATTTCTGCTAGTCGATTGATCGATAAACATGTTAAGCCAAAGTTAAAGGCAGGACAAATGCAATCCATTCTGTGAATTTTTTTAAAAAAAGTATAGGAATGGTTCCTATCCACACAAGGAGCTCACAATGTAGTTGGAGAAATTTCACATTTTTTTGTGGCAAAAGAACAATTTAAGCTAGTAAGTGGCCAAAGTAATTTGAGTCCAATAAGTGTTTACAGAATTTTGAAAGGGCATATTTCATCAGTGTCATGAGTGTGCATCAGTTGTAAGTGTTAAAACTTTACTATGCAAGATGGTAAATTGAATTAAATAGATCTAGATAGGTTGAGAGGACAGTAGACTCTTAGTTCTGTTTCTTGTCATATTTCTAACCCAATGATGCTATCCTAGTCCAATTCCTCAGGTATGTCTTGTTTATGATAATTCTTATTAACTCCTGATATTATTCAAGCTTGAGCTAGTGTTAAATCCCTATAATACGAATGCTTTACCCTAAACAAGAATAATACAGTGGTTATGTTGTATGAATCCTGGTTCTGTCATGGGCTAGCTGTGTGACCTTAGGTAATTATTAAAAGTTTCTGAAACTCACTATTGGCATCTATAAAATAGGGGAATGATCATACCCATGTCATAGTGTCATTATGAAGATAAATGAAATGATGCATAAAAACTCTCGCAAGAAAGGCTTTCACATTGTATGTGCTCAATAAATACTAGCTAGCAATTGCTCTTATCATCTTGCAGAAGTTGTCATTGCCATCCCTCTTTGGAAAAAATATATAAGAAACTTCATTCTCATATATTCCTTAAGCCTACAGCCCTTGTCCAAGCTTGCCCTTGGTGTGAGGCCCGTAGGAAGCGGCAGGTATGTTGAAGATTTGGAGCAAGTGGTTTTGGAAGAGACAGGTGAAAGTATTAGTAATAGGCTCAATGCTGCAATGTATTGAGCAATGAACTAGCTATTTTTTTTACAGCCTGTGATTTTCAGTGATAGTGTGATGTTTTATGAATGATTCTTGTGTGTATGTCCTATACAGTCACATATACAAACATGACAAACATGGACACATCAAATCTTCTGAGTGTCATGGAGCAGTACATGTCCAACTTCGATGTGCATTTAAATCCTCTGGTTAAAATTCTTTGTTTTTTGAGACAGTCTCGCTTTGTTGCCCTGGCTAGAGTGCCATGGCATCAGCCTAGCTCACAGCAATCTCAAACTCCTGGGCTCAAGCGATCCTTCTGCGTCAGTCTCCCGAGTAGCTGGGACTACAGGCGCATGCCACCACACCAGGCCAATTTTTTTCTATTTTTTATAGAGACGGGGTTCTCATTCTTGCTCAGACTGGTCTCAAACTCCTGAGCTCAAGCGATCCTCCCGCCTCAGCCTCCCAGAGTGCTAGGATTACAGGCATGAACCACTGCACCTGGCCTTCTGGCTAAAATTCTCTTCTAATTCAGTAGATCTGGGATGGAGCCTTATTGTCTGCATTTCTTGCAAGCTCCCAGGTGAAGCCAAAGCTGGACCACTCTTTAAGGTGATGTAAAACCTTTGTGTCTGAGGCTAATAATTTACACTTAGGCCTCTCAAGGTGGTCACTTATTTGACCCTTCCTTGCATATATACAAAGGTAATTTTTGTGTCACTGTACATTCAAGTCATTATTTTTATCGAAAACACCAAAAAATAAAAGAATACTTCAACATTATTATCAATAAATTTATAGCCAAATTTGTGATTCCAGATAACCACTACTCATTTCACTTTTTCTCATTTTAATTATCACTTTAATTGAGGGGTAAAAACTGACAAGATGCTATGGCAAAAATAAAATTTTCCCAATATAGTTCTGGTTTGCTTTGTTCATTGCATATTGCCTCTTCCCATACAGATCCAGAAAGTCCAATACCGTATTTTGTATTTCCCAGGCAGGAAACACCAAAATCCTTCTAAGGATGTTTGCCTTCTGAGCTAATTCTAATTTCTTGGCCAAGCTATTTGCTACATCTGGCTCTGCACTACATGATATGGAAAAAAAGAAGCGTCAACCCTTGCAAGGTTAGCTCCATTGCTAGAGAAAATATCAACATCTGCTGCCCCATAATTGTTTGACGTTCCTGGAGGAGTGTGGAAAGCTACAGGGCACTACCACCAAATCTTAAACCTACACTGAACACCTCCCACTTTTCATGCTCACTAAATAATGAATGCCAGTGTAATGCATGTGCACACACACACATACACACACACACAGGATGGATCCTTACCAAAAAACAATTCAAAATGATCCATGCTTAGCATTTCCAATTCCTTTGTGTTATTGAGAATGTGTTGAGACATGAGATTCATAGATGCCTAACTTTAATAGAGGTTTGCCCTTTTTCAATGAGAAGTAATATTAAGAAAGTGTGTAGTGCTATTTGGAAAGAAAATCCTGGAGATGAGGTTGACAGGTTTATGGCACTGGCCCTTGTCTTATTTGCAGTAACTCATTTTATATATAGTGCTTCACATTGGGAAAGCCAAGGGCTAGAGGCTCCTGTGATTTTACTCGAACAATAAGTAAGATCGTGGTATCAAAGAGCCCAGAAAATAGGTCTGCTGATTAGAACAATATATCATGGGACAAGAGAAAGCACAGGCAAAAAACTCGGATGTAACAAATATGAATAAGCATTTCATTCTGTTAGTTATTCCTCTGGCCATAAAAAATAGATAACTCAATATAATTACAAATAGTCTCCACTGGCACCCCACATTTGTATACCCCCCTTGGAAGGTTAGGCTTGCTTATCTAACCTCCATCATAAGAAAAAGAACAAGGAGTTTTTTTCAAAACTCAGACCACAGAAAAGCATAAACCCATGAATATAATTAAAGAAATGTTTATCATGGGCATTTAAAGTATAATGGGCAGTAGAAATGAGGCCAGTTGTTCGCTTAGTTTGCTAATGGTAAGTCAAAGGTTGTAACAATTCGATGAAGTCAAAAGCTATTGTCCCCCATAATATTCTAAAATTAAAAATAATAATAATAAAAAGCTATTGCCCAGGTCATTCCTACTGGCAAAGCCCGGGGGATCCATGACTGCCAGGTCCTTACTGATGCCTGGAGCAATTCAGATGTGTCCAGTGCCTAAAATCCATCTTTGTGGTCTCCATAGGGTTTGGCTTTTTTCCCCAAGCCTAAGGTTTCAAAAACCCAAATTTTTCACTACCTTTATGATTTATTTCTTCAATATGCTCACCGTGTAATAAAATGGCTGTCAAGTGCCTACTTCTTGTTTCATAAGTGCCACCATTTACACTGTCCCCTATTGGTCATTTCTCAGCCTAAAATATGATGGGTGATAGAGTTTCCTTTAAACCATGGTTCCTGTAAGTACATTTTTCCCTGGGAGAAAACAGCTCCGGGAAGCTTCTCAATAATCTTTTGCAATAAATGTTCATTAGTTTTGATGCCAGTGTCTGTACAGTCTTGGGAGGAATATTACTTTTGTTGGTTTTCAGATTCAATGTGCTCTGGTATTGGTGGGTTTTACAATAATGGCTTAGCTTTCCAAAGAGCTCCAGCCATTTCTTTAATACACTGGACTTTGTCTTTATCAGTAACTTTTTAAGGTATAAAAACTGATTTTACCATTAAATATGTCATTGTGAAAAAAACTTCTCTTAAGCTTAGGCTTCTGCATGTATAATAATAATAGCCAGTTATTGCTTGTCCAATATGAACAGATATAGGCAGGCCATTTATATAGCCTCATTTTTGCAGACAGGACTTGACCCTGTCTCTATGTAAACACTTACCTGTAGGTTACCCACACACACCATGGAAGCCAATAAAATTGATAGACCTACTGAGGGCTTAGGTATGGAGTCACTTTTATAGGATCCTAATTTTTAGCTGTTATTGTTCACCCATACCCTTAAAGTTCTGTTTGCCAACACCTACAGTATTCGGCCACCCTGGCTCATTTAGCTTACTTCTCTGCACTCACATCCCTGCCTAGTTTGTCTATGAATTTTTATGTTACTTTGAATCCAAAGCCTTCCCTCCTAGACCAACAAGATGTACAACAATCTTATAACAGGTCCTCCAATATCATCCCTGGTATTAAGCAATATCATTTATTTAGTGTCAGACCTGTAGATTTTCTCTTCATGCTATACTTTAAATGACATCATTTTTTTTTCAAACACAATAGATAACCTCTTTTATCTTTGAGTTCAAGGAGATATAGCATGCATCCTTTCTTTTGTGTATAATGATGAATCTATTATTTAATCATTTTTTATTATTTTCTGGATAACCTGAAGAACATCCTGGGCAGCACCCTCTTCTGATTTAGAGGCAGACATACTCAAAGTTGAGAGACTGTCTTAACTAATTTGCTTCTAATTCAGCCTTTGTTACAGACTTGTCAAGCACCCACGACCATAATTTCCATCTTGTTGTCCCAGTGCCATTTCATCATTGCTTTCATCACCAGACATCCATCAAGCTCTCCCAGAGGACGTGGCCCTAGGGGAGGCTGTATGGGGAAGGCCACGCGAATTATGCTGCTTGCACCGCTTTCCTTCATAAGAAGAATAGGGCTAGCTCTCTTCTTGTTTTTTGAGGTTGTCATTTACATAAATAACTGAGAAGCAATCACTGATTTATCAGGCTGCTCGTCTCCCATAAATATGGCCTTGTGGTATTTCGGTAGGCATAGTAAATGCAGCATCAGTATCAGCTCAAGAGCTCTTTAAATAATGATGTATCAGCCCCTACTTGCTTCCATAGGTCTAGAAGGGTATCCATGGATTGATGCATTTAGCAGACACAGAGGTGAATCCAATGCACAGCTAGATTTGACAACTCCAGTGTAGATGAAAATGGTTAGCAGCTTGAAAGCCACAAACATCACCATGGGGGCATCTCAACAGATTTAGGATTTCTTCTTGACTTTGCAGGTTTGAAAATAAACTTTTATGAATGTGCCATGGGCGTAATAAAATCTGTGAGAATAATTCACCCTAGTTATTTTTTTTTTAAATGTAATAATTTAGAAACTAGAATATCCAATTTACAATGAGAGTCATTTTTTTCAAATCATCAGAAACTTCTTTTCTGATATTCAAGGAAACCTTTTCCATTATCAAGGTAGCAAGCAAACAGACTAGGAAAGCAGACAAGTTTTGGGACATGAAACAGGCTATCAAGAATTGGAAAGGGCTGTGCAAAATTATACCCAGGTTATCGTAAATCTGTCTTTTTGATTATTAAAATCCTTATTTTCCAGATACCATTTATCTCTCCCTTAGTCACTGCTGAATGAACCCTGACAATGTAATTATGTTTCAATTAATTTTCTTAGGCCCATATAAACCACCTTTATTATATTTTTTTAAATTTAAACATATTTCTTGACATCATCCAACTTGGTTCCCAGAAGTTATAGCTAAGATTCAACAATTTTCCTAGTCTTATTAGTAACACATTTATAAGTTACTTAAAACATCTTTGGATTTCATCCTGGAATTTTTTGAGTTTCCACATTCTGTCCACCTTCAGGTCCTTCATTTTTTTCCAGAGGGGCTATTTAATTACTGACCCAGCTGCACATTCTATCCTTGTCATCCGTGCAATCACAGGCACACATTTACAGCAAGGCTGGATGGAAGGGGGACATGGGGACAAAGTAAAGGCTAACTTACAGCAAACAGCTGATTCACAGCTTTTTCCCTTCCAGGATGGAATTTCAGTCAGAGAGTTCCAACGTGTCCAAAGCTTGCCAGGCGCCCTGCCTTGGCCACCGTTACTATCAGAGTATAATAAAGGGAGAAATGACAAAAACCGATGCAGCAGGGTCCAAAATACATTTGGCTCACTATGACAGGAAAATATGATCAAATCAAGCATTCAGATTTTGCGGGAGACTCTATTGATGGTTTCTGCTATTAAATGGATATAAGATCTAAAGAGGAAATTTCACCCACAAGGATCTCCTGTCTATATGGTAGCAAAATACCAGGCTCCGTTGTTTGCTATGCTTTAAATCTAAAATAATTTGATACTATTCTGATGTATCTGTTAATATTTGATAATATACATTTTTTTCCTCCTCACCAGCTTTCAAAGCAACTAACATATTAAATAATGAAATCAACAAATACTTCTGAGGCAGTAACAATATGCACAGAACCAATCTTTGGTGGGATTAAAATATTGCATCCCTGCCCCCAGCACTCCTGCAGCACAATAAAATGATGACAATAACAATAAACATTAATTATCTGATTACTCTATGTGCAAGTCATTATGCTTAGTGTTACCCCTATTATCCCTTTTAATCCTCAAAACCATCCTATACTCATTTTATACATGAGAAAATCACTGCTGCTTAACGGGGGTTATGATGATAGTTTCCCATACAGACATAATGATTAGTACAAGGATTCAGAGTGCAGGCTGACTGCCTGGGATTGAAATCCAGTTGTGTCTCTTATTATATGACCTTTGGCAGGTTATTTTAACTCCCTGGGCTTCAGTTTCCTTGTTTATAAAGTGAGGATAACTTCTGCACAAGGACCTGGGGTTCTTGATCACAACTCTGCCTATAATACGGTATATAAAATACTGAACAAAAACTTAGAAAGAATTTACTAAATTAGTCCACACAGCTGGTGAGAAGCAGCACGACAATTTAAACACTAGTACCCTGACTTCAAAACCCCATGCCCCCTATACTATAGCCACAGGTGAGAGGAGGAGGAGCACACACCAGGCAGGACTAGATTTAATTCCAGCTCCACATTGAAAGCTAAGGGGTGTTGGCAAGTTACTGGAACCTCTATGGTTCTCATTTAATTATCCACAAACAACAGTGTCTATCTAAAAAGTATACCGAGACTTGAGAAAACACGCAACGTGCCTTCACTGGTAGGGAAGACGTAACTGTTATCTCCTGCTTACCCCTGTCTACTTTCCCCAGCTTCACCTTTATAGGCTAATTGAGGTAACAGACATATAAGAGCAAGAGGCGCACCAGAGAAGTAAATGCTGAAGGTAATTAGATGTCATGGAAGATTGGAAGAATCAGTGAAGTTCTCAGGGAAGAAGAAAAACAGAGCTAAATGTTGTAAGTTTAGGTAGAGAAGAAGGAACGAGTAGATTAGAAATGAGGCTGGGGCTAAGTCAACGGTGTGGGAAAGAGCAGGCTGTACCAGACACCAGTCCCTGGACTTCACAGTTTTATGTTCAGATTCAGGCTAACAGAATAGGAAGATTTTTTGAGAATCAAACTAGGGACTTTGGAATTAATCCGATAGGCAATGGGGACTAAGACATTCCCATATGGGAGGTTATGTGATAAACCTCAAGAAGGTTTTGAAAAGGTTGGAGTTAGAAAATATTCATCATCTGTTTCCAAATTAGATTTTTTCCATCACATAAACACCATGGATAATATAATAGAAACAAATTTCATCTGGAAAGAGGTGATTGAAAGGTGCCCTAAAATGTTAAAAAGTTGAAAGTTAAACATTTCTTTTGGCATTTCTGATTTCCTATTTTGTAAGTTAATTAGATAACATGGCTTATCTCTCTTCCAATTTAATGAACCACTTCAAAGCAAGAGCAATGCATGTATCAAATTCTTAATATTCATTCATTCAATTATTTAGATTTAGACTGTGACTAGCACATGGTTAACACTAAAAAACGTTTTTCTTAGTTAAGTGTTTTTTAAATAAATTAAGATATAAAATTATTTGAAAAGAATTGAGGGATTATCTTTCGATCTGTAGATGCATATATCTATTTTCTCAGCGGATGCTTTCCATTATAAACCCACAGGCACCTCAAACTGAACCTATCCTGCATGGAAATTTATCATCTTTTTCAACCTGTTCCCATTCCTGTGTTCCCTCAGCAAAGATCACCATACAGTCAACCCAGAAATATAACTCTCTTCCTACCTTATCCATTCATTCAGTCTCCAATCCCTCCAAATTTTCTTCCTGTAATATTTATCATTTCCATTCTCCACCTCCCCTCACCCTTCCCACCTCACCTGCTGCTTCAGCATTTCTGACCTCGCTTCCCCACAGCAGTGTCCTAACAGGTATCCCTGTCCCCAGTAATGCCACTTCCTGTCTGTTCCTTCATTCTTGCTAGTGGGTTTTGTTTTCAAAATGCAATTCTGATTATGTCACTTCCATCTAAAAAGTTCCTTCTCAGTTACTTGTTGCTTTTGTGAGAAAATTTAACATTTTAGCATGATACAATGGACCTTTAGTGATATGACTTTGGATTTCCTCTCCAGCATCCACCCTGGGCCCCATCTATACCGAATTACCAGAATGCCTGAAAGTAGCATGTTGTCTGAGCCTTTGGGACTTCAAAGCATGCTGTCCTTTGCCTGGAAGTCTCTTCTAGTCCCTACCCCATAGGCATTATTAACCATTAACACTTATTCACTCTCCAAGGTTCAGGATGGCTCTGCCTCCTCAGATAAATCGTTACTCATCTCCAAGGTTACAGTGCATTCCTCTTCTTTGCCTAAATTATAACCTGTGATTAACTATCATAACATTTAGTGCACAGTGATGTAATTATCTATTTAACTTTTATCCTTCATACTACTGTGAATTTCTTGAATGCAGGATTTACCACTTTCAGCTTGGTATCCCTAAAACTTAACAGAGGGCCTAGCTGTGGTGCAATCGTTTGTTGAATAAAAGTACAGGAAAAAAAAAGAGAACATATCTAATATAGCCCTTGTGATTTAGAGTTAAGGAAATTGAGCTAGAACAGTTATTGTGATTCGTCTGAATTAATTTAATGAGCTAGCATTAGCCATTATGAGAACTCAGCTCCCCTGACACTGTTGCTCAATGATCTTCCTATCAAACCCTGGACGACCTCCAGGCAGTTCTTACTGTGTCATTGTTATGAGAGGGAACTACAGCCTGTCTTTGGAATTTCACAAGCCAGGTTTCACTATGTCAGTGCTGGTTTGCTAGTTGTCTCTTCATAATTCATTTAACTTTTGCTCCAGAGAGCTGGAAAGCCATACCACCAGTGCTATATTTTATATATTAAGAGGAACAAACAACAGAAAACAACTCTAACCAAGTAAGTGAGTGTGTATTCTAGATTCAAACTATTTTTCCATTCAGTGTAACATGTGGTTGAAACCATTTGAGAAACCAGTAAATTGATTATATTCTCTTCTCCACTAACTCATTAATTAAACAGCAAAAAAATGAACAACTGGCATCCCCATGATAATACAAGGACTATCAAGCAAGGTGTACTCATGAAAGCAAAACACCAGTTGATTGAAATGTAATATTTCAAACAGATGGATCAGCATCATAAGAACATATGTGAGTTGTGATTTAAGAAAACATCATTTTCTAGCTAGTTGGACCCTGAGACCACAATGCAATATTGAAAAAGAGAAATCATTTGAATCATTCCAAATAAGAGTCTAAAAGCTGTTAAAATTACATTTATCAGGAACTTACAATTGTCCAGTCACTAGTTTAAGTTCTTTACATGTATTGTTTCACTTACTTTTCATAACAACCCAATAGTGGGGCTATTATTATTAACCTACTTTACAGATACAACAACTGAGAACCAGAACAATTTACTAACTTTCCTAAAGCCACACAACATGTAAGTATACAGGAAATGTCTTAATCTTCCAGTTCTTGTTTCTTTAGCCATTTTATGAGACTGACAATTGGGTATAATCTCACAACCTAAATATCTAATTCATTGCATTACTAATTTTGAAAAATTTGATGCATTTATTTATACAAGTGGCAGGTCAGTCACCAATCTTTACTGCATACATGCTACACTTAGTGCCACATTTAAAATGATATTATCAAAATAGATAGACAACAGAAACAGGAGCCATGGTGTCTGATCTCAGTTAGCTTTGAATCTGGTGAAAGATGAGACTAACCAATCAACATAACACAATGAGAGTTAAAAGAACTGGCTTAAAAGTCAAATGTCAATTAAATGGCTCAAGTCCCTGCACAGCTCACTATGTGAAGGTCAAGACACGTTCCCTTGTAACTTTAGTGATTCCAAGGGTGACTTAACGTTCCCGCAGTCAACCCACACCTGCAGCCATTTCACTGACCTCACGTGGTTCAAGTTCTGCCCTCAGCTCCTGGGGCTGCCATTCTCTTTGAACAGCCGTCTTCCACTCCATGATGGGTTTAAACAGTAGAATTCCTCCTCTCTTCCTCCATGTCTTTGTGTCACATACTTTACTAAAGGATACAGACAGAAAGAGTATAATTTCAACACGAAGCATGAGCAAACTTCAGAGTTGACATACATGATTAAATTGCCCCAAAGTTTCTCACCACACCCATTGCAGAGAGTGTATCCCTGGCACATCCTGTCTCTCTGGCCCCCGGCTTCTTCCTTTTTCTTACTCTTTTCTTCCTTTTTCTTACTCTTTTCATTTAATGACTCCTTGTTTCCAAGTTCATAAGTAATTATCTTTTATTTTTACTGTTATTGTCTATTAATGTGTTTCTAAAATGTTAAAAAGTGTTTCTAAAGAAAAATGAAAACATTATCTTAAAGTGTGCCTTAAAATTTGCTTTTGGTGTTTTTTGGTTTTTCAGAAATAGTCATCAAAACTTTAATATTCCCTATCTTGAGGTGAGAGTAGAAGGAATAATTTGGCAGAAATTTACTAAAACTTTATTTATTAAGCAAAGCATTAATTTTCAATTCCATATCTGATATCATGTGCCGTTAAGATCGTGATGAAGCAAGAAAAAAAATGACAGCAAGCTTTAGAAAGGAAGAAAAAGAGTGAGAAGGAGAAATAGGTGTGGCAAGAAAGACAGTGAAGGAAAAGGGAAAGATGATAATAAAAAGAAGATATGTAAGCACAATAGCCGTGAATATATGACATAGAGAAGATAGAAAACAAAAGGAAATGAGAAAAAAGAAATGATCTGAAGTAATATTGATAATTTGTCCAATTGGGTTTCTAAATTGTATCATCTTTAAGTATGGGCTTTTGAAATATTTATTAATCAATGTAGGAATAATAATAGCTTTTTCCACCCACTTTCCTTTAGCAGGCTGGGGTTTTTCCTTAGATGCACCACTGTACTCAAACTTTTTGGTCTCAGGATCACTTTCTACACTTGAAAATTATTAAAGACCCCAAAGAGTTTTTGTTTATGTAGGGTTATTTTTATTGACATCTATCATACTATAAATTAAAACTGAAACTTTATAAAACTGGACTTATGTAAATATTTTAAAAGTTAAAGTAAATATTAATTTATTTAAATATAAAAATGTATTGCAAGTATATTTTCTAAATAATGTATATTTTTCAAAACAAAAGAAAAATTAAGTGGGAAGAACATTATTTTATTTATTTTAAAAATCTCCAAAGATGTCTAGTTTAAAAGGCAGTTATATTTTTCTGTTTCTGTGTTCAATATGCTAAAGTATGTTGTTTTGGTTGAATACATGAAGATAACCCAGTTTTATAAAGATAAGTTGGAAAAGGTTGAACCTCATTTACCCTGTGAAAGGGCCTCTCAGAACCCTAGGGTTATTTAACCATATGTTAAGAAGCACTGCCCTAGACAGAATAGGCATGAGTCAATTCTGTAAGTGTTGACTGAGCAAGACCCTGTATTGGCTGCCAGCCACCATGCTTACAGTAACCAGGAGCCAAGGCTCTAGCATATCAAGTGTTTGGAGACCAGCAGAAGCAGCCCAGCTGTGGACAGAGCTCATCTCAGGGTATGCGTGGGCCCAAAGCTTTTATATCATGGAAGCAGGATAAAATCCAGTCCAGGGACTGATGGATTCAGTGGATTTATTCATGTTACCATAACAAATCCAACATTGAGAACCAACAAGTGATATGTTAAAATTAATAATATGGTCACAATCTATCCTAAAGTGTATGTAGCCTTCAAATTTTATGTTGTGTCAGGTAATTATGTAGAACTGAACCTAACCTCTACATCCTTTTCATTGGAACAGATGTCGTAAGAGATCCAACTCATTCTGTACTTTTGTAATTGTAAAATTGATTATTTGACCTAAAATGCAAGACTTTTGCATCAATCTGTTACCTTTTATCTTTCTGAGTTTGTTCTCATATTCTAACCTGTCAGGATTGCCCTAAATCTTGCTTCTGACACCCAGCCTATTAGCCCTGGCCTTTAGATTTATGTCATTTCACATATGTTGGAAAAAGAGATACATAGTTAAAAATAATGTATAAACCAAAAGGACTCCTACAAAGGTATAGTATTATTATAAAGAGTATTATAATTATTAGCATTATTAATGTAAACAGATATGATCTGGGTAAGGCCATGGAAAGAGTGCCTTTTATTTAGGGTATGGCCTATGCCTCATTTTCAGAGTCTTTTTCATGAAGGACTATAAAAGTTGATAGAAGTTAATGATGTCAAGAAGGAAGTAAGTCCAGGAAGCCAGAGGCATTCAAGGTACAAGGCACAAAAGGAGAAATTTCAGACAGAAAGGAGGAAGATACAATGGGGCAGGAGAAAGTTGTTCATGATCCTCATGCCGTTTTGATAAGATAGGCAGTTGACTAGCCTACGCCTATTCTCAAAGAGTCATTATGAAATTCTTAGAAGATGGAGATCCATCAAATAAAAGAAAATACAAAGGAAGTACACAAATATTACAGCAAAGCTTAAATCACAGATTTCTTGCACTTTGAGAATCTTCTTCTAAACATGGCAAAGAAAAACCTTCAGCCCCAGGTATATGTTGGTGTCTATTAGAATACCTAATAGACAAGATTATCTGAAATGCCAGAAAATGCTTTCACTGCAGGATCAGGGTGTTAAGACAGAGTAAATTCTTACTTGGGCAAACAGTAAGAATATAAATTGCTGTATAGACTAGATATTAATGTCTATGATAACTCTCATGACAAATTACACATATTCTAAAATTTGATCACTTTGGAATTGTTTGCAGATACCATCACCCATTCACGTGAATGAAATTCCAATAATTGTCTCCATTAATTATTATGCTCTAAGAATGGAGCTAAAGAGAGAGATGTATTTACATATGTTGGTATAGGTACGCAGAACAGCAACAGTGTTTCATTTACCTAAGGAGATGGGGTTTATCCTAAATGATAAAATACTTGAGAAAGTATTGTTGAAAGTGTCTATTTGTCTTTTTTGTTTCATTGAGTACAAAATAAACTGTCAGCATAGAGCAAATAAGTAATGACTGGTAATATTGAGTTTTAATATCCGTTGCTTTTTTTGTGTCTCATCAATCATCTTTGAGAATCAGTCAGTGAAGATAAATAGAGTTTTTAAGGTCCTGGAAAGCACAGTTTCTTTCCATTAGCAGTGGGTTTATGGGGGATGGAAGAGAAAGTAAACGGGAGCATTCCACAGACAGAGAAACACTCAGGGAAATGAAGTACCATAAAGGCTGCTTCTCCCATCCCACTGCTTAGGTGAACACCATTCTCCCAACCAAATGGTACCATCTTCTAATCTCTCCCTCAACCCCCAAATCTCAACCCCTTCCTTCTCAGCCATCTCAGCCATCTGCATCCCATGTGCACTCGTACAAAGGAACATGGAGACATACCAGGCCTTTAGTAATTGTTTTATGACTAAATGAACAAATTAAATTACCTTCTGAGATTACCTATCCATCTTTGAATTAAAATGGCTTTGAAAATGATTATTGGCTAAGAAAATAATAATTGGTTTAGAAAACCTAACTCTTGGAGCATAGATTTGGCATTTGCTTGGATTTCTGAGCTTCATGATCCTCATATAAATATGCTGAATTATGCTTTTGATTTAGAAGGCACCAAACTACCCATGCTGAATAGTCCTTTCTAAATATTACTTTTACAGAAATTTAGAACCTGTGGTACCCTGAAGAAAACAGAGGAGAATCCATTTCATGTTAGAAATGCATTGACTTAATAAGAAAGGAAAGGAAAGAAAGAAGAAAGAAGAAGAAAGAGAGAAAGAGAGGGAGGGATGGAGGAAGGGAGGAAGGAAGGAAAAGTGGCATTAGATGCCTCTCACCCAATTTCTGATTCAGCATTCTTTTCAATATACTTCATGGTTTAACATCTTCAGTACTAAAAGCTGCAAAAAGAACTAAGAAGTTTTTGCCAAGCTCCATAAAGACCCTTTTCTACCACTATTTTTAGTACCTCCCTATTACATTGGCTTTAAAAGGATCTCATCACTCCTGGGCATTCATTCCCACTCATCCATCTCTGTCTCACTCCGCTCAATAGACTGGCTGCCTGGGCATCCTACTGCTGTGCTTCCTTTGGGCATGTCCTTCTTGGGAAATATCTCATTCCATGGCTTCTTATGGTGCTATTTCTAACCCTCAACTCAATGCATATTAGAAAATGTTTATAAATATGAGTGCTGATGGGAAAATAAAAAAAGCTGTCATCATTTTTAC
Source organism: Varecia variegata (assembly GCA_028533085.1). Classification (NCBI taxonomy): domain Eukaryota; kingdom Metazoa; phylum Chordata; class Mammalia; order Primates; family Lemuridae; genus Varecia; species Varecia variegata. The sequence continues at coordinate 22,801,510 of CM052443.1, forward strand.
CTGAGTTTGACTTTGAATCAAAATGTAATTTTAGATTTATTCATTCAAAAAATAAACATTTAGTGTACATATGTTATTATTCAACAAATATCAATGGCCCAGTCATGATAGATCATACATACATTTTCAGCTAAGAGAAAGGAATTAATGAGAACCAATTAGCACAATGGAAAGAGTCTGGCTTTGGAGTCCTAAGACCCAACCAGTTGGATCCCTTGATAGCTCTGTAACCCTGACCAAGTTCATACACAAATCTTAAGACATTTTTGTTAAATTGCTCCTTCACAGTATTTTTTTAAGTAAGTTATTCAACTTGCATGCTTTTAGGTTGATACCTAAAATTTTATCCTAAATTTAAATTGTTTTAAAAGTTATAATTTTTGGTTTATTTTAAATAATGACATTTTAAATAAAAATGCTATAATTTCTTATAAATATAGCCATTGGGACATAAAAAGTCATAGCAATTCAATACTCACTATTATCCTTTTAAAAACTACATGAACAAGTTCTTCCGTAGTAGAAAATGTTACATTGTTCCTATTTATCTTGAAAATTGTATATCTATTCAATTCCTGCCACAGAATTTCATCCTGCTGTAATATTTTTTCATACTTTAATAATGATCCTATAATGTTATTTATTCCATTGCCTTTGTTACCATCTAACATACTATTCATGTGTATGCAAATGTGTGTGCATTTTCACTAGTTGTCTCCCTCTCCAATTCCCCATCTTCCTCTACAATGGAAGACTCTAGAGATCCAGGGTCTTTATCTGTTTTGTTCACCAATTTGTCCCAAGCACCTAAGCAACGTCTGGCACATAATAAATGTTTTTGAATAAATGAATGAATGAATGTCAGCAAGGGGACAGAGGGAGTTCCAGTGAGGAAGAATGGGCTTTGATTTAAGTTCAATGGTGATGGAATGCCTCCCAAAGAAGGCATCGTGTGAGTAACAGGTAACAATCTGAAAGAGGTATAGAGCAAGCCATGCAGATATCTGGAGAAGAGCTCTTCAGGCAGAGGGCACCCACAAAGTCCCTTCTTGGGATGGAAGATAGCTGGAAGGTATAGGATGCTGATGTGACTGAAACAGAATGACTAAGAGAATTGATGTAAAAAAGAGATAAAGAACCAGATTCTAAATGGATGAGGAAGGGATGAAGATGATGATGGTAGTGGCATGAGATGATGAAAGAGGCATTGTAGAATGCTCAATCTGGAGGCAGCTTTAAGTATTTCTCTTCCTTCCTCTCCTTTTTCAGACAAGAAAGTCGAACACAGAGTTTATGTAACTTTTTCAAGGTCCCACAAAAACCAAGAGGAATGGTACTAAATAAATCTCAGTGACCCGTCTCCCCATCTCATCTTCCCCATTTCACTCACAGGCCACCAATTCCTAAAGGGAAAGCAGTGATTTGGCAACCTCTGTCTCTGTGTTATTAGATTACATTATTCTCTAAAATGCTTCAGTTTAGTGCTTTACATAAATATCAAATTCCTTTTGGAGGGGTGGGTGTGGGTGGAAGGAGTAATAATGAGTGGTATGATTTTATGCAGTATTTTAATCCTTTGGGTTTTTTTTTTTGTAGGAAATAGCTCCATTCTTTCTATAATTTTTCTTTTTCATAACTGACAGTCTCTGCCTCTGGCCAAACGCCACTGACATTCCAAGGAGGGTGATATATAATATTGTCATATTTTTCAGAGAGGTAAATTTGATGATTTAATACTGAATTATGCAAAACAAGAAGCAGTTGATTTAAATTTAACTTTAAAATGAAATACTAAATTATGGGAATGTCTGAATAATAAAATGGAAATTTAAATAAAAATATATGCATGAAAAAAGGGTCCAAACAAAATGGTCTTGCTTTAAAAAATATGATTGTTTTTAATCTTTCACCACTATGGTTGTATGAACATTTAAGATGCTTTTGGCCATTATTTATTGTATGTATTTAATGAATATTTTATAAAGTCCTGGGAAGCACTACATTTACATAACATATGTTAATGGTATGGCCACTAATAAAGAAAAGGGGCCTTTGATATAAAACCCATCAGGTACTTCCTAACGGTATCTACAGCTTAATAGTAAGTAAATGTCCATTTCTACAGTAAGGGAAGTATTCTTACTTGCTATACAAGGGTCATCTACTAATTGTAATAATTTTTAAAATTATTAAACAAAGCCCACTTGAGTCCACCAAATATTCTTTATTTTCATCCCTAATTACTTTTATTAAGATTAAAAGTGACTCAACTTTTCTGATCAAATCTCTTTTGTCCTTATAACTCTACATTTTCTTTGTATCCATAAAATGAGGAAATGACAAACTGTCATAAGGAGAAGCATTTATGTGCATAGAGTAGGATAAACCTTTTATGAAGGCCACATAATTGACCTGAAAAAACACTTAACCCATCATTTCATATACACTCCTATTTAGAGAATTATTTTTAAAGCTTATAAAATCATGCATAGATTTCTAGCATGTGGATTATAACAACTACAAAAATTTTTTTAAAATGTCATTTCTTGTAATAATGTCTTGTGGCATTCATCAAAAATTAAAGATGCTTTCTTTATTCAGTAATTTTAGAAGTATCCCTTACAGAAGCTCATAAGATACAGAGTGGCATTGAGAACTATGTTAGTTTTTCAGGGAATGATTTTTCTTTTCCTGTTAGTTTTTCAGAGAATGATTTTTCTTTCTGGAGGAAGAGTGTTACATTTTATTTTCTTTCATCTGACATTTTCACATTTCCTTTGAATGTCCTCTTCCCCTATACGCTAAAAGACTGTTGTGTTCACCAAACCTGTTTTCTTCCTGACATACACCGCAGCCTCATAGCAGTTACAAAGAGCCAGTAACTAAGCTCTGATAATAGAATATTGGATACAGTAATGTACAATATTCATAGCACTTTCTTCCCTAAAAATCCTGTCATGCAATCCTCTATGAACTCTCTCACTTCACTCTTCTGCCAATTGTTGTAAAGAATTCAGTGGAGACCTTGAACATCTCCTCAGAAATGTACCAGTGAAGAAAAAACTAAAAAGGTAGTGGAAAGAATGGAAGATATTGTTGAAAAGAGAGAGAAACAAGACATGCCAATACCTCTTGTTACCCCCACCACCTGACAATATTATACAATTAAAAAAAAATTGCACTTAACTAATCTGACAAAGTCAATACCATTAACCTAGTAACTCTGGGTATGTAATTGCTATAAATAGAGAAAAAAAAGAAAGAAACTTGATATAAAACTACTGTAAGAAGAAAACAAAAAAATTGTGGATCAACATTTTTAAGCTAATAAAAATCCCCCCCCCCAAATTTAACATAGCAGTAAAATGTAATACAAGAATCTTAACTGAATTAAATATTTTCAAATAAATGTGTAGAGCTAAAATCAAACACTAAGCACAGAAATAACTTAGAATAAATAAACTGATATGAAAGAATTGAAGGAAAAGATAAAATCATTTCAGAAAGAAATAACAAATTACCAGGTGCCCATAGGAGAATAGTTTGGAATTAAAATTAAGGAGGAGACATTGAAGAAGGCAGAAAAACAACCAAGAAAATGAATACGTGTTTAATAATGATTAAAAAAAAACCCCAAAGGGGTCAGAGAAAATTCGGTGCAAATGGAACCCAGGCAAAGAAATTCAACAATCCCTGAAGAAAAAAACCTGAAACTATGTAAAACAACAACCCAATAAAAAGTTCTAGAAAATAGAAAAAACATGCATCTACTTTTTGAAAAGACCCACCCATTTGAAACTATCAGCTTCAATACCCACCTTAGTAAAAACTACTGGACTTCAAAGGAAAAAAATCCTCAGGACGTCCAGGAAAACAGACCAAACTGTAAATATAGTTTTGAAAATTTGATTTACATCAGACATCTCAAAAGCTATATATAAGGGAAGGCAACAGGAAATATAATTTTCATGAATATGAAGGAAGAAAAGTAAAGACCAAGTATTTTACATCCAACCAAACTGTCTTGCAAGTATCAAGGATGTAGAAAGATAGTTTTAAACAGGAAAGAACACTGGAATGACCATACCCATGGATCCTATTGTAAGAAGTTTCCTTTAAAAAAAAGTAGACTTAATCCAACCAAGAGAAGACTGGAAAAAATGTGGCAAAAATACCTAACAATGAAGATGTATTATATTTCATTTTAAACCTTAGACTGAAACATGGGTAGGGAAATGAGTAGAAGAATGTGAATGGGCTTAACTTGCCTATTAAAAGTAACCAATTTTTACATTAACTCTAAAAATTTAACACTGTGCCATATACAAAAGACCCACCTGAAACACAGTGATCTCACATGGCAAAAGCAAAAGAATTGGCAAGAGAAAACCAATAAATTTAGGTGTGGCAAAGTCATAACATGTAACCAAAATGTTTGTACCCCCATAATATCCTGAAATTAAAAAAAAAGATAGTGATTACAACCTTGATCAGAAAAAAATCAAAAATTATTAAATGAGATAAAGAATGATACTTTTTAATAATAAAGCACAACTCACAATGAAAATATTACAGTTAAGAATAATTGTGCAATAAATAACTAAGCAATTATTTATATTTAGTGAGTTTATACAACATTCTCAATACAGGATGGAATAGTGGTCAGCATACAATAATATAAAAAGTTAAGACTGTCATCAATAAAGTAGATCTTATTGAGGTATACATCAAAAGCTACCGGTACACTGAAAAAAATGATAATATATTAAGACAAAAAAATCAGTAAGGGTCGGGCATGGTGGCTCATGCCTGTAATCCTAACACTCTGGGAGGCCGAGGTGGGAGGATTGCTCAAGGTCAGGAGTTCGAGATCAGCCTGAGCAAGAGCGAGACCCTGTCTCTACTAAAAATAGAAAGAAATTAGCCGGACAACTAAAAATATATAGAAAAAATAAGCCAGGCATGGTGGCACATGTCTGTAGTCCCAGCTACTAGGGAGGCTGAGGCAGAAAGATTGCTTGAGCCCAGGAGTTTGAGGTTGCAGTGAGCAATAATGATGCCATGGCACTCTGGCCCAGGCAACAGAGTGAGACCCTGTCTCAAAAGAGAAAAAAAAAAAAAAAGAAAAGAATCCACTAAGTGAAGTATCACAAGAACGGAAACACAAGCACCACATGTGCTCACCATCAAATTGATATTAACTGATCAGCACTTAAAGGCACATATAGTAGAAACATTCATCAGGTGTCGGGCAAATAGGAGGGGGAAGAAGGGGATGGGTATATACACACCTAATGGGTGCGGTGCGCACCATCTGGGGGATGGACATGCTTGAAGCTCTGACTAGGGTGGGGCACAGGGAGTGTATGTAACCTAAGCATTTGTACCCCTGTAATATGCTGAAATAAAAAAAAATTAAAAAAATGAAAATAAATAAACTGACATAACAAAAATGAAAACAAACAAGCAAAACACAACTAGGGAAAATATAAAGGCAAAAGCAGAAAGGCAATGAAAATAAAATCAATGGATAATAAAAACAATTATAGTAATAAATCAAAAGTATAATTCTTTGAAAAAAATCATTGATATAGACAAACTATTAGATCAGTTAGGCAAATAGAAAAGGAAGACAGCAAACAAAAGATAGTAAAGAGAAAATACTATTAATAAGTGATACAATGGAAATTTAAAATATCATGAAATAAGTTTTCATACATTGTCGAAAATCAGATTGAAAACCATATAATTGCAATGTGAAATATATTATTTCAGAGCACAAAAAATAAATACTCCCTAAGTTATTTTATAAAGAATGAAAATCACTGATACCTAATCCTGATAAATATAGACTAAAAAATAAAAAAGAATAAAACCTGCAGACAAATGTTGCATATGGATAATAATTTAAAAATCTTAAATAATATATTAGTAAACAGATTCTAATAAATCATTCAGACAATAAGACATGACCAAATAGATTTCAGATATGGAATGCAAAGATGTTTTAATATTAGAATGTACATTAATATGTCAGCATGTTAATAGTTCTTAGGAAAAAATATGATTATTTCTTTTATGCTGAAAAAAACCTTTGAAAAAGTGCAACTTCTATTCCTTATTAAAGATTTCAAGAGAGTAGAAATGAATGACTATTTCTATAATATGATAAAATATATAAGTGTACCACAATACTAAAGTCAGTATTTTAGCATTAAAAAAATTATTCCCAATAAGGTATAGAAAAAGTCAAATGTGATCAATATCTCCACCACTATTTAATATTGCCCTGAATTAATTAACCAATAAGTACAAGCAAGATAAATTGATTAGGAAAATAAAAATTGAAAACTATTTCTATATGTAGATGAAATGATAGTATACTGAGAAACTCCTAATATATCATGAAACATAACTGAAATAATAAAATAATTTATCAAGGTAGAAGAGTTTAAAATTCATATACAAAAATGAATGGTCTTCATATAAACAAATGACAACAACTGTAATTCACTTTGATATTGACACTCAATAGACCAATATCAGTATTTATCTGATTCATACACACAATTCTTTTTGATGAAGGACTTTAAAATACTTCATGATATCCACCCAATTCTTGTGCTGTCCTCCCATTGTCCCATTCCTCCCTCAGAATTCTTATTCCTGTCTAATACCCATGGCCTGCTGCTGAGTTCAGTGATAGTCTCAGAGACATGAACTGTTAAGTGTAGATTGCCAATGATTCTGATTGTGCATGGATCTCTGATTACAATAAATTCATCCTTATATCATCCAGAATTTCAGTACCTTGTAGAATATTTAACTATTTCAAATACATATTTAAAAAAGACTTTCCCATTATTGAAACAACAGAAAAATACTGCAATGTGTTCTGAAGGTGTTGACTTAGCAGATTTCCTAAGTGTATAGAATAGAAGTGGTGTCCTGAGTTCACTGTGAGATTGTTCCTCCTTGAAATTTTCAAAGATGATTCTTGTTATCTTTTACAGAACAGCAAAGCCACAGCCAAGGTAAGTTCTAGGACAGACATTTGTGAAATGTATCTCCAGTACTATCATGCCTCCTTTCCTGTCTTCCCCGAATGCACTTGGCTTGAATACAAATTGACCATGCCCATCAAGGTCTTGTCAACTTGGTCTGTTAAACTGATTCACACTCAGGTGTTAGGAACTTTATAAATTACTTCTCAAGAAAGTAATTCCATTTCAAAAACATGTAAATGACAAGGAGGGGATATATAGGCTGAACATTAGAAATACAAACAAAAGGCAGATAAGTTCCCAGATGTTCTCAACTTGCATTGTTCATGGATGTCCCAACATTCTAATCAAAAGGCTGAGTTCGCCGATTTATGCTGGCATTTGCTAGGGTCGTATTCTTGCTTGAGACCTATTGACCCTTACCTATCTCTCAATATTGTGTGCCTGTGTGTAAATAAATCCGTGTTTGAGGAGGGAGACATAGACCATTATTTTCATTAGATTTTTAGAACCAATTTATTGAATAGTAAGCTATTATAAAGTCAATACAATTAAACTCTCTGAACAAAAGGACTGAGTTTTGATATTTGAGCTCCTCGTGGAATTGCTCTTTAGCAAGGAGTGGCAGACATTTTGAGGGTGTAAACCTATATATCATAAAACAAGTATCATTTAGTTTTAATCTACAACCTGTATATCATAAAACAAATAAAATTCAGTCCCCAGTCTGACTGATAGGCATTTAACAGGTTGTTTCTCTCCAACATTGAACTTGATAGGTATTTAGGAGAGATTTTTCAAAAATTATTTGTTTACATACTATCTGCCCAAAAGGAAATGGGCAGATAGATGTCCCATAGGGTATCTACTTTGTAAAACACAAAAGAAACTTTTACAAATCAATCTTTCTAAAATTATGTTCTGAAGTGCTGGAACGAAGCTCAGCGGGCTCCCTTTGCCTTGGTTCCATCTCAGTGGTAGATCAGAGGATTTGAGAATTGAAGAACTTTTTTCAATTATACAATAAGCAGCAGGTTTCCATTAAAGCACAAACTCCATCATTTAAATATATGCTCGATATTCTTATAAATAAGTGTAACAGTTAAATCCTTGACTGATTTGTCTAATTCTGATATAGGTTTTTTGGCATCCAAATATATTTACCAGTTCTCAAAATGTTTTTACATATTTTCCTTACATTTGTTCTAAACTTCTTCAGACTCAACAATTTCTTCCCAAATGTATGATAATTCACTTAGGTCATAATTATATACAATGTTTTCTAATGGTTCTTGATAACTTCCATGACTATCATATACTGACACCCAGTAGATGAAGAATTTAAATGTGTGGATTAAACTGTGTGTAGCATCTGAGCAGAGATATTGATCTTTGTTATTATTTCTAATGAAAACCAGAGCCAGACAGCAGTTAAAGCAGTAAAAACAGATTTTATTCAGGAACTATTGTAATAGGAGAAAAAAAGACTTAAATATAGTACTGGGCCTAATTCTAAATACAGCAAGCACTAACAGGAATTTGTCACCAAGAGGCAGGATTGGGGTCAGTGGATGGAAAAATTAACTAAGAGGAAACATCAGAGAGGGGAAGGGGAATTTGTGTTAAACAGATTTAATGGTGTTGGGGCAAAGGGAAAATCTTCCCCTTTGTCTTCTGAAGGTTCGGTGAAAAATCAACTCACATAGGGCATATTAATTAGAGAAAAAGTGTACTGTTTTCTGAGCCCCATCAAGATGAACACAAAGGCACAAAAGTTAAGGTCTAGGTGGGAAGGTTCAGAGTTGCCTGAGGGAGTCTTTGTCTGTATGATATCATAGTGAAGAAGATGAAGGTCATTCTAAGCCATAGGATACAGGAATGCTCGTGGATGGAAAGTACTCTAGTTAAGTCTGAGAAGAAGAGTAGCTATTTTGGCAGTGGTATAAATTCAGAGTGAAAAGTAAGATGAACATATTTTATGAAAGACCACATATGCTAGCACGTCATGTTAAACATTATCATCTTTATCCTAATAGCAGCTGATATGTGAGTGATACGATTTTTTTAAAAAAATGATAACTGTGATACCATTGTGAAAGGTCTAATGAAAGGAAAAGAAAATAGTTATATAGAAAACTGTTTTGACTCTAATATAACAGAGATTTTCAGAAGAAATGTCAGATTTGAATGAGAGTAAAAGCAAAGAGAATCAAGACATTTGAAAGATATTTTGAAGGTGAAATTCAAAATTCATGATGTTTGAATGAAAGATATGTGAGAGAAAGGGTCTAAAGACATCAAGATTTTAGCCTAAATAAGTGACTCCCATAAGTTGGACTTTGAGGCTCTTAATCACATTAGGAAATAGTATATCTCTGTTTTGAATGGAGTGGAGTGGGAATATCCTCATTTTAGTTTTAAATTTACTGAATCTAAGCTATTAAAGTTGAAATGACTGACTAATCAAAACTAATTGCTTACATGAGGCCAGGTTTCTGACCTCTGTTCTAATTGGGAATAAACTAGTCAGGGACTAAGAGATGGAGGCAATTGCTGTTTTAAAGCTCAGAAAAAAAACTTTTTCAAATGCTCCTCAATATCCTCCTAATAAACTTGTTGCTTTTAGTCTATTTACCCAAAATATTCTAACTCCTAAGGCTATCTTTAAAGAATGTTGATTTGCATTTCAAAAATTTACCCAAAGCTGTCAAACTGAGTAATACGTTCATATAGAAGAAACTTCTTTTCTCAGTGCAAAGCCAGGAGGTAAACAATTGTTAAAGTATAAAGCAGAAATTCTCTTCCACTGGGTCAGTGCCATTTCTTTGCATTTCTCAGCAGGGTTGTATGTGTCTGTTGAATTTAACTGAGTCTTCCCTGCTTTCAACATTTCCTAAAGTCCATACACAATGCTAAAGAGAACCAGAGCTGGACAGTAGTTAAAGCAGTAAAAATAAATTTGCTTCAGGAACTATTGCAATAGGGGGAAGAAGCCTCAGTATAGAATTGGGCAAAATTTTGAACACAGGAAGGACTAGTGGAAATTTATCAGCAAGGAGCAGGGGAGGAGGAAGGTGAGGGAGGGGGAAGGGATTCCATCTGTGGATGAAAAATTACCACAAGGAGACAGCAAAGGTAAGAGCATTTTTGCTACACTGACTTTATAGGATTCTTGCTGAAGGTAGGCCAGGGTGATCAGAGATCTCAAGGGTGGGGGATTCTCTCTAAACGGACTCAGCAGGAATCTTAGTACAACTGGGCAATGCAGGCTCCATTTGGATGCAAGGGTGGGGTCTAAGGTTGAGACCTAGTAGAGGAGAGGGCTCAGTGGATCTTGACTAAAGTTCAGTCAAGGAAGGAGTCTGTCCACAAACATTTATGCATAAGGAGAAAAAGAGAAAGAGAATTATTATATGCTAATTTTTCCCCAAGTTTTTTGCTTTACTTCAGAATTCCTTTTATCTTCTAATATTGGGAATTCACATGAGGAAACTCTCTGCAATAGAAACATGGCAAATGTTTTACAAAATTATAGATTTGGAAATAGTGTGGAGAATTTAGAATTACAGAAAAAAAGTAATGAACAAAGGTTGTAAATAACGTAGAGTAGGCAAAATAAAAGTGACTGAAATACTTTTAACTGCGCAGAGTTAAAGGCAAAAAAATCATTTAATAACATAGCTTGATGGCTAATAAGAACCTCAGAGAATGTCTCCTTTCTTTTTAGGTGAAAAAGTTAAGTCCCAGAGAACAGACAGATCCTTTAGTGGAAAGATATTCCTCATCATTATGAACAGTTTAACCAGAGCAAGTCAAGAGGGACCCTACAGCTAGTTATGTTCAAGAACTTTCTTATGTTCACTGCAATGCAATGATTATTTAAATGCACTTACAATTTATTTCTGAAAAGTATCTGGCATTATTTGGCACATTTTTTCCCTCCAGAACTTATGTCTTATTGTTACCGTTTTGTGACTCATGTGAAATTAAATTAGTCACTCATACAAATAAGTTACTCATCAGAACTTATTAAAATATTGGTGAATTACACTGGTGAATAACTTATTGATGAATTGCTGAGCTGTTATTAAATTAATTTTTTTTTCTTTCAGCAATGACAATGCAGTTTATTAGTCATCAGTTCCCTGATTATCATGACCCTACTATAGGTGAGTAAAGTCACTTTTGTCTTTTGGCTCAAAGAAAGACACTGTAAATATGTGGCTTACAAATATTGTCAACGTTGATTGAGAATAAGAAATATACTTTACACTATGACCCAGACTACATACACATAAATATATAATATATAATATAATAAAAGCTTCAAGAGACAGGATTTGTCCTTGTTTCTTCCCATGTATTCTGGTATGTTTTATTTAATATCCTTCTGATACATAATGGCTGGAATGCATTAAGTCAATTTCAGCATCTACTAATGGATATCTGCTTGCATTTAAAAACCTGTGTTCTGGATAATAAAACTGATGTGATTATATAGTATTTGGTCATTTGCCCACTTTTGTCAGTCTCTAGATTTTCTACTGCAGAATTAGTTTAACCATGTTAAAGGTGCATTGGGAAAGGTATTTAGATATAGGTGTAATTTTATCCACCATTCTTATCTTGAAGATGAGGAAACTGACATCTAAGTTGTCAAAATATTGTTAGAGCCCAAAATCTAGCCATGTTTAATTCCTCCTACCCAGTTTTCCTCTACCATCATATACTACAGCAGCATTGCACCCGGGAATAAGTTTTCTCCCTCATTCAAAGCACAAAAGATGTCTTTAAAATTGCTTTATTCATTCAAAAAACTGAATCAAAGAATTGGTTGAAAATTCTCAAGCAGAGTCTGCCATGGTATTCCTTATCTAGGAACATATTGGAATTGAAAACACATCAAGCGTTATCTCCCAGAGAAGGATGTATATAGCTGCCAGACCCCGTGTGGCTGGCTGCTTGCCTGGATGGTGAGCTACTTTAACTACTCTTCGTCACTTACCCTATTTATTCCCTGTCTGAATGTCTCTTGTCCTCACTCCCCATAGGTAAGACTGTCTAGTTTCTATTCTGCTTATCAAGCAATTTTAATTTAAGGTCCTGTTTAATATATAATATGTTAGCCTGTACGTAATACTCCTGTGTTCCTTCCTGCAAAGAAAGATTATTTGCTTGAGTACTATTGCTGAAAAAAATGTACTAATTTTTAAAAGAATGGTAATTAATTAAGACCACCTCATCAGTTGAAGTGAATTGGTAAGATTTAAGTACACTTGATTGATACATTGTTAACCGGGCAGGACTTCCTCAGGGAATTGAGTTTTGTTTCTGAAGAGAAAATAATCACCTTGTAAAGTTTTATAAAGCGGTTAGCTGAAACCACTTGCTGATAATTCTCTAAGCCCATTTTCAAAATATCTTAAATCTAGAATGCTGGTAGCTTTGCACCACCCACTATGAGTTATGGAAGAGGAGAAATCTCCAGGCAAAAGCTCTGAATCTTTTATCTTGCTGAAAAATTCAATAATACATCATTTGTGAAATCACAAATTCACTCTGTTGTCTAGTACTTTCTGTTATTCTTAAAGCTTTCTATATATTGGTGTCTTAAAAACTGGCTACTTGTTTACCACATTCACAAGTCTAATAGCCTGAATAGGGCAGGAGATGTGATTAAATAAATCATACATGGCTCCTTCAAGAGGAAAAAATGAGAAGTATGTGATGATGACTCCTTTAGATATCCACAAGGCACATCCATCACTTGAGATTAAGCTCGCTGGACATTCGGTACTAACAGATAGCTGAAATCATACCTTTATCTGGCTATAAATAAAATAGCTTTAGAAGAAGAAGCTTGAAAATGGAAACATAGAGTACTTTATTACTTTCAATTCAATTTTCCCATCATTTCATTTCTTGGCCTTTCTAATTGGAACAATGTTTAACAATTTTCCATTGGTATCCTGTTTGAGAAAGGTAAAAGTACCAAATAATTTACTTTTCACCTGCTTCAGCTACATAACTATAACTCAGTCTGGCTGACTTAATGACCCCTCAAAAGGAAATTCATATTAGTACAACTTGAAAATCATACAAATTATAGCAGAATAACACCTATCAAGGATACTTATTTCACAATTTGGATAGGAAATAAATATTTCTCAATCCTTGTCCGGATGTGTTTGTCATCCTACTGACTGAGGTTTTTAAATAGCTTTTCTCTGAAATATTTGAGGGATTTATATGGTTCTATTTTCTCCCTTACATTCAGCTTAGAATTATTCTTCTTTCAAATCTACATCAATTCTGACAACTTAGAATCCCTTTATCACTGAAAAGAGTTAGGGATATTATTTAGTACCAATGTTCCTCCCAAGAAGTGATTGCTGTCACTTATTGGTAACAGTTTCAAAGTCAGTAACCAATGAGTTCAGGTTCTGCAAATCCACAGAAGACACCTACGAAAGGGATATTTAAATATATTGATTCTATTCTTCCATGTGAGTACCTTATAAAGGTACTAAATTTAGATAAATTCAAGTTTTAATTTAATCTTGAAATGGAGTATCTCTGAGCATTAGACATTGTGCTAAGTACAATTTGATTTTTCCATAGCAAAATAATTATGGAAATAATAAGTAACATTTTAACCAAAGACCTGATGTCTAACCCTTTATTCCCAATAAACACATATGCCATATTTAATTAACAATAAATCATTAGAGATGACCATTGTATGATGCAATTCAATTGGCAAAACTTTAAATGCCTTGTCTTTGGAAACCATATTTGTTTGTCCTCCAGAACAACAACAAAAAGATTAAAATGGCACAGTTTAAGCACTCAAGGGATTTTCAATTTAGGAAGAGGAATTAAGACAAATACACAAATATTTATAATATCTTTGAAGTCAGTTGTTACTGTAAGAAGGCAGCAAAATGTTTCTTTGAAGGAGTTTTGAAAAGATGAAGAGAGAGGTTCCTGGCCTTCTCTTAAGTTGTGTTCACTGTGATCTAAGATCACCGTTTCCTACATAGTTTTGAAAGCCAAGAAACTCCTGCCATCTGTTCTAGAATTCAGAACTGCTCCTTTAAGGAGACATTTCAGAGCAGTCTGGACTTCTTGAAGATTTTTGAGAAAATGACCTAGGACAGTTTGCTCTGCTATGCCATTTTAGTCTCATTGTAACTTGCTTGAAGTTAAAACTCTTATTGTACATAATTTTAATTTAATGTGAACTAAAAACTGAGTTGTTGAGTTTTATTCTGCAATAGAAGAATGTGGTCCCTTTCCTTGAAACCAAGAATATAAATATCAGATTCTAATTTGTCGACTGTATATTTTAGTGTAAATTATTGTTTAATGATATCTTCTTATGTTGAGAATTGTTTCTGTTGATGTTTATTGGTAATCACATGAAGGCAAACTGTGAGCATAGAAAACCAGATCACTTCGCTTGGCAAATGAATACAGATGAAAACAAGATATAGTTTTAATTAGTTTGCCCTGAATAAGATATATTGGCACTGGATAGAAAATTCTGCATCCTGAAAGATTTATTTTCTTTTAATTACAGAGTATCTT
>CM052443.1:22816603-22866079 GCA_028533085.1 Varecia variegata
TAGTTTTATTTTATTGTCTCTAAGAGCTGATCTTACCTCTTTATCTGGAGTCCAACAGTTCTTTTTTTCTCACTGCATTAAAATGACCTAAGGTCATTATATTAATATAGGACACAATTTAGTTAGAGTAAAGTGGCCTTAAGGAGCTATCTAATTGTTTCTTTGGGTTTCTTTCGCTTCAGAAAGAAAACAGTTTTAACAAACCAGGAATCCTTTGTCACTTTATTATATGTCTGCCCACACATTTATTCAGTTCTCACAGTGCCCAGAAATTCGTAAGACCAGCACGTTTCCAGCTATACTTACATAGCCTATTTTCAAGGAACACATCTTTTTGTAATTGACTTAACTGTGAATACTTTACCTATTTTAGTGTTTTAGACTTCCAATTTCACTTACAAGCCATGAATACTGTGTAATACACTCATCTGAAAGATTTATATTCTTTCTCAGCAATTGGTAAGGGCTATAACAAGCTCTACAAAAAAAAAAAAAAACACAATAAAATGCCATATATAGAGTTAAATCTTCCTGAATGATTTGGGAAGCTTGAAAAAACAAGGACTTCATATACGTGGCAAAGTACATCAACAGTATGGACCGTTCATCTGCAGATTGCCTCATGACCAGGGTGGGACAAATGTACCACATTAGGTATACATTTCTCAGCATCTCTGGTAGAATAAAAACTTTCTAAACTAAAGAAGTTAGAGAACTAGTGTGTTTGAATCACATAAAATGGCCTGCTCAGTGTCTAAAATGTGTACTAATAGAGTCACTCCTTTGTGTCACTAGAAAATCCCTGTTAAAATGTATATGCTCAGGGGAGAGTTAATGCCCAAAGCCATTAGGCATTATTTATATATTAGCAGAGATGAATGTATCCAGTTATTCTAGAGAGCAAACCACAGAGCTGTGGTCTACAGAGCAGCACTGAAGGGATAGCTATGGGGTCTGGAGAAGGGAGGATAGAACTGGGTAGAATAAGTGCTACAGTATAACTCTGAACTTGAAGAATTATATTTATTAATGACTCTGGAATATCTGAACATGATAGAATAGAAAGATAATTAGTATGGACCAAAATAGATGGGATGTTCAATTCTGCCTTCATGCTGGCTGTTGATTTTCTTTCCAGACTCATCCTCTAACATCCTCTTGCTTGCTATGCACCAGCCACACTGGTCTCCCTTTAGTTTCTTAAATATGCCAAGCAACCTCTTCTCTGTCCTTGGTTTTTTGCCAATATACTTTTCTGTACCCTGAATGCCTTCCTTCTGCTCTTTACATAACAAGTTTTTTCTTCCTGTAGGTCTCAGTTTGCACATCACCTCATCAGAGAGGTCTTTGATCTCCTTACCTAAGTTAATTGCTCAACATATACACACACCCATAGATACACATGCACCCATCTCCACATACATATATGCATAATGTACAGATTCTTATATAAGCACATGGGTTTCTTCTTTAATCATATTTATCAAATTCTGAATTAAAAAATTGTGGATTTTTGTTGTTGTTGTTCATCTTCCCATGTGAGATGTAGGTTCCACGATGGCAGGCAACATGTCTGCTTTGTTCACTGAATTTTACACAGGACCTACCACAGTGCATGGTTTATTAGGAATGATGAAAACATTTGTTGAATAAAAGAATGCATGAATAACTTTGGTGTCCTTTTCTCTCTTACCTAAATTAGATTTCTATGATCATATAATTTTAGAACCCTTGGCCCTCTTGTTTGGTATAGTAAATTAAGTGTCACCCAGATTAGAGCCAAACTTTTGCTTTTTATGCAATTGCATTGGGACCACTGAGCATGACTGTGTACCCTGGTCTCACTCTAAATGTATTATGCTTAATTTTAAATGAGCTTTTAACAACGCCTGGAAAACACATTCAGGTCATAGATAACTCATTCTGTAATTCCCCTAAAACGAGCAACTTCTCCTCCCATCTTTACATTTTCACCGATGACCTTGATTTCTACTTTACTTAGAAAACTGAAACAACCAGAAGATAAATTTCCAAAGACTTCCATCCAGAAGATACTTCTGAAGCTACCCATCACTCCTGAGCCCATACTTGGCATTCTCACTTATAAATGTAGATGACCTATCAATGCTCCTGTATGAGCCAATACCACCATTTGCATTCAGTAGATCTCATTCTCTCTCCCACTCGAGAATCTTGTTCAAACCAATCTCTTCTTTTTTTAGGTATCTTTTCCCATCATCATAAAACATGGTGTTTTCCTTCCATCCTAAATATTAAAAAAAATTAAAAATCCTTTTTTTATCCTGCTTCCTCCACTAGTGCCTTTCCCATTTCTCCACTGCTTTGCTGTAAAACTGCTCAAAGAGTTGACCGTACCACCAGACTCTCCCTTTCTACTACTTTCTTCAACCAACTCTAGCCAGTTTTCAATCTCATCACTCCACTGAAATTGTTTTCATCAAGGTTGCCTTGATTCTTTAGTGGCTTTTCCAATGACAGTTCCCACTGTCTCCATATTACCTTACCAGCAGCATTTGATAGGGTCTACCACTTGGATTTCATCTACTTTTTTTGCTTGGAATACAGGATACCACATTCTTGGTTTTCTCCTAACCTAACAGTTTCTCTGACTCAGTCTGGCTCTTCCTCTTCTCCTGGATATGGAAGTATCCCTAAAACTCAGTGGTTGATCTTATTGTCTCCATCCACTGTCCCTTCACTGGCAATTGTATTCAGTGTCTGGCCTTGGGTGTCATATATATGTTACAACTTCAAAATTTATAGCTCCATGTCATATTTCCCTCCTGAGTTCCATACTTGTGTATCTAACTTCCAACTCAACTTTTCCATTTGTATGCCTAATAAACATCCCTAAGTTACCCTGTCCAAAAGTGACTTCAGGTTCTTTCCATAAAAAAAAAACCAAAAAAAAAACCTTTTCCATCTACAGCCTTCCTTATGTGTATGGTAAGTCTATCCTTTTGGGTTCTCATGCCTAAAACTGTCTACTCTTCCTTGATTTGTCTCTTTCTCCACACATCACAGCCTCAGGAAATCCTGTTGGCTGTACTTTCAAAATATATCCAGAATCCATCTACTTATTACTACCATTACTGCTATCATCTTGATATGAGCTAGAACCTCCAACCTTTATTATTACTCTAGCTTCCTATTTCTACTCTTACCCCACTCCCCAGTTTATTTTCACTACAGCAGAGTGATCTTTTTTAAAAAATAAGCTAGATTATGTCACTCTGTTCAAAACACTCCAGTAGTTTCCCATTTTGTTCAGAGTAAAAGATAACTGACAAAGGCCTATAAAGACCTGAAGCATGACACACTTTGCCCATGTGACTTTATTTCTTACCATTTTCCCTCATTTGATTTATTTAAAACAAATATTTTTATAAATTTATAAGGTAAAAGTATAATTTTGTTACACTGATATATTGCATAGTAGTGAAGTCAGGGCTTTTAATGTATTCAGCACTAGCCTTCTTGTTATTTCTAGAACATGCAAGATAATTTATTATGTTGGCATCTTTGTTCTTGATCTTCCCTTTCCTGGAATACTTTCCCCCCCATGTGCTCACAGAACTAAGTGTGTTACCTTTTTCAGGTCTTTGCTTCAGAGTTCAAACACCTCTTCTCAATAGGGCTTGCACTGACCACCACCAGACCTCCTGATTACACTCACCCTCTTCTATTTATTTTTTTCCTATAGCACATATTACCTTCTTACTTAGAATATAGTTACATTTGTCTTCTTTAGCTAGAATATATTAATAAATGCTGTTTTAGTCATTGAAGTCTCCCAAAAATCTAGGTCAATGCCTGATTCATAGCAGATGATCAATAAATTGAATGAGTGAATGACTAAAGCACTTACTGGCCCTTCAACCTTGAACAAATTAACATACATTGCTGACCTTTCTTCATCTATAAAAATGAGGTGATGACATTATTTCCCATGATGGCTATGTGAAATAATGCAGATATAATTGCTTCACACTCTGTTCAAGAAAAAAATGAATATTGTGATTTCCTTAGTAGAAATCAATTGAACCAGAAGATAAAAATGGTAAAAAGGAAAACTGTCAGGAAAAAGCCACCTGGACTTTGTGCTCTTCTTTGAAGTCCTAGAAAATCTATCCATGAAAGATAGCAAGGCAATAATAATGTCAATTTATTAACTTACATTGAGATATTACTGTCACTACAACTGGAATTACTCAAAGTACTTATGATTATCATAATTTTTCCTGTGGCCAAACTACATAAAGGAGAACAAATCATAATTAGAAATCTTGATCCAATTTACCATGTGAAGTCTCTATCAAAAAACTATACATAAGCAGTATGTCATCTCTATGATAGATGTCTTACATGGGGATATAAAAGTTGCCTATTAGGTATTGAATCAGTCCAAAGAAGTTAAGAGAACTGAAAATTTAATCATGTTAGGATAAGAATGTTTAACACATCCTTCAAGACTATGTTGGTCTTGTGCTGAAGACTACAAAAATTTATTCTTAGCCCCCAAATAGACTACAATATAGATCAATCCCAGAAATAATCAAAAGAACAGTTCTGTTTTCTCAGCATTCATAATAAATCAATCCCCTTTTTATGAGACATTCTTTGCTTATATATGGAAGCACAATCTTATTCCTATTGAGTTCTGTAGGTTAGGGCAATTCTGACTTTTTCAGGTCACTTTACTTATCAATGTTCTGACTCAAATCCATTCATTCTTTAATAGTTAATAAGCACTATGTGTGCTGGGCACTATTCTTGGAGCTGGGCCATAGTCATGAACAGAATGAAGTCCCTGCCCTCACGGAGATTATTATATTTCAGTGTGGGAGACAGATAATACAAACTTGCCAAAAAATACACAAAGTCAGGGGTTAATTCCTATAAATTGGTAAAACTGGGATCCAAATCCATATTTGTTTGACCCCAAAGTCAGAGCTTTTAACAATTGCCTCCTAAGTTATGGCTTCTTCAACGGAGACCTTTATTATCAGCCATGGCTGATTCTGCTTAAGGCTTTTTAATTTAACTAATGTAATTTTAATGTAATGTTGGCATGGTTCCTGTGAATAAAGAGAACAACATTTTGACATTTCACATCAAAGGTGTCTCTATCAATATGTATTTACTCAGCATGAAATGAGGCCATGGGGAGAAATATTTGATTAGTCAGAGTCATGTAAATAATCAAAATTGAATCACTTTACTCCTGTTAGAATGGCTTTTATCAAAAAGTCCCAAAACAACAGATGCTGGTGTGGATGCAAAGAGAAAGGAACACTCACACACTGCAGGTGGGACTGCAAACTAGTACAACCTCTATGGAAAATAGTATGGAGATTCCTCAAATAACTAAAAGTAGACCTACCATTTGATCCAACAATCCCACTACTGGGTATTTACCCAAAGGAAAAAAAGCCATTTTATCTAAAAGACACTTGCACTTGAATGTTTATTGCAGCACAATTCGCAATTGCAAAGATGTGGAATTGACCCAAGTGCCCATTAATTCATAAGTGGATTAATAAAATGTGGTATATATACACCATGGAATATTACTCAGCCATAAAAAATGAATTAATACCTTTTGTAACAACCTATATGGAACTGGAGAGCATTCTCCTAAGTGAAGTATCACAAGAATGGAAAAACAAACACCACATGTACTCACCATTACATTGGAACTAGTTGATCACCACTTATGTGCACATATGAAAGTAAAACTCAACAGTAATCAAGCAGGTGGGAGGGGGGCAGAGGGGATGGGTGAAATCATACCTGATGGGTACAATGTACACTATCTGGGTAACAGGCACACTTAAAACTTTGACTTAAGCTGTACAAAAGCAATTCATGTAACTAAAACATTTGTACCTCCATAATATTCTGAAATTTAAAAAGGAAAAAAATAAATAAATGTGTGTTTGTTTTTAATTATTTCCTAACATTTGGGAAGGGAGTAAAGCTTTCCATCTTAGAAAGAAAATCTCCAGAGTGGTCTTTTGAGAATTCAAATATGATCATATCTTCATATACAGTCGCAGAACAAAAATACACATGTACACACCCTAGTTTCAGCTTAAAAATTTTCAATGACTTTCCTTGGAATTTAGTATAAAAAAACTAACATGTCCTCAGAAGCTGTACTTCGGTTACTCTATCAACCTTTTAAGCCTCTTAAGCACCATTCTCTCCTCTTCTTTCTTTGCACTTAAATACTGTCTTTCTTTGTGTACTAAATTGCAATGCGTCTCCTTCTGCGGGGCTCCTTTACAAAGTGATCTATGGGTCTAAAGAATGTTCTTATGCCTTGCTTCACACCTGCTTCTACCTCTGCTCTCTGTGCTTTGCTTAGTTAAAGCCTATCTTTGCTTCAAAAATCAGCTCAAGTATTATCTCTTCAAGGAAAAGTTCCCTGACACTCTGCTTCCCTTGGATTGTAACCGTGTCTTTATGAATGTGATTACTGGCTTCATGATCTTTTCCTTTGAAATTCCAGTGCTGTGCCCCATAGTGGAACCTTGAATAACTCAATTTTTCCTTAGTAAATAGATTTAGATAGTATATTTTTACAACTCAAGAGAACTTTAATGACTCAATAATGGCAATATTTTACATACCCAATCTAGAGATGATGAACCATGAAGAAACAAAAAGGACCCAGTTTATAAAAGGCATTCCCAGAGGAGAATGCCAGGCCCCTTGTCAGTTTACCTTTTTCTTTGTCCACATATAACTGTAATATGCTTATTTGTCTAGTATCCAAGTTCATAGCATTAAATACTAAAAATTTCAGTGGGATAACAGATCATACAGATGGTCACTTTGATAGTACCAAAAGTAAGAGTTTCAAAAGGAAAAGACAAGTCATAAAAGCCTAATATTTTGTGACCATATAATGCATAACAAAATAGTCAGGATACAGGAATGTTTCAAAAAATCTGGCAGTGTAACAAAAATACCCCTGCTGTCTTTGCCCTAAATGATAACATGTTTTTCTGTTGAAGCTGTACTTTCCTTTCCTGAGCTCATCTGTAAAGACTAGGAGCAATATATTTTGTCAGTGGATAATGAAAGTTCAATATTTCCCCTGCTGGGAATCAGAAACTGCAAGAGCAGTAATTCTCAGTCCTACTCCCTGGGTACTACAATATCACTAAATATCACCAGGTCAGTGAAAATGATTGATACATATTTATATTCATCCCACACATGCACACTAACTAGCTAGCTATGTATCATACTTAATTTGCTTTTAAAAACACAAAGAAACCACTCTGATTGATCATAAAATAGTATAACAGTTTGTAAACAAAAGTAACAGAATTAGGTATTAAAATGAGATTGTTTCCTTTAAAGTCATTGTATTGAATAGTTCCTCATTTCAGTGATGTCACAGCCTTTCAAAATATGACTCTATTGTACATTGTACACACAGATATATGTACACAAGGAATGTTCAATCTTACGGAGAGGATTTGATTTCTGGAAGAAGAAAATAAAGTGATTAGTTTAGAGACGAGCTTCTGAAATGCAAAATAATATATGCTAATGCTTTTATTCCCCTTCTATGGCTTACTGTAAACTGACATTGGAGTTTATGTGATAGAAGAAGAACTCAAATGTTTATGAAATCAATAATATTGTAATAAACATGCAGCCTTTCTATCTTACTGAGTTTTTTCCAAAATTATATGTTTTTAACTGGTTACTTAACTTTTTGGGATCAGAGTTTCCTCAATTAAAAAATGTACCTAATATTGTTTGTCTTATCAAAATGTGGGGTTCTGATAAGGATTGACTCAGATAATGTATGTGACAGACTTTATACACTTTTGATAAGTCCTGATTTAAAAATTACTTTAGTCTCTATAATCATACCATAGAAATACATGATAACATTTATTTATATATAAACTAACACATAATGAATATATTTAGGTATGTTATTCTTAGAAGATAGAATATAAAAAGTAAAACCAATAAGATGAGTATAGACAACACTCAAAATGCCAGAAATGGTAGGAATACAGATGCTACTATTTGTATTTCCATAAATCTAACTGAATTATGGAAATTTACGATTTTCCCTTAGATCCTCAGAAGTATAATATACAAATCTCCCAGAATAAATGATCTCTGCTATGTTTTAAACAAGACAACTCTATTGTATATCAATTCAAGTTAGAATGCAACACTGAAAAGTTCACATATAGAAATTACTTCTCCCATTTGAAAAGCACTGTAGTTTTGATTTATAGAATCAAAGAAAAAAAGAAAAGCAGTAGCTGAAGGCAATAAGGTACTTTTCCAGTGCTTTGCTATCCAGTAAATTTAAAACAAATAGTTTTGACCTTTGCACAATAATGCTCAGTACACGGTAATTTATATCCTAGGTCACACCATCTAAAACACAGAAATGAGATGAGCACTGAAGAACCTTGAATTTTAATATTAACCCCTTTCACAATTATATTGCTCACAGCTGAACTCTTAATGCTGGCCTTGGGTTATGCACTGAGTTGAACCCAGACATAGGAAAAATAGTTCCCTACTGTAGTAATTCCAGGAACACCAAAAAGCTATCCTGACCGTAAATATCTTACCATCTGTAATTTATGCAGTCTTTTAATTTAATACCAAAATACTGACGCTCCCCATTAAAACACAAAAATATCTTTAAGAGGCACAAGAAATTATTATTGCTTTATTCAATATTGCAAGGAAATGGCCTTTATAATAATTGCTCTGGAATTTCAGAAAGCAAAAATGATCCCTCCAGTTTAAGATGTCTCAAAAAGCATTAGGAACACATAAAACTGGAATTAAAGCTGAAATAACTCTAGAGGGAGAGGACTGTTTATGGGCGTGGAGGGGGCAATGAACACAGATAAAAAATTCAAATTCATATCAGTGGAGTGTAATGTAGATTTCTTCAATTAAGTCTAGAAATATTTTATTTTCAGGATCAAAACTCCTATTTGGTTGATTTTAATTCGTCTGTTATTCCTCTCCACTAAAGTCCTCCTTAATCTAAGATTTTTTGAGAGACAATAAAATAAGAGGTAGGGGTAGACTATTCAATCTAGATTAGAAATTACCCCCTCCCCATTCCTTTCTCTTGTCCCACTCTGGTTTGTTTTCCATATAGCAGCCAGAAGGACATCTCTGTTCCCTGCTTGTCATTGCACTTGGAGTAACACCACTGGCTGTCAATTTTGGTTGCATAATGTGGCCCTGCCTGACTCTTTGATCTCATTCTGCATTCTGTCCCACACTCCCTGTTGACAATTATTCTCTAGCCACCTTCACCTTTATGGTATTCCTTAAACACATCACCACCCTTGCTTCGGATTCTAGTGCCTTTGTCATTAGTTCTTTCATCTGCCCGGAGGATTCTTCCAACTACTTCACATAGCTGACTCCTTTTTGTCATCCAAATATTATTTTAAATGTCTTATCTTTAGAACCTCTTACTCTATTATATCACCTTTATAAAATTTTCTATATGGCACTTCTGAATATCTGGTGTTTTTCTTGAACGTGCATTTATGGTGTTATTGTATATCACAGGAACAGGGACCTTTTATGTCTACGTCAGGCTGGTGTCTTCAGCACTCAGAATTGTATTTTGGTAACAGCTATGGTTAGAAGAACAATTGTTCTCCCATATTTCTTAATAAATTATGTAATGTCAAGTAGAAACTTTACAAACCACAGCACATTTACCTGTCTGCAATTTTTTCTTCTATTTTATTCTCGTAAAAATTTATCATTGCCTAGAGCACCAGGATGTGTACATGTGAGTACATTTTCAAATTCTAAATTTAAAATTCTTCAATTAAACTGATAGCATACCCACAAATAATTTTAAACCCAAGATGTTCAATGACTGTTGTTTCTTTGTGAAACAGAAATACTGTCTGAGACTTCCATTGAAGTGTAACCAGCTTTAAAAGAAACTATTTTATTTGATTTTCAAAAGTATGTAATTATTATTAATGACTCAAACCTGAACAAAATTGTTGCAAAGAAAATATAATAGCTTCTTTTTGGATTATGCATGAGTTGGAAAAATTGTCAATTAAATTGAGATGATATGAAAGGCAGAAAAACAGAGCTTAATTTTCATATTATGACTAGACGTTCAAAGAATAAAAATTTGCAGAGTTCAATTGAGCTGTGAGGAGAAATAAAGTATGATGACGAGAAAACAATAACCTAAGTCTTCAGTTTCCTCATTATAAAGCCATTCTTACATTAAATCCCTTCTATTAGAGCACTGCAGCCTAATTCAAGTTCAACAACAACAGCTCATTTTAAGATACAAACTCCCAGTGTTTTCTTCGGGGATTAGAAATGAAGATCTTGGAGTACAAGTTTGGAATGTGGTAAATATTGAATATTGAATAGCTGGAAGGTTTGGTCTACGTAGTAAAGGGAAATACTTGCTGATACACATTTTAACAATTAATTATCCTCACCAATGGAAAACAATTTCTAAATTGCAGTGGATGTGATTGTTTTCTGGAACAAATGAACAAGCATAATTTATACTGTGTGCAACCATTTGGCAATAGCTGGGAGAGTTAATTGAGTCTGGTGGTGGGAATAAAGGGAACATGACAGAGTGGATAAAACTGGACATCCTCCAAGATGTTCATTAATCACGTGACTAATTTGAAAATGAATGCATCATGCAAATTAGAAGTAAAAGAGGCTTCCTGCTTTGGAGAGATACCAGCATGTGAGATTATGTGCATTCTCAACACTCCATCAGGCGGGGGTATGGGATGTGTCAATGTCACGCTTTAATTGGAATACGATGGTAGGTGGAACATGCTTTAGAATTAAACATAAATTTTCATAAGATTTAGGTTGGTTAAAAATGGCATCCAATGATGCAGAAAAGCATTTCTGAAATTGTCTTTAATAAGACCACGGAAATATTCAGGCTCTTCCAAGAAGAAGAGGGGATGGGTTGTGAAAATATTCCAGCTGCCTAAATTCTCTGAGCTACATCAATGACCAACTTTCTGTTGCCTGACACTTCTCTTTTTCTGCTCCATTTGTACTAAAAGCGGAAGCATTTTAACTCTTTAAGGAAGTCTGCTTCTTTCTGGCCCTGCAAAGAGGGCATGAGAATGCATAAGAAAAGCTTTGTCTAAGTACAAATTCCAGTCAGGTCATTTTGTCTTAAATGATCCATCCATTGCTCATCAGCCCCACTGTCTGAAAAATGTAGCTGACACTTTCTTGAATTATTATATTTCTTTACAAACAACATTATGTTTTTTAAAAAATTTTTTAAATGTTTATGACTGCCTTATGTATGTTTGACTATATTTTGTTCTAGTTTAGACATGGAGAACTGAAATACCTTAGGTTATTTTTAGATAAGTAGCAGATTTTTTACTGGCATTTCTATTGATTGATTTCTAATTTATATTTTGCAGTAAAAACCAAATATTTAAGAATTTTATCATTTGAAGTAATGGGAGTGTGCCACATTTCCTATTGATAATACGAGCTTTGAGTTGCTTTTTCTTATTTTCCATTGAACATCTTATTTGATCTCCAGCATAACTTTATATTTTTAACCAATTAGGAAATTGAGTTCCACAAGGACTATAACTAGAAAATAAAATTTTCTGAGTCCTTTATGTACTTGTTATAATAAAAATTCAATTGATACTGTTTGTTTAAATAGAGTATATTGTCTTATTTATCAAGGTGCTATTATGACCTTTTTAAAAAAATAGTTTTTTCTAGGACAGAAAGATTTATACAAAGCTATCTCACCTTTGTTTCTCACAGCTCATGGAAATATAAGATGTGCTCAGAGGTTTGATATTGAATGGTATAAGGTATATCTCATAATGCAATAAATTGGTCTGGATAAATGGAATAATCTACTATAGCTCTTTTTTTAAAACTTTTTAGTGCTGTCTATGGAAGATAACATTAAACACTGTACAGCTTAATGAATTACTATAAGGGAAAGCATCCTTGTAATATCACGAATTTATATATTTAAACGTACTTGATGGGTTTTATTTCATTGCAGTCATTGTCTTTAGGGATACTCCTATTGCCTCATCTTTTGCCAGTGTCAGTCTTTCCAAGTTGACTTCTAAGTCTTTCCAGTACAATCCCAGTAGTAATGGATAGTTTTCTTCTTATCCGATTTGACAATATGTTCATGGCTCATCTTGCTCATTCCCCACCCCAAAACTGGACACAGCCATTTTTCTAAAAATATCTGGTTTGTCTCAATGCAAAATGGTGATTTAAATCCACAAGCTGTGTGCTAGGCATAGTCGTTGCAACTGGGTTGTCATTGTTTCTAGACTCTTTCAGTGGACGGAGCTGGGAAATACACTGAAAGTTAAAAAATAAAAATTTGCATATGCTGGCCCCATTCTTTTCACATTTTTAAATAGTATATCTCTTGTTAGAGCATATAGTCATTACATACTCTCCTTCACATAGTCTTAATTCTACCTATAAAGATGGATTTAATGTTTATCACCATTTAGGTCAATGTCTTTCCAGTTACTTTGATCATCTGAAGTTCCTTCTTTGGTATTTTCTTAAGAAAATTTTATCAAAACAACATTACTAAGGTTTTTCATGTTGATAATAGATTGTCTTTACACTTCAAAGTTAGTTTTCATGACATAAAATCCTTGGTTCACATTTTTTCCTTGAGTACCTTAAATACATTACTCTGTTTTCTTCTAATGAAGAGTATGATGATAATCTAATTTTCTTTCTATTATGTATTATTTCTTCTTTTTGCCTGGATGCCCCATGAAGTTTTGTTTTTTCCATAAAGCCCAATGATTTTATGAAGTATTCTCTTTGTGATGATGATTCTGGGTTGATTTTCTCAGATATATAATACATCTTTTTAATATGTACTTTCAAATCCTTTTTAATTCTAGGAAGTTATCTTGAATTATGGTTTTTAATATTTGTTCTCTTCTCTAGCTTTGCTCTCCTTCTTTGGAAACTACTATTATTGTTTTAGAACTTCTTTCCCTGTCATATATTTGCAATTCTTTTGAATCTTTTCATTTTTAAGATTTCTTTTTCTTTTTCAACATTTTCTATGTTTCATCTTCCACAGCTCTTAAGGCATCACCCATTATATTTATTCACCCTTGTGTTTCTACTTAAGCCTTTATTTCTGACATGATTTTTTCTTTCCTAAGAAAGTTCTAAGAAGAGAACTTCTGAGTTCTCCTAATTCTGATTTATGATATACAATATCTTACATTATGTTCTTAATGCATTTTAACTCACTTAAAGAACATTTAGTAACATTTCCAAATGTTTGGTGAGCTGTCTTTCTAGCATGATTTTCTTATCTACAGGGATGTTATTTTGATCCTTATTCTTTCTTTTTAAATTTACATTTGTATAAAAGTTGACTTCAATCCTCTTTTACATTTTTTCATGAAATTAGTTTTCCTAATATTTTAGACAGAACATTTAAGATAGTTTTGTTTTTTTAAAAAAAAAATTTACAAACATGATACATCACAATTTTCTATTCAAGCCTTATTTTCTGGGAGCTTCTGTCTTTGTTTCCTTCCCCTACTTTTATCTAAACCTTCCTTTTCCTTTGCCTCCAGTCAGCCTGGTAGTCTCAATTCTTTTTTTCCTAAAGTTTCTTCTTAGTGTGGGCCTTTGTTATGGAAAAGAATTTTTGATGATCTTTGAGTGCTCTGGGGTAGCAGTCTACCCCAATACCTTCACACTTACTGAGGATGCCTTTGCACTATGCAAATCCCTCTCAGCTGTAGCTGCTGTTCCCCAACTGGCTTTCTAACCTTTTGAGTGAGTACTAGTTTTCAGGTGCATCAGACCTTATGTTGTTTACTTCTGTTTCTCTTGCACAGATGCTGACACCATGTGACTTATTGCTTTCAGTAAAGCAATGGACTCATTTTTGAGTGTTTATGGGATACTTTATTTGAGTGATGGTTTTGCCCTAGGGGACATTTTTTATAGGATAATTGAGGGAGATTCAAAATCTATGCTACCACCATCTTCCCAGAATCTAACTGGCTTCTCCTAAGTGGTTTGACCTTATGTCATTGCCACAAAGTTGGGCAATGTTGTCACTGCAATGTGGGACTTACTTTGCATTAATGGAGTGAGTCCCTTATAATGGAAAGTAGATGTGCATTTGTTAATAGTGTTTTCTCACTATAATTTTATTCAAACACATTATCTCATGGTCTCAAAATATGGTCTTTTAATATCAGGGATGATAAAAATATTTATTTTAAGAGTCTCATGCTCTACCGACTGAGCTAGCCGGGCGCCGGTAAAAATATTTATTTTAGATATTTAAAATATTCTGTTTGTAAACAACTGTTTGTATAAATGTAGTTATTCTACTATTCTACTATAACTATTATGTAGCTATTCTACAACTGTTTGTAGAAATAGAAAGACATGGTACTTTATTTTTTATTAGTAGTGTTCACTCCATTTTTGTAAATCAACTTTATAATAACTACCCAGCTTTTAATATTTTCTTTTTCATAATCAAATTTCATATCCTCAGGCTTTGATTACCTAGACTTAATCAGAGCAGGATTTGAAACCAGATCAGATGAAATGAAATAGAACAATCTCAAACATTGGAGGTGAAGAGTTGAGGAGTAGTGACACTCCATGATTCAATAATTCTATATCATAATCTCTACTATTCTATAACTTTCTCTTACTTAGCTGTCCTACAAGATGCTCATTCCCTCTTATGGAAGGAATATCCGATATTTGGGTAAAGACAGTAACTTTTTATTTTTTTACAGCCTTGGAAAGTCCACAAGGAAACTTAAAAAATATCCCTTGTACTATTTCAAGTGAATTGTACTGGGAAAATGGGTGCTGATAGAAACATTTCTGAGCACTATGGCAGAAGGTAATTACTCATGAATGTGTGACCAGTTATATTTTATTTACCTGTGAGTAACACAGACCCATAATATAGGGTTTAATCAGGAAAGGGGAATTATTCTCATATTATCAAGAAGTTGGAAGCATGGCCGACAGAAATTATGTGACAGCTAAAAGAGGCACTTGGGTCCAATATTCTTATGAATTCTACTCCACCTTTCTCTGTAGTTATCATCATTATGGATAAAAGTTGGACCCAGAAAATCCAGACATTACATCTACATTTGAGACAGAAAAAAGAAAGGTGAACATCAAAGGACAAAACAGAAATGCAGTACAACTCTTCCTCCTTTAAATGTTTTTCTGGCCTTATCTAGGAAATTGCCATAAGTGAGTCATATTTAAATCCCTACCAGCAAGGGAGTCTAAGGGGGGCTAATAAGTATTACTTCATTGCTATTCTGAACATAATTGAGCTTCTCTTATGATAGGCAGAATTCCAAGATGATATGCAATCACTCAGGTCCTTGTATAAAACCCTCCCCTTGACTGTGGATGGAACCTGTACCTTGCTTCTAATCAATAAAATATTGGAAAGATAATATGATGTCATTCCAACAAAATGTAACATTATACGGAAAAGGTAAAGAAATTTTCCAGATGTGATTAAAGTCCCTAATCACAAGCGAATTGTGGTGGGAAGATGGGTGCTGATGGAAACATTTCTGAGCGCTGTACCAGAAGGAAGTGACTCTTGAATGTGTGACCAGAGTGTTGACTCTATGTTGACCAAAAGAGAGATTATCCTGAACTTGAATGGGACTAATCTTATCAACTGAACCTTTGAAAAGAGGATCTAGAAGTCAGAGATTAAGAAAGACAGATTTGTGTTTTGTCTTTGAAGAGGTAAGCTGCCATATTGTGAGAGGACAACATGGCTAGGCTCTGAGGGTGGCCTTTGGAAGCTGAGATTGGCCCCTCAGACAACAGCCAGCAAGAAAATAAGGATCTCTTTTCTACAATTGCAAGGGAATTAGACAAAAAGCTGTAATACCAGATGTGGATGGACAAGGCTCATAGTATATGGTAGCTGGTAGGTGTCTGAGGTGTACGTGTAAATGTGTCTGTGTATTCTATTCCTGCTCAGTTCAGTTCATCTAGGTTTTTCTCAAGGACAAAATTATGCCAAAAGAACATGAAATTTACTTATATTCAAATTGTCCCTTGATATATCAATCACTTTGGAACAGATTTGCATTTCTAAAACTAGTGTTAGAGCAGAAATCACTATATAAGGAAGCTGAGTCTCAGAGTACTGCAGTGATTTGTTTAAAGGACCCATAGCTAAAAAATTTTAGAGTTACACACAAAAATAGTTCCAGGTTCTGGCACAATTGTGTTTCCTCTTCTTGATCCTTCTCTTTGGTAGTTTGGTTCACATTCTGCCATCCAGACAATGCTCAATGTTGTGAAGATACTCAAACATGAGCAAAGCATTGTCACTGAGCCTGCAGATCTAACAATCTAACAGGGAGATAATAACTAACATAAATAATTGCAATAAAAAGCATAGCCGAGTGCAGTGGCTCATGCCTGTAGTCCCAGCTATTCCAGAGGCTGAGGTGGAAGGATCCCTTGAGCTCAGCAGTTGAAGAAGAGCCTGGGCAACTTAGTGAGACTGCATCTCTAAAATAAATAAATAAAATTTAAAAATATTTTTTAAAAAGACAATCAGTGAGTGAGAGGGAAATTATTACTTCAGTCTAATCAATGGTCTCATTCTAACAAGGAGGGACTTCTTAGCCTGAGTCCTGGAGGATGTGTGAAGCAGAGGTGGTTCAAGGTCATTCATCCATTCTAGAGAAAAGATCAGTGTAGGAACAAAGTACGGTGTTAGCACAATGGACTAATTGTACTTCCCAGAAAGCACAGGGCACACTGGGGGCATCTGAAGTCTCCCAGTGGATTAAATATGCTACGGGGAAGTCCTGCCATGTGTCTCATGGTAACTGAAAAAAAAAAAAAAAAAAAAAAAAGTTTTGAAAATTATTTTTAAAATTGTTTATAGCACCCCTTGAGATAACTAGAAATACCCTAACATATTACAAGCCAAGGATTATGGATCATGTTTCCATCAAACATCTGTAAGTGCTGTTCTGAATGAGCTAAACTCATTCTAAGCAAAGGAGGGAAAGCTGAGCGGCTGACAGTGTGTCTATCTGCAACAGGCATATTGACCCAGGCCTAGGGTACAGGAACTGAAAAACTCTCCAATAATTGAATATTTTTATTATAAACCTTATTCATTAGAATCCCCCACCCTCAAAGGCAGATTTATGAACAGCGGCAGGAAATGAAAGCCCCTTTCATATAGATGTAATGTTTTAAGCAGAAAATGTCTCAAGACTAATCAAAATAATCACCTCTACTGATAATTAAAGGATGTGGGTACTATCCTTGAAAGTTGAAAGAACCACCCTGGAGGAAAAGCATCAATATTGAGCATACCCAGATCTTTCTCCTGATCTGGTGAATGGCTACCAAAAAAAAAAGGCAGAGAAAGGAAGAATCTGCTGCCTCAGAAGGAGGTTATATTGAATACCTTTGGGAAGAGGGGAATTTAGACATTTTCTCCTTTCAAAGTTGGAAATGAGACACACTATTCTAGACCATGACCATTCTTCAAAATCTGGGTAGGTCCAGAAGAGCAACATCAGTGCGTGTGTGTGTGTGAGTGTGTGTGTGTGTGTGTCTGAGGAAGAAACAGTAGGAGTGATAGAGGGGAGAGGAACAGAGTTCTGGCATCAGAAGGACAAAGGTTTTAATCTCAAGTCATCAATTTGCTGGCAGGTTGAGCAGAATAGGCCATTGAAGAATTGTAGCTCCTTTTCTTTCTAATTATTACAGACACTAGCACCAGGGTCAATTTAATGGAAGTCAAATAGATGTCATTAGCACTGAAGAAATTCATTTTTATTCAGTGAATTTTTGCTAGGAAACAAAAAACTGCATGACACCCATCCTTAATATAAAAGATTTTTTTCCCAAAAGGTTAATACACATCAACTCTGATTATCATTCTTAAGAAAGGTAAAGGTCTTTGTGTTTTCACTCAAAAAAATAAGTTACGCATATACCAACAAGAGAAGAAAAATATCATTGGCAAATCTCTCATTTCAAATTGGCTTAAAGGGAATTCTACTTGTTTGATCTTTAAAATATGTATCTTTGCATCCTAAATAAAACAAAAGAAAGTTCTGATTGGATGTTGAATAGTTTTCTGTTGCTGTCAGAACACATGACCATAAACATAGTGATTTAAAACAATACAGATTTAATTTTCATGCAGTTCTGAAGGTCAGCAGTCTGACAAGGTCTCACTGGGCTAAAATCAAGGGATCAGCAGGCCTGCGTTCCTTTCTGGAGGCTCTAGGAGAAAATCTGTTTCCCTGAGATTTCCAGCTCCTAGAGGCTGACTGCATTGTATCTTCCTCCCCTACTGCCATCTTCAAAGCCAGCAACATGGCATCTTTCTAGCCTTCCTTCCTTAGTCACATCTTTCTTTGATTCTCCCCTTTGCCTCCCTCTTCCTCTTTAAAGGATATTGGATTACACTGGGCACACCTAGATAATCCCCAATCCATCTCTGTTCTGAGGTAAAATGATTAGCAACATGAAATTCACATGCAACATCAATTCCTACTAGCAATGTAATGTAATATATGCATAGGTTTGGAAGACTTTTGCATTTTTCTGGGGGGGCAGGCAGCATTATTCTGCTTACTCCAGATGTTATGATGGATCATAATTTCTACCCCAAGTAAAGAATTGTAGAATACCCCCTCCTCTGCTGGCTCAGTGGGGCACCTGTCCCTGCAAGGGCTCACCTGGGGGCTGCATGCAGAAAGTTTCTTCTGTCATCCGCCCCTTAAAGAGGTACATCTTCAGGCAGAGGGTGATAATTGTGTCACTAATATGTGAATTTTTTTTAAGTATGTTTGATACAGAGGGGTACCCTTTGAATTGTTTCTGCTTCCTGAAGTTCTAAAATTTCAACCAGCAGAGAGAGGAGGCATTCTTTATTTTCTTTATTGTGCCAGACCAAAAATAGAATAATTAAAAAATATTCAAGCCTATGTTAACTAAT
Source organism: Varecia variegata (assembly GCA_028533085.1). Taxonomy (NCBI): domain Eukaryota; kingdom Metazoa; phylum Chordata; class Mammalia; order Primates; family Lemuridae; genus Varecia; species Varecia variegata. The sequence continues at coordinate 22,835,703 of CM052443.1, forward strand.
GAAAGGCTCTTTGATAAAAGTTTTTTTTTTTTTAAAAAAGTCATACAATTAAAGCATAAAGAGAAAATGAGGAAATTAAAGTTTCCTTTATTAAAAGAAGTGAAATTAAAACTTTAAGTCTCCAGATAAAATTCCAAATGCCCTTATAAAAGAAGTACTGCTTCTCCTTCAACTTCTAGTCTCAAATATCTTTATAATTCTTTTTCCTATTTGTGTTTCTATAATCCTCCATATTAAGATGGGAAAAAATCTTAACAGATATTCAGCCTAACATTTGAACCCATCTTATGTTTGAATATTTTTACCACATCTCCTCTGGCTACAATCCATGTTTGTCTGCACTCATTTTCTTTCAAGAAAATCCATCCTATCTTTTGGCACTCCATTGCCTGTATGTTTCCCCCCACCACCCTCCCTTATATTAAGCTAACACATTTTTCCTTGAAATTTCACCAAACACTTTACTTATTTGTTTGGGTTTCTTTTTTTCTCCCTTAGAGTCACACAAAAAAAATGTCTAATTTCTGTCTACATGGAAGCCCTTAAAAATTTTGAAGAAAACATCTACTACATGGCTTTCCTCTCTCCGGGCCAAACATCCTTCATTTCTTAATCAAGTCTTCTTTAGCAAAGCCTCAAATACAGATACAACCCTTGTGTCTCCGGTGTATATCACAGTCTATCAACATATCACTCAGAGTGATTCGTATCACATTGCAATGAATACAATATTCCACCTACAGCCTCATCAATAGCGAATGTTGTTCTAAATAAAGGCAGATAAATGCACCCTCTTGTAGCCCAAGAGAGTTTGTGTGGCTTTGTAAATATTTTACTTCTTTGACTCATATTGGGATTCTTAGCAATAGAAAACTCCTGAAGTATTTTATCATGACTGCTATTTTGAACTCAAATGTCTTCATCCTGTCCATAGGCATTAAGAAGGAAAAAACAAAATGCTCTCAGAAAATTGCATCAATCTCATTGAGTGTTGTGCTATTACAAACAGCTCTTTGTTTAGCCCTGTCAAGGATATTTTTGTATACCAATTATATCATTTAAACTATTCATTATCTTTCTCAATTTTTAACCATCTTCCCATATGAACATGTATTATTCTGTACCTGCATTAAGTTTATTAATAAAAATGGAAAACCCATTGTGGCAAATGGCAGTGTTCATAGCAAACTACTAGAAAACTTTCCACATCCTGACAACAATCTGCCATTTATCATTGTGAACAGAGTAATTCAGACATTTTCTAATCCCTCCAATTATCTTCACTCCCAGATTACACTTCTCCATTTTATCAACTGAGATTGCAAATCAGACACCTATCTGAAGCTCATTTCCCTGCAGTGATGGTTCAAAATGCCACTCAGACATTTTCTTAGGATCCCAAAATGCCATCAATCTGAAAAAAAGAGATTTTTACTCCATTGGAGTAGCTCCATCCTCCCTTAAAATATAATCACATACCTTGGGATTTTATTCTCTCTTGACAAATGTTAGTTTTATCTTTTGATTCTGAATACGATTCTGCTATTAAACGAGGAAATAAGAAGTTAAAGAAGTCTGCTCTCCTTGCCATTCTTCGGTATTACACACGACTCTTTTTATCACCTTCTTTCCGGATATATTGTCTTTTCTATCTTTTGAAAATCTTAACTTCTCTAGAGTTTGATAGAAGTGAAATTGAAACATTCAACTATCCTGATAAAATCCTCAGTGCTCTTAAGGGTCAAGTACTGTTTCCCATTCAATTTCTGCTCTCAGATCACTTTATAATTATCTGGGCCATCTCTGTTTTTTGGAACTTCCCTTAACTTTCCATGTTGGACGGTTTGATTCCATTTCTCCAGTAGAACACCCTTCCTGCCCCATGACTATCCCAATACTTCTTCTAGCTGCAAATGTATGGGCCATGCACATTTGTATGTAAATATGTCACTTGTCCTCCCTTTTCCTCATAGTCAGGGCCTTTGCTTTTCATACCTCTGGGTGATTTCTTTCACACTGGAGTTTAAGGAAATGTGACCTTCTAAGGTTGTACTATATACAACCTATATAGTTAGAAGTGTCAGCATTTTTTAAAAAGGAGAACCTGAATTTGGAATATCAGATTAATATGAACTGATCAAAATAGTGAAGAATATTTTTTATTAGTGCTTATAGAAAAATCATAGCATAAGCAGAGAATAGCCCAAAAGACATATAAAGAGATGTAAGTTAAAAGTGAAGAATCTCCTGAAATTAGTAATAATAGCAAATTGCCTTATAAGGAAGTTGTAAATTCACTTTTCCTTGAGATTTGGGAAAGGGGTAGTGAGGAGAAATTGAAATTGACATTTATTTTCTTCTTTAGTTGTGTAAAGCCTTTGCATCTAATAGTTATTAGTAAGGAAAGTTAAAAGTTAATACGTGGTAGAACTGGACATCAAATCAGGTCTGCTCAACAACAAATGCCCTACAGTAACCCGGTTTGCAATAATTGAACACTTCCAGTTTATATTACCTTATAAAAGTTCTATAACCTTGCCTGTTTTATTATAGGATATATGTAATTGTTTCCCCCAAAAAAGGAAGAAGAGGAGTTAATTGCAGATACCATAATAGACTAGCAGAGCAGCTTTCTAAGCTTTAGCACATTCACTTGGCAAAATTGGGAGCCCAATATGGCTTCACTTGACCTTTATGCCTAGCAGTTAGTACCCGGTAACTTAATTTCTATATCTCTTTGTTTAATTCTTCAGACAAGAATATCATTGACTCAATGCAGTGTACGGCTTTACTTCTCTAGTTCAGTGATTTGTACCCCAGACTGCGAAGTAGAATCACCAAGGGAGCTTTTAAAAAAATCTAACACCTACTTCCAGAAAATCAATTCAACTCAGCATCTAAAATTAGATGCCTACAGTTAGTCCAGTCTACCGTGGCCTGGCTTGTGGAGCAAATAGAGCATTATACACTTGAGCAGGGAGAAAGGAAGAGGGTTACGTTTCAAAACAGAAGAGCCAAAACTAAAAGAGAGTAAGGGCAAGAAGAATTTATAGGCATCTTTCTTTAGGAGCAAAGTGTTCTTATAGAGGTGTGATGAATTGATTTTGAATTATAAAAAAGAGATATATTAATTATTCAGAAAAGACAGGTAAGTGAAACTTTCACAAATGAGATAATATTTCGCTGGTCCTTAAAGCTAATGAGCAGCATTTTGCATGATAGAGAGGTGGAAGAAGGCATTCCTAGCAAAAGAGTGGCATGAAAGCATGCTGTCCTTTGGTGTATTAAGAGAACACAAAACAATCCAGTGTCCTCAGAACATAGGACAAATAGCCAGGAGTGGTTGGAAGTTAAGTTTTGGAAATGTATTGTGGTAAAACTGTCAGATCTTGTTGCAAGCTACATTGCATAGCAGCTTGGAGGATTTCAGAACAATCAAAAGTTTCGATTGTTTTTCACTGTAATTCTGTCTCTCTCTCTCCCCCTCAATATAATAGACAGGGGTATAAAAAAAAGAACTCTATGTCAATGAGCATTAGGCATGTTTAAATCCCAGCTGTTGATACCTTTGCCTCATCTTTATTACGTACATGTCTGTCTCTCAGAGTCACTGGCTATTTTCCAAGAGTTGATGGGAACACCTTGAATTAATAAAACTGTGCTTCAGTATTTATCACTTTTATTATTTTAGGTCCTCTTTCTTCAGGTTATAAAGATATGAGGTCAGTGATGATGTCAGTTTTGTTTATATTGTTCCCTAGAACAAAATTTGTAGAAGGTGCTCAAAATATTTTTTGAGTAAGTGAAATCTATGATGGTACACATTGGGTACAAGATTAACATTATAAGTCGGGTCTGTCTAGCATAAAAACGTGGCACAAAGCAAACTTTTAATCAAGGAAGAATTTCAGGTCAGTTTCTTTTTTCCTTTTTCTTTTTACTTCACACCATTACTTTCTTCCCCCAAATTCGGCCATAACATTGAACATAAGAGGGAAAGGAGGAAAGAGAACAAGGAAAACAAAAAGATACACATCTCTTAGGACCTGCTGGTGGCACCTAACAACGTAGAGAGAACACATGCCAATCACATAGCCTCCAGACTCAGCAGACATCTTTTATATTTGGTGCCTCAGACGGGAAAGAAAAACTAAAGTGTGAATAATGTACTATAAAAATCAATCAATCAGAAGCTGTGTGTCCTTGTCTTCTGCTCTGGTGCATAGCTCTGAAACATCGGGTTGTTCCTACTGCGTGGTAGAAACATAAATGGAGACCAGATGTTTGAAGGTGACACATAGACTATAAATGAGAATTGCTGCTACGGGGAAGAGAAAACCAAATGTTGCATGGTGCAGAAGCCTAAAGCAGGAGGAGGGAATAGGAGCTAGGTCTGGGGGAAATCCTTTTCACAGAAATAACCAGGTTGCTGGGTGGCCAAACTCAAGCCATTTTTAAAGAACTGTGGTCAATTACTTCTCTAGGATAATTTCAAGGTGACCCAAATTGGAAAGAACTTAGGCATGCATCGTGTACATAACCTCCAGTGAACACAGAGAAGTGAATTCTGAGGGTACACACCTGAACCAGGTCTAAAATTAACTCTTTTTGCACCAACCCAGCAGGGAAACTGCCATGCAACTACTGTGCATAGTACTCCATCTTCTTCCCAGAAATTCAAATACACATGACACAGGAATCCTCATATGATTCACATTTGAATCAAGGATTTTATTGAATATATCTTATTGAGAAAGCCTAGGTCAAAAGCCTGTAACCTCTATGCAAAGGAGGCTGAGAAAGTGAGTTGCTACTTCTAACTCAATCACGGGGTGTAGGGATCAAAAGATGCTGGGTTGCTACAAACTTAACAGTTGTCCACTACAATGATTTTTCCTGTCTTTTATTAAACATGGTTTTAGGGAAGATTCAGCTCTCTATATCTGAGTATTAATTTAAGCTTGGGCTATATTTGGGAGTTATATATTCACTAAATTCTTTTAAGAAACAGCACAAATCTTCAAAGTAAACCTCACTCATTTGATTAGTTTTTAGAAAACAGCAGGTGTAACACAATAAGAGCAGCTTTTGATGTCTAACAGTCCTATTCGAGTCTCCCAACTACCTCCTACTAATTTTGTGATTGTAAAAATTTAATACCTCTCTTTTTTCATATTTAAAATGGACATATTGATATATACTTCACAATGCATTGTGCAAATTATCACATGTGCAAAACTTGAGCAGAGTGCTAGACACAATGTGAGAAGAAAGTAAACTGAATTTATTGACCACTTACTATGTGCCCATCAGAATGTTAGAGAATGCATATGAAAAGATGATTAAGGCATGCTTCATGCTTTCAAATAGCTAAGACTAAGACAAATAATCAGAACAAAATGGTTAAGGTGCTTTAAGAGAGCTATGTGCAAGGTGTTGTAGAAGTACAAGAGCAGGTGTAATAGTTTCTGACTGGGCAAATGCAGAAAGGCTTGGTAGGGAAGTGTGATGGTTGCTTTTGTGCATCAACCTGACTGGGCCATGAGGTGTCTAAACTTTTGGTCCAACAGTATCCTGGGTGGGTCTGTGGGGATGTTTCTGTATGAGATTAACATTTGAATATGTAGCCTGAGTAAAGCAGGTTGACTTCCCCAAAGTGGATGTCCCCCATCCAATAAATTGAAGACCTAAATAGAGAAAAAAGCTGAAAAAGAGGAAACTCCTTTTGCCAGACAGCTTGAGCCAGGTCATCGGTCCTCTCCTGCCTTTGGACTGGAACTTAGTTCTCCCGGTTCTCAGGCTGTCAGATTCAAACTGGAACTGTACCACTGGCCCTCCTGGGTCTCTAGCCTCCATAACTGTATGAGCCAATTTCTTATAATAAATCCTTGTCTCTCTTTATATATAAATATAGAAGGCCTGATATATATCTATACATATTATATCTATCTATATCTGTATGTATTTCTCTCTATATATATATCTCCTACTATTTCTGTTTCTCTAGAGAACCTTGACTAATGCAGGAAGTAGACTAAGAAATAATTACTTGAAGGGTAGTAGGAGTTTGTAACATAAATAAGCATGTCATTGACCTGTATTTTAAATTTTTATTTCATCTCCTCTAATCAAAAAGGCCACAAATGACTGCAAAATAATATCCTATATTTACATTTTGAGTCTATGGAGAAAACAATCAATCCTCTCTGTCTAGATTTGCCTTAGCTAATCCAGTAGCCATGAGCCACATGGCTGCTGTGTTCTTGACGTGTGACTCAGCCCAAATTGATATGTTCTCTAAACAATTTGAAATACATAGTGGCTTTTAAAAACTTTGTAAAAGAAAAATAATGTAAGATATCTCTTTAATATTTTCTTACATAGCTTATAGAGATTCAAATGATATTTTGGATAAATTGAGTTAGATAACATATTAAAATTAATTTAGTCCATTTTCTTTTATTGTTTTAATATAGCTACCTGAAAATTGCATATGTGGCTCATATTTTATTTCTGTTGGACAATGCTGCTATAGGTCCTGGACCGGTAGTGTGGGTGTGACTTAGCTTATTAGAAATACAGAATCCCAGCCCCAGCCCCAGACTGAACCATAATCTACATTTTAACAAGATCTTCAGGAAATTTGTATGTACAGGAAAGTTTGTAAAGCCCTACTCTAGCCAATTATCCTTAAAACACACACATGCACACACACCTTTCTTCCTCCATCTGTAGAGGAAGTTTTATTTCTGCAGCCCTTAGCGAAGCTGACAAATTAAGGATTGCCCAACTGCACAAAGTCCAACCTAGAATTCCATGTCTTATGTTCCTCTGTGTCAAATTTATCGTTGGTGTAAACATGGGGTTCAGTTGTTAAAACTCTATTCTCAGCAAGCTTGGGCATTAAAAAAACAATTGTTACCCATTTTGAGAAGGAAACAAAATGAACCATTTTCCCCTATGCAAGCAATGCTCTTCAGCAGGCTGCTGTCCTGACCTGGGGTCCATTGTAGTTTTCAGGTGTACATAACGCCGCCTGCTGCTCCTTTGTTCACTTTTCCTCTCCCAGTCTCTGCCCCTAGAACTGTTAGCAGTGTTTTCCTCCCTTTCCACTCCCTTTATCATCCCTGCTGATCATCCCCTCAGGCCCTGCTTTCTGCTTTCTCTTGTGACAGCTAATTTTGTGCAAAAGTAATCTCAGGGTAAGGTGTGTGCGGTTGATAATAGCTTAATATTTTACTTCTCCTGTAGTTTTATTGCATTTTAATAGGGAGTTCCTGGAAATAAAATGGCTTATCTTAACCAGAGGGTATGAAAGAGAAGAGGCAAAATTTGGGACATCATGCCAGGCCAATGAGAAAGATATTTTGGACAGAAAGGTCCTTTGACATCGTTCCAATTTCCATCCCCATAGCCCATATTCATCAGCATTGTCAGAAACATATTTATTGAATATGAAGACTAAATATCTGGAAGTTGTCATTGTGTGAGATAAAATTAATATAGACTAGAGGAAAAGGAGAAAATAATAAAAATTAGTTAAGTCATGGGTTAATGTTGTGCAAATATTGTGTTGCCATAAAAATAGGAACAATTAGAGAAAATGGATATTTTCTCCTTTTCTTACAGTTGAGTAGTTTGTAGCATTCCTTTGTTAAAACTTTAAAAAAGTGTAATACAAACAAGTATACAACACAATCATTTATCACAAAGTAATTATTCCAAAAAAATGTCTATCCTGATTTAAAAAATATTTGCAATAAATATAGCTTAGTTTGAATGCTTATTTTTGAATTTTATGTAAGTGGAAACATATGACATGTATTCTTTTTTATTGATAGATAATATTTGTACATATTTGGGGTTATATGTGATATTTTGTTCAATGCATAATGATCAAGTATAATGACCAAGTTTAGGTTTTTAGGGTATCCATCACCTCAAGTATTTATCATTTCTTATTTCTGGTTTCTTTAACTCAGTATTATGTTTCTAAGATTGAATCATGTTTCTGTTTGCTGCACTTTTTAGTTTCATAATAAAAATAATATACTGTATGAGTAGACTAGAGATGATTTATACATCTTACTACTGATGAACTCTGGATTGTTTCTAGTTTAGGGATAGTACGAATAATGCTGATATAAATATACTCATTCATGTCTTTTGTTCACTTGTATAACTGTGCATGTGCATGTATTCCTTATGAGTGAAATTGTTTGTAATAAGATGTTCTAGTAAGTTTTTGTTACGTAACAAATCCCACAAAATCTGAATGTTAACAATAGTAACATCTATTTGTCCCTCACACACCTGCAAATGAGTTGGACTGTTCTGATCTTGCTTCACACTGGCATCTATGTTGCTTTTGAAACCAGTGGGTTTCCTGGGAATATTAACAATGGAAGAATCAAAAGAGCCCAAGCCACACTGCACATACATATTTCACTCTCACATCTGCTCACATCATATTCATTAGCATTTCATTAAGCAAGTCACATGGTCAAGACTAAAATCAAAGAGCAGAGAAGTATACTACACCCACCATGAGGCCATGACTCAGGTATAGACATGTAACATTAATATAGAGATGAACTGGGACAGATAATTCAGCCTACCATATAGGTTATGTGTATGACCAGTTTTAGTTGATAGTCCCAGACAGTTTTCTAAACTGGTTGCACCATTTTACACTCCATATGTAGTATGAAAGTTCTCATAGCTCCACAAACTCACCGCTACTTGATATTTGTTAGTCGTTTATAATTGCCATTCTGTTAGGTGAGCATTTGCACCATATTACCATTTTAATTTGTTTTCTACTGGTTGTTAATAAGGTTATGTAGCTTTTAGTTTATTTGCTAAAACAATAATTTACTATTTTTAGTTTATTACTAAAAATAAACAGCTTTTAGTTGTTATTACTAAAAAACCAAACAAACAAAAAAACACAACAACAACCTTCAATCTCTTGCCTGCTTTTCATTGAAGAAGGTTGCTTCTTTCTGAATGATGTGTAGAGATGCTTTACATATTCTGGATATGAGCCTTGTGTTGTTACATACATGTTATTCAACAATATGGCTCACATTTTCATTCCCTTAATATGCCTTTGATCAACAAATTTTCTGTTTTAATGCAGTCCAATTTTTATAAATGCATTCCAAGTTGTCAATATTTTACTTCATGGAGTTTTATATTAGTTTTCAAGAAGGCTTACCACTCCAAGCCATGAAGGCATTCTTCTATAGTATCTTCTACAAGCTTTATTGGTTTGCTTTCATATTTATATTTGTAATCTAGCTAGAACTTATTGTGTATATTATGAGGCAGCACTCACATTCCAATATTTTCAGTATCCAGTTGACAGTTTTATTTATTGAAAAAATTTTTCCCCATCCCTCAGAAATGCCAACTGTCATCTAAAAAAAGGGGATTCATTAGTGTGGGGGTTCTCTGTTCTGGTTATTTTTCTATCCACACGCCAATATCACAGTCTTAACTGCTGTAGATTGACAGTGTGTCTTGATAAATGGTAGAGTTTGTTGTTCTTTTTCAAGATTGTCTCAACTATTCTTGGCCCTTTTCATTTCCAGGTAAATTTGGAATCAGCTGGTGAATCTCTGCCCCCACCCCCAAATCTGTTTACTATGCACTTATAGATCACTTAGGGGAAATTGATATCATTACAATATTGAATCTTCCAATCCATAAATACGGCATATACTTCCACTTATTTAGATGATCTTAAATTTTTCTCATAATATCTTACAGCTTTCTATGTAGAAGTCTTGCAAAACTCTTGCAAGAATTATTCTTTGAAATTTGGTATTTTTGATATTATAACACCATTAAATAATTTAATTTCCTCTTTGTTTCTTATACAAAGAAATAAAGTTGACTTTTCTATATTGACATTTTTGACCAGAAAACTTACTGAATTCATTTATTTAATTTAATTTTCATATAGCTTCTTTGACTTTTCTACATACCCAAACAGCATTTTTCATGAATACTGATGTTTTTCCCTTGCTAAACTTTTTTTTCCACACCAAGAATTTTTGTTGCCTAACTGACCAGGTAAGAATCACCCAGCATAAAGTGAGTAAAATCATTGATACTGAGTACTTGCATCCAATCTCAGAGAGAATAATTTTAATATTTTTCCACTAATTATTGTGTTTGTTTTAGGTTTCGTTTAGACACCTACTATTAAAATATCTCAGAGCAGTGATATTGGGCGTCTCCTGGGGCAGCAGGGCGATGTTGGCTGGTATCAACTACCCTACTAGGATCTGTTTATATGTCTAGGGGAAAGATCTGAATTGCAATGTAACTCAGATATCATCTCAGAGCCCCTATCCCGCATAGACCTAAGTAGACTGCACTCACTCTCAATATTATAGTGTGGGGGAAAAAAATCCAAGCTCTGCCTCATAATTCCTGTGAATTTCCAGGGCTTATGTTCTTGTGGCACCCTTGTCTTTAGCTTTTATTTATATAGTAGGAACAGGTGTTCTTCTTTACCCTGAATTATTCCACAAGCTCAGTTCAGTCAGTTTTCCAAACCTCTTACAAGCCAACAAGCATATAGACTCAACAAGCATATAAACATTCAGTGAATGTTTAAGTTCAAAGCAAGGGTTACATCAGAACTCATACAACTAACTTCCTTTCTCTCTTCCTGGCAGAATTCATCCAGTCTTCCGCCTTCCAAATTCTGTTTTCTGCCCCAACCCTTGAAGGATTGGCCTCAGTTCAATATCAGTTCCTCTGTGTGTCCTCTGCTATCTCTCTCAATAAGCACCTTTCAAAGCACGTCTAATGTAGCATTCATTAAAATACAGTGTAATTGCCTTTTGATTTTATGTATTCCCCCAAGATTATAAATTCTGTGTGGGTAGAAACTACCTGTCTTTTTCAACCGTGTAGACTCTGTGGCCATCAGATTGTGCAGCACCTGTTAAATACTCAAATATATATTGAATTAATTATTGATTAACATATTAATACATACATTAGATTTGTATCAGTGCTGATTCAGCCATGATTTAACTTTTGGTCCAGAAAAAATGTCCAGAATTCTATACTTCAAGGTACTTCTGCCCTATACACACACGCACATGGGCACACACACATACACAAAACTGAGATGATTCATTTAAGTACTCTTCTGAGAAAGATCTTATAAATAGATTATTTGAGTCTTTGTATTATTTATTGCCTTGAAAAAATTTGGGTCAATGATTAATATCTTGGAGATGTATGCTAGCTCAGGGTTATAGAAAAATAGCTTCACTGTAATACCAATTGTATATTTCAGATTTTGGGGTAAACCATAGAAGACATATTCAATTATCTTAAGATATCTTAAAGCCATCTAGTGAAAATTCAACAATAACTTTCTGACATTTGTTCTCAGTTATATATTTTGTTGGTCTTCAATTACCCCAATTTTATATTTATAAGTAAAATATTTTAAAATAATTTAATGTATATGTGTGTTCTAGAAAGGAATTAAAATAGTTACTTTGGGGGAAATTATCCAGAACACCTTTACACCATTTGAATTAATCACAACTTTTTATTTTTGGTTATTAATGCAAATATATCTTGCCAAATTCTTTATGATTTGCTTGTTGGGAAAAAAGTATTTCCACATGGATAAATATAAACAGCAGAAATGATTTAGTTTTAGTTTAGTTTCATGGCTAATTTGAAACAATGCTAAATAAAAATCACAACATAATATACCTTGAGTTTGAATTGTGCTTTCTTTTTCCAAAAGCACCAATCATATGTGCTACCTCTGTTGATGCACGTAGAACTCCTAGAGAACTCCTTTGACTAGCATGCACTATTATCTTCATCTTACAAATGAGGTTAAGTGTCTGGCCAGTCCTAACATAGATATTTAGTGATAGATTTGAGGTTTAATATAGGCCTTCAGTGATTTCTTTTTGTAAAATTCTGCTGGAGAGCAAGAGAGGGGAAGACATCTCCTAATTAGAGGAAACAACAGTCTCAAATTAAACATTAGTATTTTGAGATGAATTTGAAGGTGGTAGACGCCTCCAAGAATGTGGCCCCAGTATGCTTTTCTGTGCAAATACAGCAGGCAGCTGCTGAGGTTTCTGCCTGATAAAGCTTTGTGTACATTCGGTCTCTTGCTTGGGAAGATAAATAAGCTCACTTCAGGGTTGGGTCTATAGGCAGATGATTGAAATTCAGGGAGGTGTTTATATGCATTCAAGAGAGTATTTCTGACAGTGCATTTCTGCATGGGTGGTCTCAAAGGGAGTGGATGAATGGAAATAGAAAGATTGTTTATAGGGAGGAAATGAAAAGGATTAGTTTCTATGGAGGCCAGGCAGGTGACCTAGATTCCCCACAATGGAATGTGTATTCTGATAGACACTTTTTTCAAAAGAGTAAAAAAAACCCTGGATAGAGGGCCTGGCTTTAGTTTCCAGCCCATTCTCATCCAAGCTCTTTGAAGGGGTTTTCTGATGCCAGGAGAAGCTTTTATTTGACACACGTTTCATGCACTGGGTTTATCTGGCGCTCAGACAATCACACAGAGCGGTTCTCGCCTAGATTACTCAGCTTGCCCCTGGCCTCAGCAGGCTCTGCTTTGGGCTTTTGAGTTTAAATAAACAAACATGAAATCTGAAAGACTCACTTGTGATCCTTGGGTCACAGAGCCCTGTTCAGAGTAACTATTCTTATTTCCCTATGAAATTGAAAAACAACCCTATGCGTCTTCGAAAAATAGCAAGTAATTCCACAAGATTCTTTTGTGAGAAGAAGATCAGTGAATGTACCAAGAGCAGTGGAATAGAAAATAGAAAAATTGTATGGTTGACCATATACGGAATGGATTTAGAATGGCTGGCAGTTGCTAAAACCATACTATAGCTAGAATACTCTGCAATTCATACTTAACATAACTTCAGCTTTTTGGAGCACAATCAGAAGGAATAGATTTCCTTGAAGGTAGAATCTATGCCCTATAAATTTTGGAATCTTAACATCCCACTGTGTATATGTGTTTATATATGTGTTTCCCACCATGACTGTACAAACTCCTTGAGAGTAGAGACAATGATTGTGTGTGCTCTGTGTGTATGTATGTATGTCTTCAGATCTCCAGCAGCTAGCAAAAAACCAATTTGTGAGAGGTACTCAGCACTACAAATTGAAAAAGTACCTCCTGTGGCTGTCATTACTACTTTCTAAATCAAAGGTTTTTGAAAATAATTCATTTGTTTATTTGTGGCTCAAAATCAACCGTATGAATAATTACTGACTTGTGCCAAAATCCAATGATAATCTAAAAGCTTTTCACAGTGGTTCGGTTTGTGCTTTGCTTGTAATATAAATGAAGCATAAAACAAAATATAGCTTGCAGCCAGACTCCAGGAATTTGTGAATTTCAGGATGTAGAATAGGATTGGCATGCATAAGAACATAAATTAGTGTAATGAAAGAAGACTCTCAGAGCTCTATCCAGAGCCTCAGCCCCAGATATCTACCTATTCATTGTCTTCATTTGAATGAGCTACAGGCATGGCAAAGTCAACATTTCCAAAATCATACTTGTGGTCATCCTTCTGTCTTCCCTCTCTCAGGAAATGTCATAACCATCTGCCCAACCGTAAATGACAGAAATCTGAGAGCTTCTCTTTTACCTTTCTCCTTCCTTGTTTCCATGTATAATTAATCATTATATGCAATAGTTTCTACCTTCTAAACCTCTTGCAAATCTGCCAGCTTTCCTCCAACCCTAGCACGATTATCTTAGTAAAGACACCACTATATTTCACCTGAATTAAGAAATATCTATTTAATCCTCTTTTCTTGCCTCTAGGCTTCCACCTCACAATTCACTCACCACATGTCAGCCAGAGTGAGCATTCCAACATGTACAGTTGATGATGGAATTATTACAGAGTCCAAATTTCTTAATAACAATGGACATATTTACCCTTTTTAAAATATTTATTACATACAAGGCAGTTTTTGGGGTCACTTCTTCATATTATCTCATTGTATTCTCTGGACAACTCTGTAAGTTAAATACAAATATTTTTGTTCTTTTTTTAAAATGAGAAATCTAAATCTTAGAGAGATGGAGTGATTTTCCTAAAATAAGACAGACAGTAGTGGTGGAGCCAGGATTTAAACCCAAGCAGTCTGACTTCAGATGCCTCACTCAAAAACATAATTCTTTTGAATGCATTCATAAGTTAGTTTGATTTTTCTCTTAAATTTAATCAACATCTCTTCTCTAAACTCTAGGATTTAACCACACTGAAATGGTCTAAATTTGTTGTTGACAAATAGAATTTGTTGTTAACATCTGGAATTATGGCTTTAATTTTTTCTTTTCTCTCTTGCTTCCCTTCCTCCTAACTCCTACTCATATTTGGTGCTACTTCTTCCAGAGCGCATTTATTCACCTTCCAGGTATAAGTAAGAAGTAATACTGAAATCATACAAATTTTCTTTTCTAATCACAATGGAGTGAAACTAGAAATCAACAGGAAAAGGAAAGCTAAATGATTTACAAATATGTGGAAATTAAACAACACATTCTCAAATACTGAATGGGTTAGATAAGAAATCACAAGGGAAATTAGAGAATACTTAGAGATGAATGAAAATGAAAACATATCATTCCAAAACTTATAGGATGCAGCAATAGCAATGCTAAAAGGGAAATCTGTAGCTGTAGATGCTAATATTAAAAAACAAGGAAGATCTTGAATTGCTGAAGGTGATGTTCAGCAAGATGGCAGGACAGGAAATCTCCCACTCATATTCCTCACAGCAACAGTAATTTGGCAGCCAACCACATATGGCTTTGTGGGAGCTTGATGGGAGTTTTGGGATCTGGCTTGAAAGTTGAGAAAACTCAGTGGAGGCCAAGATTGAGGATGGCAGTTTTAAGAAGGCAGCCCAAGACAAGGTGGCAACATCACTGACTATGTTTTGACCTATAGACCCAGAAACAGCCCTGTTCCCCTATGGACTCAGCTACAGTCCTGTTTGGCCTTCATCCTGCCGTCAGTATCATCTGCCGAGGTACCTGGGAAGAATCATGCCCATTTGTGTCTCAGGCGATAGGCCCACTGACCTTGGCCCTTGACCATAAAGTAGCCCATGACCTGGTTCCTGCCACTCTCAGCCATGAACCAGGAGAAGCTCTGCCTGCCCAGGGACCTCCGGGGAGACACACCTGTGTATGCTCCCAGAGGCAGGTCCACTGAGCAGGGTCCCACAGCAGACCCTGAAACAACCATATAACTTGGCACCAGTCCCTCTCAGCCATAGATCAGGAGTGGCCCTTCCTGCCCCAGAATCTGGTGGGAGGCACCCCAGTCCATGTCTCCAGATCCAGGCCTGCCAACCTCAATACAACTGTGGGTCATGAAGCAGCCTTGTAATTCAGCTCAAGCCTCTCTCAGCTGTGGTCAGGGAGCAGTTCTGCCTGCCCAGGGACCCGCAGGACACACATGTGTCTGTGGCACCTGGAGGGCAGACAATGAGGAAAGGATAGTTTCTTCAGTAAGTGATGTTGGGAAAACTGGAGATCTATATGCAAAAGAATGAAATTTGGACTCATCTTACACCATACACAAAAATTAACTTGAAATCGATTTAAGGAAAACACTGCTTTAGAACAATAAACATAACATTAAAATCATGTAAAAAAATCTGTTTTCCTACAGTGTTAGATTTCATATGTCACCTTCAGTTATTTATGTTTTTCATCTCACTAAGAATTAGTTACTCAGGAGGAGGGACTATAGCTACTTGGGGTTTTCCTCATTTTTTCTTCCATCTGGAAAAATCCTATTCACCCTATAAGCCACTCAAACACTAATCTCTCTTTAAAGTTTTGAACTGCATTCCCCACTAGATAGAATTTGTCATTTTCTCCTTCTGATCTCTTAACAACTTGAACATATTTTATGTCCATATTATATTATATTCTTGATCTTTGCATGTATGTTGTCTTTCACTAGAATATAGGCTCAATATGACCTCTGAATCCAAGAGTCTAGTCACCAAAACCTCTGAAAGAAAAGAAATAGAAGTGGCTAAGCAATTGTAGCACAGCAAGTGTGTTTATGACTTACTAGTCTCCTCCTGAGAGAAATAGCAACTGTAAATAAAACTGTGTTTCTCTGTTCAAGAACTTGAAGAAAACTGATGTCTCTGGGTAGAAATGTAAAATATGCAAGTCATTCTATTGTCAAGGCAAACACTTAGTTGGGTGAGCATCACATATCAAAATATACAAGTCAAATGAAAGCTAAAGAGATATTCAAATCTAATAGACTCCATGAGTTTGGGGCCAGAAAATTCTGTTTTATTGGCCACAGCTGTCTTACGAGAATACACCAGATCCAACATTTCTATGGGATCATCTAGCCCCCCAAATTCCCACTAGTTAAAAACACAAACTCCTAAGATCCTGCTCATCCCAAACCATAAAATCTTCTCACTCAGCTTTATCCCTTCCTGATTCTCACTGTCCTTATTACTCCCTGATCCTAAGCTTGGGGAAGACATATTCCTCAAATTAAATACTTTGAAATATTGTACATCAGTACAATTAGGGATTATGTTAATACCTCTATTTTTACTCATCCTCAATGCCTATCATTAAAACCTACCACTCAGAGTTCTTTATCTCTTTTACATTTCCTTCTCCCTTTCCTCCCTTCTTTCTTATCTGCTCTGTGCCATGTCTTACCAGTGTCTCATTAGCTGATCTCTCTGTTGTTGCTTCTTAGCTTCTTACTGTCTTAGCCCATTTTCTGTTGCTTATAATGGAACACTTGAAACTGGGTAATTTATAAAGAAAAGGAATTTATTTCTTGTGGTTATGAAGGCTGATAAGGCCAAGTCAAGGGGCCACATCTGGTCAGAACCCTCTTGCTGGTGGGAACTTTCTGCAGAGTCTCCAGGTAGCACAGCCATCACATGGTGAGGGATGAGCGAGCTAGCTCAGATCTCTCTTTCTATTCTTATACAGCTGCCAGTACCACTCCCCTAATAATCCATTAATCCCTTAGCCCATTAATGCATTCATGAGGGCAAAGCCCTTGTGACGCAATCACCTCTTAAAGACCCCACTCACAATATTGTCACATTGGGAATTAAGTTTCAACATGAGTTTTGGAGGGAACAAACATTCAAACCATAGAAAGGACAATTGTTATGTATGAAGGTTCAATATATTAAATATTTCCCTCTTGGAGAATGCTTCAAATTTGGACTAGTGCAGTCCTTCAGGATTATTCCTTATTAAACATATGCACTATAATGTTTATAGCAGCACAATTCACAACTGTAAAGACGTCAAAACAACCCAAGTGCCCATCAATACATGAGTGGATTAATCAAATGTGGTATATGTATACCATGGAGTTCTACTCAGCCACAAAAAATAATGATGATCTGGCACCTGTTGTATTATCCTGGATGGAGCTGGAACCCATTCTACTAAGTGAAGTGTCATAAGACTGGAAAAACAAGCACCACATGTACTCACCATCAAATTGCTATTAACTAATCAACACTTAAGTGCACATATAGCAATAACATTCATTGGGTGTCAGGCAGATGGGAAGGGGGAGAAGGGGGGATGGACAAGCTTGAAGCTCTGACTTGGGTGGGGCAAAGGCAATATACATAAACTAAACATTTGTACCCCAGTAATATGCCAAAATAAAAAAAAATATTAAAGAAAAAAAGAAACTGGCCTAGAATACTGTTGGGATTTTGATAGGGATTGCATTAAATCTGTAAATCAGTTTGGGTAGTATTACCATCTTAACAATATTAAGTCTTTCAATCCATAAACATAGAATATCTTTCCACTTATTTGTATCTTCTTTAATTTCTCTCAGCAACATTTTATAGTTTTCAATGTACAAGTCTTCACACCCTTGATTAATTTATTCCTAAATTATTCTTTTTGATACTGTAAGTGGAGTTGATTTCCTAATTTTTTTGGTTTGCTTATTGTTAGTTTACAGAAATGCATCTGGTTGGTTTTTGCTTGTTGATTTTATATCCTTCAACTTTGCTGAATTCATTTAGGTTTTGCGTGTGAGGGTATGGGGGAAGGAATCTTTAGGGTTTCTGCATATAAGATCATTTTATCTGTGGACAAAGAGAATTTTACTCCTTTTACAATTTGAATGATTTTATTATTTCTTCCTATCTAATTGATCTGGCTGTAACTTCCCATACTATATTAAATGAAAGAAGAGAGAATGAACATCCTTATCTTGTTCATGATCTTCTAGAAGATGCTTTTAGTCTTTTATCATTATATAATAACATTAGGATGCAGTTTTGTGGAACATGATTAGGAAAGAACTAATACATTTGTTCTACGAGTTTTTCTTTTCATAACATCACTAGAGCACCTTGAATCATTAAACTCTCCTAATGAAAGAGAAATATACCTGGCTACACTTTAAGCAGAAACTCCTCTTATTAAATTTTTCTGGGTTAAATACGTCTTAATCTATATATGTTACTTGAGTATCATATCTCTTACTTTGTAGCTTATTTAGAAATTCTTCTTTGTTATGAACTCTAAAAATAAATCATGCCTTTTCTATTGAATATATTTAAATGGACTTTTCCTTGTGTTTTTCAGAAGATGCTTATAAGACCCAGGTTAGGATTGACAATGAGCCGGCTTATTTGGACATCTTGGACACTGCTGGCCAGGTAGGTGATTTTTTCTTTAAATCTCTCAGATCTTTGAGACCACTTTATGCTTTAACCTCACCTCAAATGCATTTCCCACAAAAGAGAAGATAAGGTTAACTATTCAAACAGAAGGACAAATTTGTGATAGCAATCAAGAATTAAATAAGAAAGACATTGATATAAAAATGTGACCCAATACTCATTATCAGCCAGAATATGTCAAAATTTTCTCAATTTTCTAAATATAAAAGGGTACATGTAGGTGTCATATTGCCAATGAAATTATAAAATTAGTGAAATAGTTTATTTTTCTTCCTTAGATATGCAAAACCTCTGTCCTAGACCCTAATATAACAAAGATTTTTATTAGAAAATTTAAGTGACTATAAAAAGGAAAGTCTGCTTAGCAAATATGTTCATGGAACCAAGGCTAAGGAGACAGTTCCATGAAATAAGTGACATAACCAAGATTTAGTATGATCTAATACATTAGTTTTCAAACCTGTAGGAAAGAAGGAGATGGAGGAAGAAGAGGAGGAGCATGAGGAGGAGGAGAACAATATTTTTTTGTGATATAACAATTAAGATAGAACTAAAACACTACACAACAATTATAAGTAAGTTGTGAGGAAAGGTATCACCGTTAAAACATTTCAAAGTCTTTACTGTATTTAAAAGAAGGGTAGATATCTTATTTAGCTTCATACTTTTAAAATAATCATGTTAAAATATAAACTCATATATTAAATGCCAGACACAAGCCACATAACGTAAAAACAACAGAGGGGAAAGGAAGTAACAAATAAGAAATTAATATAATAAAAGGTAGAAAAGAAAGAATAATAAACAAAGAAAGCACAAGGGAAAAAGAAAGAATTATATATATATATATATATATATATATATATCAAGAATCAGAATAAATGGAAATGAATCTGTCCTTCTTGGAATAGGCAAATATTTTCAGTGTCATGCTGAATAAAAGAATAACAGTAACCTATATTTGGTTTAAAAGAGACATAAGGATACATGAAGGTAACAAATCAAAGAATTTTCTAAAATGTAGGCAAAAAGTAAAGCAGGTATACCTGTATTACTATCAGAAATAGATTTTATGCAGAAAGTATTATTAAGGTATAAAAGTGCCAGGTTGTAATAAAAAAGCATGAAAATATTTTAAAATGCTAATCTGCAATATTCAAGGCAAATGAAGAGAACTGTAAAGAAAAATTTATAAATCCATAATCACATACAGTGAAAATTTTTAAGGCACCTCTGTCAGTAAATGTTGGATCAAATAGTAACACAATTGTAGGAGATTTGAAAACACATTTAAGTTAAATAGGATGCTGCAATCAATACAAGAGTAGGCATTCTTTTCACATGCATATGTTGTTTATAATTTTTATTGATTTATATTCTAATTGCAAAGACTGTGTTCTGGAGGATATTGATTATTTGGTGTATGTAGAATTTTACTTTGTGACTTAAAATGTGATAAATTTTTATAAAGTGTTTAAGCTGGTGGTTACTTGTTAGGGGAAAAGTGGAGAAATTTGGGAAGGGGAGAGATACAAAGTGGATTTCAACTAGACATGTAAAGATTTATGGTTTATTAAAGTTCCAATTAAATGTAGGAAATTATTAATGGCTGAAAACCTAGGGCGCAGGTATAGAGATCTCAATTATATATCATTTTCCTTTGTATTTAAAGATTTTCATAATTTAAACATTTACTTTGTTTTATGTAACTACTTAAAAATAACTGCATTAATTGGAATATTGGTAGCATACAAGCTGCAGGAAATAGGTGAGCACCTTCTATGAGGTATATGAAGACTACTTGAAATCTACGTATTAACAAACTCATTTGTTTTCAGGGATATCTGGACAATGAACATATGGGGTGGGGAACTGTTGAAGCGAATGGGAAAATTATTTCAACTATTTGAAAGTGCTGTCTTGTCTAAGGGGACGTATACTTGTTTATCAGGGGAACTAGAGGCCTAATTGGAAGAACGCTGAGTAAGTTAAATTTTACTCAATATAACAGGGGGTTTGCAACAAACCAAAAAAGGCTGCTTTGGGAAATACAAAGCTGCAGACTGGAAATACTCAACTGGACTTATTCTCTGGTACAAAGTGAAATCCTTCATTGATTGCATATTCACTCAGTCTATAGTATTTACGTGAACTTACCTGGTTCCAATTGTAGTGCTAGTGGAATGGTGAATAGCCAGTATATTTCTCCTTCCCACTAATGTAGGTTCGACCATATCACTGTTTAGGCCAATGGAACGTAGACAGATGAGACAATCTATTAGTATTGGGCCAAGGTCTTTAGAGGCACTAAGGGTACTTCTGCTATTTCCCAAGTGAAGAGCATGCTGCCGGAAGCGGCTGTTTCCTGGAGAATGAGAAAACCTGTGGGGCAGACCTAAATCCAACCCAATGAAAGGAGCGAAGCCCAGCCCAGGCAAGCCTGAAGCAGATCTGCTCCAGCTGCCACACAGACTTGCAAACTAGAAGAATCACAAACACTAGTTGCTTTAAGACTCCAAGTTGGAGTGGTTTGGCAAGCTGCATTTCTACGGCAATAGCTGATTAATGCAGCGTATTAGCAGAGCATTTTTTATTTCAGTACAGCTAGATTTGGAGAATATTATCTGTTTGTGGGTGAAGCGGTGAGTGATGAGGGATAAATCTAAGAGTGAGGTTCTAATATCTGGTATTCCCGAGAAACTTGCAACACGATTAAAAAGATAAAGCTATTAAATTTGCATACCATTAAATATTTTTCAAAGCTCGTCTCAACTGCAGCCAAACATAGTCAGAAGTACATCAGGCTTAACAGATGGTGATGTGTTGGCTTCAAACTATTATTAAGCCCTCACATGCAGGAAGTGGTCTATACAGTTGTGTTAACAGAACTTATGTCCCTGTAGGGAACAGGAGAGAACACCATTGAAATACTTATAATAGTATCACATTGTTTTATTCTGGTACTATTAATTTTCAACATATGTTGAAATTTACTGTCCTTACAACAAACCCAGGAGGTAGACAGGAAAGCTATTATTAATGTCACCACCTAGAATTTGAATAAAATGTTATAAAAAATAAGTGAGATGATGGTCTTATTGGTCGCAATATTGGAGACCAAGTCCCAGTATGTTTTATGTTTGTACTTGTAGGGGAGAAAAAGTAATATATTTTCCTCATCCATTGCAAGGCTTATAGCTGACACACTTGTATCAAAACACAAATTAACAATAGAAAAACATAACAAATTTATTTAACCAAAGTTTTATATTATATGAGAGCTTTCCAAAATGAAGACCCAAAGACCCAGGGAACCTGTGTATTTTTATGCTTAGGTTTTACAAAGAATGGACGGTCGTGCCAAGTATGATTGGACAAAAAAGAAGGGTATTAACCTAATGGTAATAAACTGAGGGGAACTTAGCAATGCCTGTTTGTTCAGATTCTTTGTGACTTTTGTATGCAACATGTCTTCCCTTTGGATCTTCAAAAGAGAGAGAGTAGGAGAACTTCAGAGAGATCTTTCTGCTTTGGTCATTTTCAAGGTGATATATTTTGAGGTACCTCGTCATGCTTACACAAAACCTTGAAATGCCACAGTAATCCCTTCGAAAAACGGTTGGGCGTCATCAAATCTCAGATTGTAAAGGACTTTTACCCTAACCATTCTTTCAGTTTTTCAATTATTTTTCAATGCTCAATTTTCCCACTAAATGATCATTAAATCTATGTTTAACCTCTTCCATCAGTCAGGAATTCTATTTCTGGAAGCAAACAAGCACAGTCTTCAGAAAGCTTTAGTTATTAGAATCGATATTTTTGCAATGGGCTGAAAATTTCTTCTGTATAGTGTCTATTAGTCCCAGAGGTATCCCTTGAAAAAAATTATATTGCTCATTTTATAAATGGAAAATTTGAGGCTCATTGAGGTTATATGATTTATGTAAGGCTAAATTATTGAGCCAGTTGTGACTAGAATCCATTCACATTCCCACTCAAGCTCTTTCTTATTTCGCTTCTCTTAAGGAATCCATTAGTGTGTACCGAGGACGGCCACAGGTCAAGAAAAGGCAGAATAGAAGTGAGTCTCTGCCTTCAAAATGCTTGAGGTTAAAAATAGCAGCAAATTATGATGAGGACTATGGTAGAAATATACACATGGTAATAATGGGTTGTCTCTGATACCTGAAGTATCTAAATCAAAGACAGAAGAGATTTTAAAAAATAATTATAAGTGTGTTTCAGTGAAACTCTAACCAAATATACATAGTAAGCTTAATTTAATTATAAATGTATTGAATCATCCTTATTATAAATGATAAACACAATTCTCCAAACACCCAAGATTCTTCTTTTTGACATACTACTATATCCATTCATTGAAATTTCCTAGACCTAGGCATTGCCCCAAATCTGGCTACTGCATGGATTAAAGCATTATGGAACAATAGGAGACATAGTTGTAATTTGTTATTTGGTTTAGCCCCTGACCAATTCTGCAGCCAAAGCAAATCCCTTAGCCAATCTACATCTAATTTACTCATCTGTGAAATGAGAGAATTAGACTTGATCTCTAACGTGTCTTTAAGATTTAAAACCCTGTGATTTTTCTGAATTTTACTAGCTTGAATTTCATATAATTTTTCTCTTAAATCTCAAATAGCTTTTTAGCCACTAACCTTTTTTTTTTTTCTTTTTATTTGATTTTTCCCCTGGTTTGTGGCTTATCCTTACAGGGAATACTTTAGGACATGATCCCTTCTTCAGGAATCTCTCATTCCACAAGTGGCTGTGGATATTTTAGGGTCCAACATAATAAAACTTGAGCTCTAATTTTTTTCAAAACTGGACATAAAGTTCTGAGATAATCAAGAGGTCCTATTAGAGGGATATTTAGTTTAGCTCCTCCATAATTATGTCCTAGTGTCAATGCACATGTCCAATCTCTTCAGTCAGTTTTTATTGCATTTTGATAGGTTCGATTATTTGACAGATGCTGACTAATTTACTAAGAGGCAATATGAGCAACATCACATCAAAATAAAAATGCACAAAAAAGTGGGATTTAGGAATGTTCCAAATCTTCAATTTGCCAAGAGTTTTCTTCAGTTAGATTCATCGTCACTAGGATGGTGACACTAAGGAAGTGGAGAGATTACTACTTTCATTCTACTTCCTCCAATGTCCTTTGCCTCACTGCTGCCTACCCAACACCAGAGTCCTACAGGTCTCCTACAACTGTAATCTTAAAATGTGTATTCCTTTCATGTACCCTTCAAATTCCTCCATGCACGTATCACCCAGTCCATCTAGAAGAAAGATACATTTTAAGAAACATTCTAACTCTAATTTTTTTAAAAAAAGAACATTTAAAAATATAGCCAGATATTGAAGTATAAGCTGATATTATAAGCACTGCCATTAAGAGAACCAACAAAGGCCAATCCAGGTCTAAATATGAGAAGACAGAGTCTGTTTATAGCTATACTCAAATTCTGAATTGATAGAGCTTGATTATAGCCTTTGACCTTGGGAAAATGGGCCAATGTCATGGTGATCCATTGTATTGGATCTGAGATGCTTGAAAACAATTCACTATTAATACTATTGCAAATAGGATGAGCATACATCCTGATCTTCCAAGGATTCCTTGCTGGTACCTGCTGTACAGAAATTAATGCTTGTTAATTTTTTTTTTATCACTGCATTTCACTCAACAGTGTTTCAGTTTAAATGATAACTTATATAGTCATCCAAACTACAAACTGCTAGCACTTCTTCAGCACACTGGCCCTAAAACATGCTTATAAAACTGCCTGTGATTTCAATATAAAAGCTGGGTATAGTGGCATGCATCTGTAGCCCCAGCTACTCAGGAGGCTGAGGTGGGAGGATCGCTTGATCCCAGGAGTTCCTGGCCACAGTGAGCTATGATCATGCCACTGCACTCCAGCCTGGGCAACAGAGTAAGATGCCATCTCAAAAAAAAAAAATAAACAAATAAATAAATGTGCAAATCAAGAAAGTAACCCACTATACTCAACAAAACCAGAAACAAAATGAAAATGATTTCTGATAGCCAAAACAAGTGTCAAAAAAAAAAATAAAAATCATGTATAATTTATGAACTCTCTCATAACAAAGGATGCTCTCATTCTGAGTCTATTTCATATTAGGGTCTGATATAACATGCTAGTTACCTATTTTTTTTTTTCAGTTTATGATTTTTAGAACCAAAATTTCAGAAGTGGGTTTCTAAGACTCAAATATTTTAATGGTAAAATAAACTTACAACTTATAATTTAAGAAGAGAAAATGATTTTAAAATACAAGATGAAACACAACAGATATTTTCAAAGTATATAAATCTGTGACTATTGGCTATAAAAGCAAAGCATTTCTACACGTAGGTGCAATAATGAGATCCATAATAACATCATTAAACTATCAAGGTATTATAAATTATCATTCATATTTTCTGCTAACAAAGACAAATAATAGTGTGCAAATTAAAAAAACTTCTACAAGATGATTATTTTTAAAGCATGTTTTAAGGGTAAATATTTCTACCAGCTCACGTGGAAAAAATTAGCTAGATCATGAACTGTAAAAGGTTTACAAAAGATTTAGAGAAGTCAATCACAATGTTCTTAGTAATTCAGGTATTTAAGAGGCAACTATGTGAGATTATATATATATATATCTGTACATGTCTGTATGTGTGTATCTCACATTCTCAACATGATTAATAGAACATGCATAGGTTTACAATCCTGGAATAATTGTTTCATATTGATACAAAAGAAATAAAATCACCACAGTTCCTGGCCTTGAAGAACTTACACTATTATTTTTGCACATGTTAAGAAAGATTTTAGACTCAAAACTGAAGAAAGAAATGTCAAATTTCATTACCATATATTTTATCATATCACCTCTTTAAGATTTCTCTCATAAATAGTGAATGTCCTTATCAAAATATGCTTTAAGCATCTAATTACTCATCAGTGTGATATGTAGAACATTAAGACTTATATTTATCATTTGTATTTTTAGCTGAAACTTGGCAATTTCAAGACTAAACCTGCCAAATTTTTAAAAACTGATTTATACTTGGCATAAAAGTACTACATAAAATGACTACCAAGATTCTCTAAAGTATGCTTTTGATAGAAATAGCTGAAAAACAGAATGCCAATGATCTCATCATTCTTTTCTCAGCTTACTGGCTGCCATTAATTCAAAGCATTTCCTTCGGTATTCCCATTTTTGTGGTGGACAATGCCAGAGCTTTGCATCCTATAATTACCACTGGGCCACTGTGCACACAGAACTGTCACTAAGAATAGTCTTCAGCAGAAACTCTGTGGTTAATGTATAAATATTTCTACTTAATATCCATATAAATTACTATAATTATGAATATAAAAATTAGAAGGAGCTTTAGAGGTCACATATTTCAGTTCCCTCAAATTATAAATAAAGACACTGGGGCTCAGGGGGGTAAGTGGCTTATCCAAGGTCACAAGGCTTCTATATGACAAATCTGGAGTAGTCCTGGCATTATGCCCATGAGTCATGCCTGAAATCCTACAGTGATATGGCTCTATCATTTCTTATAAAGGCTACCTCTGCAAAAATGAAGAATACCAGACTGTCTGTGAGTGGTAGTGCTTACTATTCATGTATTATGTTTTTGCCAATGTCCACAATATTATGATTAAAAGAAACATAGTTGGAAACCAATACAGAATACTGGCTAAAGCTCACAATGGTAAAATCATGGAAGAATCTGAAAAAACCAAGAATGCCATTAGTATAATAAAAGGTCTGTTTATCAACGTATTTTTGTCTTTCTTTACATCCTTTAAAATATTTTGCACAAAGAGTTTTTATCTTACCTAATTCTAAACATTAGGGGTATTTGTTTGTGGTTTTTCCTTGAGTTACATTGTCTATATATTGATCAATTAGGGAAAAATTTAGATTATATAAATGAATAATAATATTGTATTCTATTTGGCATCTATATGAATTATCAGCTTAGCAAGAACAATAGGTTTAGCCCATACCACTTGCTGTAACTCCAGTACAGTTATGTCATGAAGTAGGGAGGTGCACAGTTAAGAATAAGTACTCAACAAAAATAAATGAGACATACATATCATATGACCTGATTTTTTCACATCTGACATAAATAGGATATGTAGCATTAGGTTATACAAAATGTTTATTGTTTCTTTGATTACCCATTTTTAAAATAAGGGGCTTGGATTAAATCTTATTTAAAACATTTTGTGCTGTAACATTCTATCATTCTGAAAAGCAGATTGTCCATTCATTTAACAGAACTATTCTGTATTAGACACTGATTATATTCTCTGAACAGTACTAATAACTATGACAGATTCAAGCAAGTTTGAAAATGTTCCCTTCAAGAAACTTGCAACTTAGTAGTAGAGGCAAGATGTACTGGTTGGTTAAGAGAAAATGTCCTTAATGTGTCATTAAGATCACTCTCAATTAAGGAATGAAAATCAACTATTTTTGCTCAGGCAAAATGATAATCAGAGCAGGATAAATCAAGAGGATAAATCTCCCAACACACTGTTAATATTACCGAGGAAGTATATTTATACACACAACCTCCAGTATCTTATGTAGTCTGTTAAAATAAAAACGTGGATAATAATGCCTACCATCACAGACTTTCTAGAAATAGGACATTCTGATGACAAAATCAAAGATATTATAAAAACTTTTCCTTTAATTTCTTTTTTCTTCCTTCATGAATATAGCAATACTATGATTTTGAAACTTATTTTCTTTTTGGGGGGCTAGTCAGAGAGTGAGAAGGAGTCTGAGTGTGTTTGGAGCCTCCGGTGTATCTGGAAAGCTATGAGGGTTCAGGACAGGATTCAGAGGAAAAGAAACAGAAAACTGGCTTCTCAAAACGAATTCAAGGCTTAAAGAAAAAGTTTGATGCTTCTTTCTGGATCATACTTCTACTCCTTATAATCCGGGTCAGCAAGGTGAGAACATATGGTGATAAGAGGAAAAAGCCTTATCTACAACTAAGAACATGAATTTGGGAGGAATGACCTGCAGCCCTTAGCAAAGGTAGAGGGCAAGATGCAGTAAAAAAACACCTGAGTAGAAAAAACAAAATCCTTATAAGTTGTCAAAAGACAAAATTACAAATTTAGTTTAAAGATCTAATTGGCTTTTATTTGTGATTCCGGAACAGGGCAATGCCTGATTCTATAAAACAGAATGAGTGTTTCCATGAGCTGAGCAGAGGAGACTGGCTTTATGGGAAGGAAAGGGTTGAAGAAAGCAGAAAAAGGGAAAGCAGATTGGTTGCTTCAGAGTTATTTTCTTTAAAAAGTTAAAACAGAGGGAACTGTCTTATCTTGCTAGTTCAAGTGCCTAAACCTTTCTTATTGGTTGCTGTGAATCTCTGTTTATTTGTTTGTTTTGTAAAACTGGCCCATTCAGAGTTCAGATTAACTATATGGCACCTATATTTTTGTTTGGTTTGGTCTTCTGGGACCCAGTGTAAATGGCCTCCCATAATTTTTTGTGTGTGTGTGGTGATGGGGTCTTGCTATATTGCCCAGGTTGGTCTGGAACTCCTGGGCTCAAGTGATCCTCCCACCCGGGCCTCCCAAAGTACTGGGATTATAGGTGTGAGCCACTGTGCCCTGCCTCCCTTAATTTTAACATACCACATACTTCATAGCTAATAAATCAAAATTTAAATAGATCAATTAGTTTCTTTTATAAGATTAAAAAACTCTTTAAATGAGGGATTATATCTTCTTTCATGTCACTGTCCATGTCTGGTGTCTTGTTAGCTATATTGTAGCTGCTTCTTAATTATGCACGCTTTCCAACCAATTAGGGAAGAAAATAATATATCCTGGGTTTTTCTAGTTCAAGACTTCTGGTGAACTTATTTTCTATTAAACGTATTCTTATTTTTGAGAATCTTCAAAGGCCCTGGAAAACAGTTGTGCTGCATTTCCTTTGATAATCAGAAAGAGATGGAGTTGGGGAAACCAAACTTCTCCATTTGAAATCAATTCTGCAATTAGGCAGCAGAGCTGCTTTAAATGCTCTCATTCAAGGAACTTGGGTTATTCCTCAGACAAACTACAGGGAAATAGCATGCAGATAATGAGCAACTGGAGACAAACTATGACCAAAAGAGTTGGTAAGTATACTGCTCCAGAGCCATTAAGTGCCTTATAAGTAAGTAAGAAAATTCTTCTAATCAATAGCGTTTGATGAGGAGCCACTTTATGTAGGATTGTCCAGAGACTGTTTGTTAGGTTTATTTGTATACTAGCATCTTCTGAATTCTGAATTCATTTAAAGCAAATGAAAATGATAATGAATATCACATTCAGAGACTACTCACAGTAATGCAGGGTTTATGTTACAATGACAGTTGGAAGCTAAAAGATGAGTCCACCCACTAGGCTAATAAGTGTCGTTGGTATCCCTAAGAAATCAAAAGACATGTTTTGCCTGCCAAGATCCTAAGCCAAAAATTTTGCACCCTGCTTTCTACTTTGAAGCAAATCTTTTTGACTCTCAACAGCTCTTCAGATAAACACACTTTCATTTCCTAAACATAATGCTTCTATGAGTGACTCTGGCAGTTATATATGTTATCCAAAAATGCTTTTCTCTCATCTTGAATCAATTCAAGTTCCAAATGAAAGTTAAAATATCTTATCTAATGGAAATTCAAAATGCATTTTTATCAATAATATTTTTAATGGGCTTATAAACCGAGTCCCTCAAATGATAAAAAATAGCTTTAAAACCGTTTTAAATGGGTTTCCTCTTGCCATTTTTTTTTTTTGTATTTTCCTACTATAATACAGGAAAGCCCCATTTACAGTAAATTGCAAAGTGCTATTAGTTTTCTTTGCAGATATCCAACTTTGATTTCAAAATCAAGTTGCTGTGCTGGGAAGCCCAAAGTGCTTCCTGGTAGAATGAGTCACTATTTTATACTGGGCAGATTTCATGTACAAGTATTGTAGAGGTCTGCTTTTATAGCTACCGATACTTTCACCCCTGAACATTTCTCTGATTTTTTTCTCATATCAAAAATTTAGAGGAAAGATGTTGAGTTATGGAACAATAAGAAATTAGGCAAGATACAGGTGAGATGTTCATTTTTGTCTAAAAAGCTATAATGAACTAAATCCAGCCAAGCATCATCTTCTCATTAAACTACAGAAAGTCAATGGAACCAATACATTTACAGAAACTCTAGGGACAGTGCTACGTAACATGCATATGGTCTCTCCTCTCTGAGGAAGCTGTTCTACTAATTGGTGTCAAAATGTCAGATGACTTCATTTTAGTCGTTGTGGTGGTTAAAGAATTATTGTTTCTTTCACTTTGTGGCTCTGGTGAGACCATAGAAAATATAGCCTATACAGTCACATACCTGGTGGCTAAAGGGATATGATTATAAAATGTAACTATGGGGTCAAGTCACTCATGAGGGGGTCACACATCTTCACAATAGATCAATGTGATCATGCCACAACTGCACAACTGTTCTCTTGACT
>CM052443.1:22866579-22902277 GCA_028533085.1 Varecia variegata
TAAATGTTCAAATAAACTTTAGAAGAAAGCTGATTGGTTAGAAATATGCAAATATATGATGTTTAGAAAGCATGTGCAGTAACAGGAAGATGATTTTTCTTCTACAAAGGAAATGATAAGCAAGACCCTCACTATGAAAAACAAGCACTGTCTGGGGAATGGACACTCTTGAAGCTCAGCCTCGGGGGGGGGGGTTGGGAGGGGCACGGGCAATATATTTAACCAGAACGGTTGTACCCCCATAATAAGCTATAATAAATAAATAAATAAATAAATAAACAAACAAATGAACAAACATGTTGCCCGATATATCTGCTGATAAAGGCAAACTTCATATAATCTTGATGGATATATGCTAGCCTGCATCATTAGTATAGGGCCTGTTAAGAAAATATACTTGGGCAATATCTTTACAGCTTGTTAACATTGCTGGTTTCAACTTTCAGCTTGGATTCATGATCATTTCTAAGCACTACAGAAAACACTGGTATTAACTCAGAGAATTTCCCCCAAATCTTCTCAATTTGACATGCTTTGTAAGGGTTTTGCTCACTTAAGTATGTTTATGATGTTAGGTGACGGAGACTTCTATGACAATTCTTAAATTTCCTTCTTAGATGATATTCAGAGCAGTAGCCCTTTATGAAGATTCTGTGCCCTTGGAAATCTACCACAAAAGAGTGAAGCTTGAAGGAAGGTTTAAGACATTCCAATTAAACTATAGAAATGACATTTCTGACTGTTATTGATATCATTTACTTTTTAAAAAATCCTCTTTTAGCTCATTACCTCTTTGGTGGTATATACAGTCTCATTCATCTCTTCTTGGAACTTTACTGATGCTAAGTGTATGTTAGGTAGAAGCTGATGGCTTCTTCAAGGGCTCCACAGGCCTGGTGATCTCCCTAGACATCATTCCAGAAATGTCTCCAATTTAGGCATACAATAAATGACTCAGTTATTTTCCATAAGCTGTAATGTCCTCACCAGGCTGTTGATTTCCTTTGGAACAGTTAAGCCTCTAAGCAATGGCTCATAGTGCAGGTAAATAATGAACTTTTATTTAATGCACCAGTTTCATTACACGACTGAGTCTAAATGGAGTACAGTGACCTATATCTGACAGATGACTGGTCCCCATGGCCTGTTAGGAAAATAAGAACAATCTAGCCTGGGCCTTCTGTTTACTTCAAGATAGAATGAAATTCTCTGAACATGTGAATCCCAGAAAGGAGACTGATATATGAAAATTGTCAATAAGTCACAAAACAGTCATTTTAAAGTTAGTATCTGTTTGGGATCTACAGTGAAAGCTGTAACTGTTTAACTGGGGAATTTAAGAGTAATAGTGTAATACTTGTCAGACTTATTATATATATTTTAATCTCTGAAATTAGAAAAGAGATTTTTTTCTTTTCTTTTAATTTTTTAAAAAGTCTTATGAAAAGGTATTTTATTTGTTATCTTAAAATATGTTTTAATATTGACAAAGTTCAGGCAGTTTTTACCTTTAGTAATTCAAAAATCAAACAATAAGTCCCCAATTATTTTATAAATGATAAAAGTAACTAATTTAGCAAACTTTTATTAAGAGGTTATGATGTTTACCTATGAAGCTGGACACAAGCAGGTGTGTGAACAAGGCAGAGATGGACTTAACTCACGGAGCTTGGTCTAGTGCAGAAAGCAGATATAAACCTAAACTAAATGAACAATTAATTCATTACAATACAATACAACTGTGCAAAGGGACCCAGCCTAGTTTGGAGGGTTGAGGTTAGTAAAGGCTGTAAGTTGAGATATGAGCTTGCATTCAGGACACAGGGAGGAAAATAAAAACAATTTCAGGGACAGGAATTGACATGTGTGTATGTCTGTAGCAGGGGAGAGAGTGGCAAGTTTGCAAACTAAGAGACAGCCGAGATTGCTCAAACAGAGGGTATGCAGGAAACTATGTGCCAAAACAGGGCTAAACTGGTCAGGCTAACCATACCAAGCCAGGTTAATCGGACTGAAATTTATTCCAGGAGTAATGGGATGTCATTGACGGAGAGTAACAAAATTAGGATTGTACTTTTAAATGTTCATCCTAGAATAGTGTAGAGAAAAAACTGAAAGGAGCCAATAAATATAGGAAGATCATTAAGAGGACTTTAGAGTCATTTTAGGCATAGAAATAAGATTTGGGGAAATGTTCTGGTGTTAAAAACGTGGTGATATTGTGTGTTCTAGTCATGATCTGGCATTTCAGTATTTTTCATGATCGAATTACATATTGTATTTGATACCTCCTTTACCTTCTGCCAATAGACTCCTATCCAGGTTGCTTTCATCAAATTTTGTTATAAAAATGCTTTTCCCCAAATTTCATGAAAACCACTCCTGGTTTATTTATATACCATTAGTATGGAATGTATGATTATGTGAGCTCATTCATGGCTAGCTGACACTTCTATATTAATCAGAGGTAGCATCATTATTATCCCAGCACCTGGAACCAGCTGAAAGGGCCCTTCTAGTCTCTGAATTACATATGAGGGCAGCAGAAGGCTAAATGCCTTTCTATATAGTTCGTAGCAGAACAGATCAAGACCCTCAGCCCTATATAGAACAATGGATGAGAAATGCAATGTTTCTGTTGCAAAATTACACTTAAAAACAGAAAATATCTACTAAATTTATAAACCTGGGAAATTTCCAAATTGCCGATCTTGAAATAAAGTCTTTATAAGAAACCCATTTTTATAGACTATTTTTTGTCCTGCAAAAGGTGGGCAATCCCTGGATCCCAAAGCCTCACGCTTGCTTTATCAGGTTTTTACCAGCCTCCTTTTTAATTCAGCCACCGGGTTAACCAGTGGTTGCTGCTCCTTCTCAAAATCATAATTATGAATGTCTCCAGTTCTCGAAATGCTGGCGGCAAGATTATCCTGTTACACCTGGACTTCTGCTCTCCCCAACAGGCTTACTAAGAGTCAGTTACTTTTGCTTCCCAACAAGCTTATTCCAGTTGTACATAATTTTGTAATTATCTTAAGTAAATTACATGAACTAATAAAATACTCTGAGAAGAGAGTCGATGCTTATGCTAGGTTGAGTGTTTTAAAATGGTATGTTAACCCTGAGGCTCAGATCCCTCCCCTCCCAAATTGTTGTTGAAATCGAGGTTGGAAAGACAGTTTAAAAATTTGGCATTTACAAATCTACAATTCTGAACTCCTATAGATTCTAGATTCACAAGTGTCTTAAATCCTTGCTCTGCTCTAACGGTACCAAAATGTAAAGCATGAAGGATGCATTATGGATGTTTTGTGCAAAAATATAACTCCATTTGGCAGATTTATTTTAAAAAGGGGGCTTATTGGCTCATTATCAAAGATTAAAAGATGAATATACTTTTGTATGTTTTAAATGAACATAAAATGTCTAATGTGTATATCATTTAGAATTATTCCACTTTTTAACTGATGTTGATTAACAGTATGAGGCCAGATCTGGTTTTTATTGTCCTTAAAGGCCCTGGCCACAGAACAGCCCAGGCACCAAATAGCCTTTGCCTGAATCTTTGGTAAACATTCTGTCCTCTAGATCTTTACTGAATTTCCTAGGCTAGACTCGAGCTTCCCTCTTTTGCAACAGTCTTTACTTTGTCTCCTGCCAATGGACCCCTATACAGCTTGCCTTCAT
Source organism: Varecia variegata (assembly GCA_028533085.1). Taxonomy (NCBI): domain Eukaryota; kingdom Metazoa; phylum Chordata; class Mammalia; order Primates; family Lemuridae; genus Varecia; species Varecia variegata. The sequence goes on from CM052443.1 coordinate 22,870,267, forward strand.
CTTCTCTCTTAGCAGCCTTCTGTGACATCAGGACTCCATTGCAATTTGTGACACGTATCAGAATCAAACCTTTCACAACTACCTATTGCAAGTTGTGAGACATGGAGTATGTCTGAGCTATTTGGATATATTTTCTCTGCTTTGTACCAAGAGGGTAATCATGGAGATAGCACCAGGTGCAAGCAAACTCCCATCTAAGAGACTGCTGCCTGGTGCCCATTGATGGTGCAGCTCCTTGGAATAATTAAAACAGGCAATTGGACCTCTGATGCATTTCTCTTGTTAATCATCAGGTCATTAGCCTTAATAAGATCAATCTGTGATTAGATTTTCTGTATCTCAAACTGATGAAATGGAGCAGAGAGGAAATCAAATTTCAAGTGCATGTTTCATGTATCTCTAACCTTCATCTTATGCCACAAAGCCTGAATAGTCCATGGAGGTTACAGATACACTATCTCCAGGCCTAAGTGATCAAAGATTCAGCAGAATGACAGCAAAGGGAGACACACAGAGAATGAAAAGGACTTATTTAGCGATCACCACTTATTTCTGGGGCACTGAGCCAGGGTTGGCAAGATTATTGGGGGTTTGACCTATTTCTTTTAATCATGAGTGTCCTCCAGCAGGGATGTGGAGTGTGGGTAGAGATTAGCATTGTTTTTATGGTGCTAGGTAGATTTGTCCTTGGATGTCAAGGAGCACTTCAAAACTCAAAGTAAACCTAAACCTTTTGATCTCCCAGTGATTCAATTTTCCCCTGAATTTTGAGGGGAGAGTAGTTTCCTTTTGCAGTGGTCTCAACCTTAGCTGCACATTACAATCACCTGGGGGAGCTTTTAAACATCCTAAAATGTTGAAAACATGCAAAGTGAAAGAAGCTACACATAAAAGACTACATATTATATGATGTCATTTATATTGATTTTAATCCATAGAGACAGAAAAGAGATCAGTGGTTGCCAGGACATGGGGGGAAGGGGAATAAGAGATGGATCTGTGAGTTTTTTGGGGGCTGATGAAAATATTCTGGACTTAGTGGTGGTGGTCAGACATCTTTGTGAATATACTAAAAACCACTAAATTGCACACTTTAAAATGGTGCGTTTTATTGGTGTGTGAATTAAATCTCAATAAAAAAGATAATTAAAATTAAAAACATCATGAGGATCAGACTACACCAAACAAATTACATCAGAACATCTGGGGCACAGACTCAGTCATATGACCAGAGAATGAGATCCTACCCTCTGCTCTGACATTGACTTGCTATTTCACATGGGAAAGCCATGAAATCATAAAAGGTGAGAAGTGGAAGGACTTTGTGGACCTTATGTTCAAGCCCTAACCTGACAGCACCCTCTTTAAAACTTAACTGGAGAGAGTGCCAGAGCATCTTCATCAAGAAAGAGGTCAGTTCCTAATCAAGCCACTGTTCTTCATGTGCCATCATGATCAACTGGCCTCTGCCTTCACATCAACCTGCTATCACTTGTGTATTTGGTTTGTTCTCTCACTCATCTGTCTGTTAAATGTTTTGTCTGAATCCTGGACTCTGCAGCGACTGCCCTTCTGCATACACTTTGGTTTCCAACAGCAGTAACTCTTGGCTGAAATGACAATAGTACTATTGAATGATTTCAGTCTATGGATACAGCTTTTGTGGTCTCTATTTCGAAACAGCTTGAACTATCATACTCAACCATTTTTCTGATTTAATCACAACTTATTTGACTCTTTCAGAAATGTATTAAAATATGACCTCATGTATCCTACCTTGGCCTCCTTATATCTAACATGGAAACAATAGTGTGTCCTCCTGGCCTCCCTGAGTGCCACATATAATAGATTGCCTGATATAAAAATGCTTTGAAATGCCCAATAGCACAAGTATTAATAAGCAAAATACAACCCATTGCTTTCTCAGTATTGTGACCTATATCTGCTATAGAGAGAAGGAAAAATAATATATTGAGGATGAAAATGGGTGGTGAATGTAACCTGATTTATATTTTTGAAAGGATAAAGATGAGAAGAAATATAATGGAAGTCTTTAAATTGCTGAAGATAATAGAGGCAAAACACATAGAGAGTTTTACATCAGTGCTTTTAAAACTAAAGAAGGTGACTACAATTATTGCTCCATCCTCCCATGAACCAGGTCAACTCTAGAAAGTCCTTCCTGGTAGGTAGAACATGGAGAAAGCACTGACTCACTGTATGAGCTGGAGACTAGGACATAAAGATGCATGGGCAAAACGAGTTAAAAGGCTATATATGGTCACATGCATATGTCACTAAGGCTTAAAAAATAAAAAATAAATAAAAGGAGAATAAAAATCCCAAACACATTCAGCTTCAAGCAAATAAGAGATGGCGCAAAAACTAAAACCCAATCAAGTCTACATTATACGGAACTTGTGGGGGAGTCTGCAAACTGAATAAGGAAGAATATGCTTCACTAGGATCATGATCTAGGCCAAAGTTTGACATTTATGTTTCTGGTTTCTTTTGAAAGTTGATACCATCTAGATTTTTGATTTACTATATTTTTAAACTGATACTTTTATTGATTTTTTTTTTTCCTTTCACACTCTTCTCTATGAGATATTTTTTCTTGTGACCTCGGGAATTTCAAGGTCACAAACCCTGTGGTTTGCAAAGGATAACATTGGGCATCACAACTAAATTTGGAAGAACTTTGCTGTGAAAATGGCTGTGGGAAATATACCAAGCTTCGCGGGCATTGTTTAAGAGGATAACAGGGCCCTTCTATGGCACACGTCTTTGTGACTCTGTAAAAAGCAAATGATCTTAACCAAATGTGGGGCTCCTGGTGTCCTTTTAAGTATTCCTGCCCCTAATAGGCCAGAATCAGTGGGTCAAGGGAATCCAACTAGCTCTGGCTTCTCTACAAGTGCCTCATATATTTGACAATATTCTCTTTGCTCTCCCATATCCCCAAAGCAACAGCTGTGACTGGCCTCACGTGTATGTCACCCACTTCTAGGTGCCACTGAGATGACTCACTCTTCCATAAAATATCTTTCCTTTCTAATTGTTACTTCTTGGAATCCCTTTAAAATGAGTCGATATCGTAATAAAGGATAAAACTTTTGGGAGAGATTCAAATTTATATTTAAATGATGTATAATGACTTAAAAGTAAACATGGCAGATTGTCAGCATGTCTATTTTCTCTCTCTCTTAAAACATATTACAATGATATAAAGGGACTAAAATTTGCATACTCACAAAGACAAAAAGAGAGGACAACAGATGAGAGATTGCCACACATTTGGGGAAGAAACAAAGTGAACAGATGAGTGGGACTGATTTTGTAGGTTGAAGGAAACTACAACCTAGGTATCTGCAGAGGAAGACAATAATGAAAAACAATGTGCTTGATTCTGTAGGGTTTCTGGGAAAGCTGAGAAGTGGAGGTGTAATGCAGTAAAAAATAAAAGATTAGAACATTATAAAGAAAAGAAAAGGAAGATAAACAAAAAAATGCAGGATGATGTTTACCTCAAGAAAATGAGTCTTGTTCTCAGGGAGCAATATATAGGAAACTTCAATAGCACTAGTAATATTTTTTTTAAGCTGGTGGTAGCCTAAATTATTTTTTATATATTATAGATGATACATGTGTATATGTATAATTTTTTTAAGAAAATTTAAGAATATTTTTATTAACTAAAAGAAGATAAACAATTGAGTATCGAGTAATTGAAAATTTATGCAGAAGGATAAAGTGTTGGGAGAAGTTAGATAGGTAACTGTTGTTTTGTGGTATAAGTCTTATAATATGATTTAATTTTTTATATCTTATGCATGAACTGTCCTAATTTTTAAAAAAATATTAGACCTGATAAGAGATGATTCTTCCATCATGTGACTTTAAGTAGCAGATATTTATTCTTCCCTCCTTGTGTGTATGTGTGTGTGTGTGTATGTGTGCGCATGTGTGTTTATATATATTCCAAGCCCTAAAAGTGCTCCTCTCAGGAACAGATCAGAATGCAGATCAATTGGGGTAGACATTCAGTGACATTCTCCTTTTTTATTCAGCCAAATTTATTCTTTAAATATTCTTACCACCACAGAGACAAATCTCAGATTACTAAACCCAAAGTCCCGTGTAGTTCTGTCTCTCTGCATATTCTTTATGAAAGTTGTCAGAATCAAAATGGAATCCCTGATGTTAAGAAAATCCAGATAAATAGAGGCAGAGAAGGCCATGAGGGAGAGGGTTCTCACACTTATATGCCTGATAATGAAAAACACACTACAAAAACCACAACCTTGCACAGGGACCATAGCAACTCTACACAAAACAATACTTCTACAAGGACCTCTGCCCTGCAACTGCCTGTCCAACCTCGGATTGGCATCACCTTTGTTATTCATCATTGTAGCCAAGAATAATTATTTCAAAACCATGTATGTAGCCCTTCTCATTTTTTCCTTTAAAAACCTTTGTCATGCTATACCTCCCTGAATATGCACATAGTTTTACTGTGGCATGCATATGTCCACTGCAATGCTCTGGTCCCAAATTTACATCTTTTCTTTTTGAGAGCCTGTCTCTCTGTTTGTTATTTAGAGTTCTCTACTACCCTCATGTCAAAAGGGAATGATCGCCACTTCATTGGACACCCCCTACCACACACATACAGCCCTTTTGAAGCCGGAAGATGTGTGGTATAGTTCAGTTCTTTTTGGTTTGGAAGCCCTGGTCTTTGTGGCAGGGCACCTAATTAGAGCTCTTAGTTGTGAGTATGGCTGCGGCACTCTCTATTTTAATCTCTCCCCAGCTGTGTGACTGGCTGAAGCACAGATGGGAAGTGGAGCTGTGGGAAATCAGAACTGAAAAGTAAGTTGAAAAAACCAATGAAGCTTTAACAAGAGCAGAGTTGCTCCGAGAGTTCTAAGCTCCCAGGGTGGTCAGGATTTTCTGACTTTGTCATTTCCTTTCCTGTACTTTGGGATTTAACTTGTTTCTTGAAGTACAGTGGGGAGGAAAGTGGGTGGTCGGAGGGTGCCTTGGGAGAAGGGTCCTGCTATCAAAATGTTTTGTTTGCTTTGGGTTTGCTCCAGCTGAGGGAGCAATGCCCCAAATGAAGTCTTTTTCTCTTGATTTTCCTCTGATTAGGATGATCATACAGTTTATCATCCTAATAGGACACTTTCAGAGATAAAGATGTATTACCAAATAGCTAAGACAATCAGACATAATCCAGGACTCCTTGGGCAAAGTGGGATGTTCCCTAGTTTGCATTTTGCCCAGATCCATTATCTAGAATGCATGTGTGCACTTTCCAAACTTTTATTTTGTGTCCTGACTTCCATTATCATCCTCCCATCCACGTGGCTCACTCTTAGACTGACAATTCCATAACAAGACACCTAACCCTAGGATGAGGTTAGGTAGGATGAACCCTGGCATTTTACTCTGAATGGTAAACTCGCCTGTGTTCCTGCAGACTCAGAGTGTCACTGAGGAAGATCAAATATCAAAGATCAGGCCCCGTGAGTTAATTTGTAACAGCCAAACCTCCTCACTCTCCTGTAACTACCTAAACTTGCCAATGCCTTTGAACATTTGAACAACATGTCAGTACGTTGTATTATTTAAGAAAATTATTCCCATCCTTGTTTTCCATTCCTCATTATGCTTAAATATGTCACAAATGCCTCAATACCTCTGCATAAGATTAAATGTAATTCATTCCAATTAAAAGCATATTATATGTGCCACGTTTAGAATGGTAGGAGGTATGTATGGTGTATCATGCTAAGCCAGAAATAAGTCTTTTGAAAACTGCATTCTGTAAGTAGTTCTGCTGACTTTGTTTACTTAGGTACAATCCATCTACTTCATATAGATACATACATAGATATAAATACATATAAACTATACCTGGAGGAGTTATTTAGTTCAGATGTTTAGGTGAAGGATATAGTATTGATATATGATATATTTGATACCACCTACCCTCTAGGAGAAGAACTATATACATTTTATTCTTCTGTTGACAAACACATTTTATCTGCAGCTACTATTAACATTGAACAGGGAGTTCTCTGTGAATTCTCAGTTCCTCTGCAGTTCTCTATCCTGATCCATTTCAGGCTGAACATAGTCCATGTGCTACACCCACTTTTCTGCGTCTAATTCCTTTGCCTGCTTCATGCTTACTAAGCTGGGATAGTAGCAGCATTGCTGATTCATGGCCTCACTCTCTGTACAGAAAATCCTTCATTTTTATATCTGTAACTTTTAAAGTTCCTAATAAGCTCAGTCCTTATCAGGTGATGTCTAAAAAGACTTGCTCCCTCTAATATGCCAAGCAAAATCAGGGACATGAAATTGCACAGAAAGTAATAGAGGTTAATACAGGAAATCCAAAACAAAACACTGAAGAAACTCAATTCCATTTTCTTAATGTGCTCAGCCATGGGCAATGAAAGATTCACTCATTGAATTGTAAATAATCAACCTATCACAACATCCACAAACAATTTGACCTGAACTCCACAAATGAATTAATCAATCCCAGCTGTCAACCATGTTTTCAAGACAAAGGGATTCAGTTCGCTCTCATTTAAGCCTTCCCTCCAAATGGAACCACTAGCCATTCCTCATCTATGCATCTGTTTCCAACATCCTTGTCTTTGCTTATACTTTTGGGGGCTCTTGAAGGTCAGTTTTCCCCATATCCACTTCTAAATCCTTGGATCAAAAACTAATACAAATCTATCTTTTCAGTAAATTATTCCCTAATGTGCTCAGCTGGAAATTCTATAGTGTCTCCTTAGGTTCCTAACTGTACTTTTCACATAGAAATATGTGTGAGAGAGAAGAGAGATATCTCTTCTCTTCTTTGACCCATCTTGCTTTTAAAATATCTCTTTAAAAAGCATCTCTTTCAAAGTATCTCTTGGTTTAAAGTATCTCTTGCCAGGCAAAGAAATTCTGGAGCCAAGTTGGGAAGAAAAAGAAAATCTTTTGAGCTTTTAAAAGCCTAGGTCAGGTAATTTAAGTCTAAATAAGGGACTTTCATAGCTAATGTTGACTCTGCATATTTTTTTCTTTACTATCTTTGGATCCTAACTCACTAATTCCACCTTCATTTACATTTCTTCTGAAAAGACAGAATACTTATTTTAAACTTTCTGTAGCAAGAATGATATTTGTGAGATTGTAGGCCAATATAGTTTTATCCTTGGTAAATCCTAGATCCTAGTTTTTTCATAGCTCCCTTAACAAGAACAAAGTTGGCAAAATTCAAATTGTAGAACTTCTTACAAAGTTTAGAGAGAATATTGTGTTCTATCTCAATTAGCAAATAAGAAAAAATAATTGGTCTTTAACACTTGAAATCTCTATGAATTGTAGGTATAGTATGCTTAAAAACTATTAAATAGAGTGTTTAAAAATTATCTGATAAACAAGTTTAATAACTGATAGGAAACATTAGGTTCAGTGGGGTCTAAAAGGAAGCAGACTACTTCTTGAACACAATAATTTTGCATTGTGTTTAATAGAATTCTAACAGACTTACCAAAAAGGAGGGACGTAGAAAAACAACAGCTATAATACATCAGTGGTTTTCAAAGTGGGGTACTCAGATCAGCATTAGCAATATCAACTGGGAACTTGTTAGAAAAGCAAATTACGTGGTCCAGCAAGCTGTGATAACCACTGGTATAGATTAAGAGTTTGCTACAAGCTCACCTTTTGATAAAAATGCCATGCCAGCTTTCAGGCTTGTACCCCTTTAGACTAAACTTCTATATTCTTTCATAGTGTCTACATATCATGGTCAGTTTCTTTAACTTTACACCTAAAATATTTTAGTTGTGTTTTATAAGATAATGTACAGATACATAAAATATGTACCCAAAGTATTCATAGCATTCAAATTTTGCCTTTGTGTGATTTTTTTAAAAGAACTGGAACTTAATCAAAAACAAAAATTAGCAAATCATTGCTTGTTCTTCAACCAATCTCATTTACCTGATTTTCCTCTTTTCTGAATTTTCTCCTGTAAATATTTCAAATGATAAAACTAGCTGGAAATTTGTTCAATAATGTTTTGACTATTTTTTTAGCCTCCTATTTGTTGATAGACTGATTTTATCTGATTGTTGATTTTGCTGTGTGTAGCTTACACATCTTAAGAAACACAATCCTTAATAGACATCATGAAATGAATCATTGCACAAGTCTGAGAAAGAAATAAAATGCATGCATGTTTTAAAAATGATGGAAGAGCAGAGGTTAAAGAAAGACCACACCTCATACAACATAATTATATTGGTGACCAAATTAAATGTAGCCTTATGACTACTTAATTGAAATAAGTTTATGCCTATTCTGTCACGGGAAACATTGAGCAACAAAACCCATGATTTTTGCTAATGGAGGTTTACAGTGTTAAAAACCTACATCCAATTCACACAGTATTGGTGTTTAAATGCTTGGAGGTATGTTCAGCCTGCAATATTTTAACAGAATTAATCCTTGTCAGTTTATGTTCTGCCTCTTCAAAGAAGAGCCCTGTGCCTAAATGAGGCAAGTCAAGAATGACTCCATAATGTAGGACCAAAGCAAGTACAGAATGATAGGTTTTTGGAAACTTCAACTGTGAAATCTGATTTAATGTTAAATATATTGGGAGACAAATAAAAAAGTCACTGGACTCCTGAGCAAAGAGAGTTCCGATGCTGAGAGCCCACACCTCCTCCACTGTCCAGAGGTTGGAGGTGCATGTACACCTTCTAACCATTCAAAAATTATGGGAGTTGAGTCCTGCAGCAACAACCAGACTGTGCACCAGAGAAAAGCAGTCCTTATGCCAAGACATTTGGAGAGGTTGTTGGGTGACCAATTGTTATTTCTAGGTTCTAAGGGATTACAGTTGACCCTTAAACAATGCAGGGTTGAACTGTGAAGCTCCACTGATATGAGGATATTTTTCAACCAAAGGTGGATCAAAAATACAGTATTCAAAGGATGCAAAACTGGCTACTAGGGAGAGCTGATTTTTTTTTATACCCTGGTCCCTCAGAGCCAACTGTGGGACTTTAGTATTCATGGATTTCAATATATACTGGCAGTCCTGGAACCAATCTCCCGCATATATTGACAGACAACTGTATTTCTAGTTTGAAAAGGCAAAGTGTAAATCAGTGTATTTGACATTCTATTTTCTGAACTTGAAAAATTCAGATTACAACTATAAAACAACTCTTTGAGGAGTTATATGTAAATGATACCTCAAGGATTTGAATACCAGTAAGATAATAGCTTATTCTTTTATGAGCTGGTTTAATGAAAATGAGACAGATAAAACAAATTCATCCATCACAATAATCCTAGTTCTACCGGTAACTAGCTGTGTGATCTTGGACAAGTTATTTCACCTCCCTATTCCTTAGTTTCTCTCCCCTTTAGTTCATTAGGCCCTTCTTCATCAGGTTGTTCTTAAAATTAACTGAAATGGTATATACAAGTATGTACATATAATGTACACAGAATAATACCTGACCAATAATGTTCTTAATTCTATTTAAATGTATCATGTTAGATATTAGTAGTTTAAAGCAAATAATAATACATTAAATTCTTTAGCACTTCTCCCCATAGAAAATTGATGTGATTTCTTCTAACCCACGACAACACTGATAGGGAGAATAGGGATTATAATCACCTTTTCTAAAAATGAAGAAACTGTGCCTGCGGAGGCTATTACTCACTCAAGCTCACACAGTGAGTCTCAGGCAGAGTTTCCTACTTCCCATGGAGTGCTATGCATGTGGGACTGCGGCGTCCTGAGATTATTCTTTACCTTCTGAGTATTTATTTATCCATGATCCTTGTAGCTGGCATTGTAAATGGGTAAGTGAGCAACAGGAACAATGGATTCAAGGAAGGGTTTTAGAAAGATCTGTTTACATGCATGATTCTGGAATTATTTGCACTATTTTAAGAAATGTATTAACCTTTGCTAATTTGATCAACCACTTCGCATTGTTTCCATGGACAGCAAACAATGAGAGTTTCCTGCCTCCTAGAAAACAGGCTTGAATGTGAACAGAAATCTTTGATGCTCTAACTCAGAAAAATAAGTAATATTAGGGCTTGGGGAAGTCAGTTGGGAAAGTACTTTTAGGCAAGGAAATGGCTTTTAGTGTCCCTCAAATCACAGCAGCTTGACAGTTTCTTCCCCAGATTCTATGTACAGTCCATCTATTATCTTCCTAGACAGTGGCTCTTGGCTCCCGTCATGCAAAACTGTTTATTTTTTTATTTTTTTTTTTGTGTGTATGTGTTTCTTTTTTTTTTTTTCAGCATATTACAGGGGTACAAATGTTTAGGTTATGTATATTGCCTTTGCCCCACCCGAGTCAGAGCTTGAAGCATGTCCATCCCCCAGACAGTGCACACTGCACCCATTAGGTATAAATATACTCATCCCCTCTTCCTCACTCCCACCTGCCCCACACCCAATGAATGTTATTACTGTATGTGCACTTAAGTATTGAGCAGTTAATACCAATTTGATGGTGAGTACATGTGGTGCTTGTTTTTCCATTCTTGTGATACTTCACTTAGTAGAATGGGGCATGGTGGTATATGCCTGTAGTCCCAGCTACTCAGGAGGCTGAGGCAGGAGGACTGCTTGAGCCCAGAAGTTTGAGGTTGCTATAGCTAGGCTGATACCATGGCACTCTAGCCCAGGTGACAGAGTGAGACTCTGTCTCAAAAAAAGGAAAAATCTGTTTAAAGTGATAATACAACATTTGTTCATTTCTCTTTTGCCTCTGTAAAATCTCAGCCTGGGCATCCCTTCCCCACATTACGATCAAACTATTCCTTCTTCCTCTTAAATGTTGCTTAAACCCCTCTCTGCTACATAATGCCAGTAAGCCAAACAATGTGCATTAGAAACACAATTTTCCAGGATATAAACTAGAAATAAATGGGACCTTGGTTTCCACTATCAGAGCAGTTGCATTTAAAATCTTAGAACAGTGGGATTTTGCTCAATAAAACAAATGGCATTGTCAGTCTAGGAGTCTGAAAACTTACCAGCTTGATATTGTGAGGAGTGCACCAGAATTAGAGTCAAGCGGAGTTAAACTGAAATCCTCATCTCCCCACTCATTAACCATAAGACTTCGTTCAAAATACTGAATGGTTCTGAGCTTCATTTTCCTAATATATAGGACTATATTACAAAATAATATATATTCTTTCCAATATATAAAGTTGAATTCTTGATACTGTTCAATACTGTTGGATTTAAACAAATGAAGCTTATGAAAGAGGTATATACACTGTTAAGGACTTTCTATAAAATGTGATTTTTCATTCACTTAAATATTTGTGGAAGACCTACTAAGTGCCATGTTTAGCACTCTGCTGGTACATTACTTACATTAATAAGATACATCACTTGACCTGGTAGCTGGCCATTAAGCAGTGAGATAGAAAAGCAAGTAGACAAACAAGGATAATACAATGCCTCTGTGAGGAAAGGATTGTAATAGGGAGATATGTATGCGTGTGTGTGTGTGTGTGTGTGTGTGTGTGTGTGTATCTCCAGGGAGATATATATATATATATGTATATATTGTAATATATATAATTTATATATAATTTATATATAATTTATATATATGCATGTGTATATGTAAATATCATGTGAGAGTTTGAAAATTTGTGAGAGCATTTCTCTCTCACAAATTTTCCTTCGAATGGAAGGAAATTTTCCTTCTCACATTTCTCCTTCGAATGGAAATGTGAGAAGATGTAACTTGCAACATTTAAAATGAACCTTGAGGAATTAAAAGGGAATTTAAGGCACAGGGAGCTGCATAAACAAATGCACAGGGACATTAAAATATATCTTTCTCGGACCATTGTTATTCAGCTTCAGCTACATTAGCTTGCACAAATGCATTAAAACACCAATGTTGGCTTCTTCTCAGAATGTTAAATCGGTATGATTTATACCTATCAGACCTTCATTCAGGTAGATAAACACTAGGAGAATGGTCAGATTAATGTAAAGTGCCATGTACATATATGAAACTCTCTTAAGCAAGTCCTTTGGGCTCGAGTCATTATTTTCACCCTGTTATTGTACTTATGAAAATTTGGGAAAAAAACTAAAGTATTTTTATTTTGTCTTCTGTATTATATGATGTGCCAAGAGCTATAAGAGGTTGCATTGCTCTTTAGCATTGTGTTAGAAGAGAGAATTGTGTTTGTAACCAGTCTTGCAGTTCAGGTTTTGGAAATGAATACTAATGTTACTTCAGCAGATTTTTTTAAAAAACAATTTTATAGAGGTATTTTTACTTGGAATACAGAACAAGTATTTGGAATCAATATGAAATAAAACAAAATTTTAAAATTTGAAACAGATATTTTCTTTGAGTAGTGGTACTGAATTAAGCATTAGGAAACCATTTTAGGAGATAAGCACAATTTCGTCTGGTAGGAAATGATCTGTGACTTTAGGCTTATTTATAACTTTGTCAGCCTAACAATAGGTGATGAAAAGGGGCAATCCAAATTATAAGTTCCACATTCCATTCCTGACCATTTATGACAAATAGAGCTATTAGCTTTGCTACCTCCCAAACAGGACATTGTTTGCTGGGCAGGTATCAGCCCAATAGACACAGTCAAGTCGGTTACAGCAAGGGAGTTTTATTACTTGGCCCAAGTAAGGAGCACTCTGGGTATAGTTCTCAAAGCAGGGTGTCTCCCCACAGGAGTGGTGGGCTGGGTTTATAATCATAGGGTACCGAGGGGTGACCTGATTGGATCTTGCAGTGAGGTGATGCTGGGAGGCATGATCTGACTGGATCTTGCCATGGGGTGACACCAGAGCTCAATCTGATTAGATCCTGGATCCTCACACAATGCCGGCTTCTTCATTTAGTCCTCACTGGTTGGTCCAAGCACTTAGGTTCCACTCATGGTTGCACACTTGGTTCACCTGGGCATGATCAGGTTATGTGACCCTCAACCTGGGGATTCATGGTAACTGATAAACAACTCACACCTTTGTTACATAAAAACTGAGTCATAAAAGTTGGTCTGGAATAGTTACTGCTCTATCTTGGGCTAAGCAGTAGAAACAGACGTAGTAGGACAAGCAATATTAATAAAGTGTATTTGGTCTTACTATGCCCAGGTAGTCTTGGAAGTGCTTTATAAGAAATCCTCATAGAGCTTTAGTGGTAATAACTCACTTGGTCCTCACAACAACCTTATAGGGAAGACATTCCTATTAACACCACTGCATAGATGAAAAAGCAGAGTCCCAAGGAGCGATGAAGTGGCAGAGTCAGAATTCGAACCCAGGCAGTCTGGGTCCAGAGCCTCATGTTCAATCCCTCTCTCCAGCCTCTTGCTAGTGTTATTCTTTGATAGTTTTCATCCTTCCAAGCTACCTCCTTTCTTATGTCCTGAATGACTGTATTACAAACATTCTATTAAGTTAGTTTTATTTAATGTCTTCCAATAAAATCAGAAATAGTCTATCACATGTTGCATTAATATTCTCTTATCAAAGTATGTTAATATTTGTTTTTTTTTTCCTAAATAGATTACTTTGCACATTTGGGTCATTCTTCAGTTCTAACACTGGATAGGCAATTGGCTATTTGGAATGCAAAATCATCTCTTAAAGCATATTTTAAACTTGAAACTCGGTTATCTTGTTAAGTCGTCCTTCAACAGCTTTGAAGGACAATATTTTCAAGAAAGAGGAGGAAAGGAAGTACCACATTTTGGCAGAATCCACCACATGTGTTAATCTTGACTGTATCCTGAAAATTAGGTGGGAAGGAGTTATTTCGTACTGTCATTTTGCTCTTCTCCATCCGAGCTAGAAATTTCATGAAACAGATATGTTCCAACTTGTTCAGTCTCATTGCACATATCTCTGGGACTGGCATTTCTGCCAACAGGCTTTCTGTACGTATTGTTTAAAAGACTCTTGTTTTGTTTTCTCCCATTATTTTGTCCCCACAGTCACACACAATACGTTATCTCCCTTTTCACTTATAATTTTCAAATACTGAATTTTAAACATCTATTGAATCAAGGGGAGCATAGTTCCCCCTCCCTCACTCTTTTCTCTTTTATTAATCATATTTCTCTCTATGAAAGAATCCTTGGAATACCTTAGAGATCCATATTTGAACACTTTTCCATTTATCTACCCTGTGCCTCATGCTGAGGTTTCCTTGGCTCCAGGCAATCCTCCACGGTCTCTGGAGTCCTCAGTCAGAGGTAGAGAACTCTTGATGACTTGGCCCCATCCTACATTTGCCTCTCAAATAACTATGGTCAATCCCTTGCCTCCTGAAGAGTTTTATTTATCATACTACCTCCCTAAATAGGTACAATTACTATTTCCTGAGTTCTTTGGTTTGATAAAATTGGTTTAGTTTTTATTTTTCCCCAATGTATTTTTTTTATCTCTGTTGTTTGTACAAATTTGTGTTAACTCCCTGAAATATTCCATCCATGTCTTATCTCCTCTTTTTTCCAGTCAATCTAGATTTGAGAAAATTAGATCCAGCCCTGAGATAATGTAGATCAGGAAGCTTTATGGTTAGTTGATAACTAAACTAGCTTTGCAAATGGCTTTGATGTTCTCCAGAGCCCATCTCCTATTATTTTTCTTTTCTATTTACCTCTTAATCCATGCATACCAGCCTACTTGTCATATTTCCAGCAAAATCAAGCTCTTCCTATTCCTTTTATCATCTTCTCTGATAGATCCCTGAGGTTCAATGTAGCAAAAAACATAATTTTAGAATCATTCTGATAATAGGGTACTCTCCACATGGGCACTGCATATAAGCAGGTATATTTTCAAGGACAAAATTGATTGCCAAATTATTCAGGAATAAAAATTGAAATTACGGTTTCTTACTTTGGTGAATTTCATGAGCACATAAAAAAATGATAGTAGCACTGTAGCTACTGTAGCACTGTAGCATTTTGCAGAACCAAATCATTTTAGAACCAAACATAAAGTATTTTTCAGGCATTGTA
The DNA here is from genome assembly GCA_028533085.1 of Varecia variegata. NCBI lineage: Eukaryota > Metazoa > Chordata > Mammalia > Primates > Lemuridae > Varecia > Varecia variegata. The sequence goes on from CM052443.1 coordinate 22,885,360, forward strand.
TCATTTGGTCTACACATAAGTGATATTAGACAGGGCACTGATTTTCCATATCCCAGATGAGGAAATAGATGCCAGGGAAATGAAGAAATTTGCTTAGCTAATTCAAAGTCATGTTTGTAGTGCTCTGAAGTCTTAGTCCCATCATTATAACACATGTATTCTGACTTTCATGTGAAATTGAAGTGAAGACATCATATGTGATATAGAAATACATACTTAAGTGTTAAATTGGTGTGCTAAGTATAATAATGAATAAAAGACAGAGATCATAGAATGATAAGGAGTCAGAAAAAGTTTCTAGGAGGTTACAAACATTCATAATGTCTCCGTTTTTTCACATTAGTAGTCCAACATTGCTGAAAATGGTCCATATTTATGAGTTCCCTAAATTAAAAAACAACAGCAAAAGCAAGAATCTCTTTCACTTCTATCTGTTCTTTCAAATACTTAAATGGAAGCCTAATATTTTCCAGTTTGACTGGCAGTTTGGGTTCTACTTTTGTTATGGCAAAAGTTGGGTGAGAAATATAAGCCCATATGTGCCCTAACAAGTTCAGTACTTAAATGGTAACTCACCTGAAATTATGATTCCAAGTTTATTCATTAATTTGGTTATTCACCATATGATATTCCTTTAGGAATATAAATTGTAAAACATTTGTCTTTCTAATTTTATTAAAAATCTTATCTAGGAAGATGTGCCTTATAAGTCCTCTAAGTCCTCACAAACTCATTTACTATCAGAAGGTTACTTATTATGTCTGTTCTAGAATATATACATTCTCCATAGAACAAGCATATCAATTTACTTGAAATGACATTTGCAGAAATTTAATTAGAGATTTTTTTGTGTTCAAAATCTACTCCCTAGGATATTTAAAATTTGCTTGGTGACACAAATCCAACTCCTTAAAAAGAAAATGAAAAATATATAATTCATTGCTAATTTTTGAGGTTCATAAGTGATGAAAATATACAAAAATAATTATTGATTAGGGCTGAGTTTTTTAGACATAATTTCATAAAAAAAGAAAGAATGTAACTGACTGAGAACAATGTGTGAGACTTGGATCACTGAAAAGGAAGGACAGCTACCCATGTAATGTTGGAATTGGAAAACCCTGTTTTCTAACCTGGCTATGTTTTAATTGGCTGTGACAGAATAATCTCATCACTACTTTTCTGGGCCCTGATTTTCTCATTTGCAAAGTAAAAATGTTGCACCTGATAATCACTAAATTCTCTATTTGCTAGAAAAAGTTCAAGTATGGGGAATGATGTCCACAAAGGCACAATGGTGACAGACGCAGCTTATGTGGTCAAGCCGTGAGAGAACTGACCCCATTAAAAAGGGCATATTCAGAATTAATTGCAGATAAAGCTAGATATATAGCTGACATCATATTATATAGGGTCTTAAAATCAGGAGGATGAGTAGAGATTTGATGTGAAAGTAAATGGGTAATCATTGAAACTTTGGAGCCAGAAAGACTGCAGAATGAATACAGTGCTTAAAGAAAATTAATCAGATGGAAAGGGAGGGATTTCCCCCATCGATGGATTGACTGGAAAAGGGAGACCCTGAGGTTACATCAACCACTGGGGAAGAATAACTAAGTTGGAAGATGAAGTATATTCAGCACTTTGTGATGGGTAGGAAGCTTGTAATCTCTTCCTTGCTGTACTTCTGACGTTATGGAGGACGAACACCTGCTCTCATCATCAGTTTCCTCATTTGTATGATGATGGGTGCTGGCTTCTCAATACAATTCTAAAATTTTAGAATAATCTAGAGACAGTTCATTCTAACTAGTGCAAAACAAGATGAAGTTTTACCTGGGAGGAAACAAATAGTAATTTATTTTTTTCCATTCAACCTTTAGAAATATAAATTTTATTGTGTATAGTGCGGCTTTTTTAGAGTGTGTATATGTTCAATATTATTTTATTTTCCTTATTAATAGTAGTATCCTATCATGTACTTTAACTCAATTAGGAACTACAACTTTGTCATGTAGATTTTCTTGTTTGACATTTTTGTTGGGATTTGTCCTTTCAGTATCACATTGGGAATGACTATAATGCAGAGAATGAAATCCTTTCACAACACAGTTGTCCCGGCTTCTTCCAAGATGCATTCCTGTAGGTTTTATCAGCATGAAGACAGCTCCCAGTATGAGTGACCTCCAGGATAAATTGAAAACCAGCTGTGATTAAAAATATCTTCTAGTGGATTTGTGCCACCCATAGGCAGCCATGAAACTTTTAGTCTTTGACAAAGTACAAGTCAAATAGAAGGGGGAAAGGCAAACCGACTTCTATGGGAAAAGAAATTTTGATGCGTCCAAAGACAGTAAGATTCATCTTTCCTCCTCCCCTCTTAAAATAAGACAAATGACTAAAGCTGGAGAATGAAATAAAGAACATTAAATTGCTTTTTAACTGATGTGGATTTCAGTGGTATATAGGTTTACCGAAAAGTTAAACTAGACCTGGCTTTTCTTGCATGGGAATGAATATGCCACTAAAAGCTTTATTCATTTCGTATAAGTATTGTATTCCACTTTCCTTTTATCTTCATTCTCCAGCCTCCAAACCTCACTCTCCTTAAAGTGTATATCATCCAGGGAATAGTAACATACTCAAAAACATTTAGCTTAAAGTAAGTAATTATCCAAATGATAATATAATTATCTGTTGGGCTTTGATCCAGGCACTGTCCCTAGTGCTTTGCAGAATATGATGCTCAGGTCGTTCGGAGCCTAGTGATGGGAATGAGAGTAGAACACATGCAATTACAATACAAAGAAAGCGTTGTAAGTGCCAAAATCTGAGAACAGTTAAGTACTGAGCATGCTTGGCAAGAGGTAGCAAAACTAGAAGACAGCTGTCAAAACTATTTGCATAAAATTTCCTTTAAAAGAGATAAATATAATCTCAATGAGGCAAACTTCAGTTCTCAAAAAAAAAAAAAGGCAAAAAATCTTGTCCCCCTAAACTGACCGAGGCTAGTCCTGACCCCATTTTCACTTCAAAAGACTTTCCCCTGTTAGGTCTATCTCAGTGTTCCCTGGTCCTCAGTTCCCAGTGTCAAGAGTGAGTACTTGTACCAAGTTGAGCCGATGACGGGGTGATCACAAATACAAAGCAATCCCACACAGTTTATTACAGAAAAGAGAGAAACTGTAGAAAGTGAAAGTAAAGAAGGAAGCTACCCAAAGTGAAAATACGTTCTAGAGAGAGGAATGGGTCAGACTCCAAGAGTGGAGAAAGACGTTCATGACTCCCAGGTGGTTTCCTTTTATTGGCCTTGTCCGCAGGAGAGCTTACAGGAGGTGTGGGATAGTAGCAAATGATCAGCAGGTGTTCTGCATTTTCCTGCAGTCTCTTCCCCTGATTGGTCCCCGGCTTCTCCAGCCCTAGGAACCACCTTCCTGGCCTGCGCCCACCACCTGCAGATTTGACCCCTACCTAACACCACTGAGACTGACTGTTATCACTACTCCAATCAGATTTTAATCTTTCACATAAGCCAAATTTCCAGTTACCTCTGGATAGTTCTAGTTACATGTCTAGTGTCAACTCTAACGGGATAGTACGAATCTGTAAATAACTAAAGACATAATGGTCTTAAGTTATTCACTTTCTCAATCAGCTTATTTCTGACATTACAACTGCCATTTATCAGCTCCAGAGCTATAAAAGCTAGAACCATATTTAATTTAATTTAATTTAATTCTTCCCTTCCTTGGAGAGACATTGTGGTATTTATGTATCTTGGATTTCCTACTGGTAGCTCTAGGACTTTGGCCATATCATTTAATATCTCTCTACTTTGATTTTTTTCCTATCTAATGAGAGATATGTTTTTTATATCTAAACCCTAGAGGTAGGGCATGTGCAAAGCCCTTCAAACTGACTGAGCCTTTAAAGTCATTCTTTCATTTCCTGTCTCTCTTAAGTCCAAACTGCTTGGCTTTAAGTCTTTCTTCCTTGATATGTATGACATATTTCTTTCCTCTCCATTTTTTTTCTATTGTGACTTTTCATTCAAGGATTTTCCCCTTTTCTTTCTCCCTCTGTGGAACCTCATTTCAGAATTACTACAAAAGCCTTCAAGATTTTCTCCCTTCCCTCAGTTTCCCTTCCCTCCAGTATGAGTTCTATTTTGCCAGACCAATCCTGAAATGGGGTTCCCTACTTGTTACTTTCTCCTGAAGAAAATCTCCTGTGTTTTTGGTTTCCTTTCATCTCAAACTCAAAACCTGGTTGTCAGTGATTTCAACAATCTGATTTCACTCGGCAACAGGAACGCACTACCCCTTTATACGAGCCATACCCATGCCTCTTGTTGTAACATCATTTTCCATCTGAAGTGTATATTCCAGTCCCCCACCCTGTGCCCTCTGTCTCCCCATAACTCCATACCTCACAACGCCTAGAACATCTATCACTGTGCGGTCCTGGCTTCCTCACTGGGATCAGGATGCTTCAGAAGTGACTACTTCTGAGCAGAATTGCCACTGTTCCTTACTCTGGGAGACCTGCCTAGGGAGCCTTCTTGAAGTTTTACTCACTTGTGCTTCTGGGTGTTATCTTTTGCTTATACCATTGCAATGGGACTGGCTTCATGAGCTGGCAATTTGTTCAATTTCCCAGGGCCCATGCTCAGAAGGGCCCTGCATTACTTGGTGTAATGCTCCACTGTTGCTGTCCTAAAATTCTCAATAATTTTTGAACAAGTGGCCCCACATTTTCACTTTGCACTGGGAGTCAAAAATTATGTAGCTGGTCATGCATTGCAACCTTAATGTTTATTCAAGTTGTATTTAGGTAAGAGCTTTTCCAGGATCCATTTTCATTATAGCTAAATTCCAAACACCCTTCAGCCCCCATTTAATGCCAACGTCAGAATCAAGTCCCTTCCTAGTTTTTCAGGCACTAAAATTTAAAAATTTTAGATGTCATTCTCATTCTTAACATACTGTTTAACTTTCTACAGCACAACTTTTCTGTTGTCTTACTGGAGCCTTCCGTTGGTATCATTGGCAAGACTTACACTGAAAAACACATTCATAGCCTTAGTCTTAGGAAACCTGCAACTGCAGATCCTGTTGGGTTGACACGGTGAGTGCTGTCCCTTATCTCAAACCTCAGAAGAAAAATTACCATCAGCTCTAAGTGCTTAGGGAAGATTTGTATCAAATTAATATGGTGTTACTGACCACAAAAGTGATGTAATTGACTATGTTTCCATTGTAGCTCGGGTTGTCTAGAAGTTCAGAGTCAAACTGTAGATCAAACTCTTGTCTTCTCACTGTATCCTGGTTTTGATGTTCTTTCTAATTTCTATTTGTTCTTTTCTTTATTTAGCTATCCATATTTTTTTATTACATGTATGATTTTAAGCCATCTCAAATGTTACATGCTTGTCATATATAAGTGTTCAATAAATATTTGATGAATGAGTTGGGCACAGTACAGGCAGTATTCCGTGACATAATGCATTCTGAAAAATATGTGTGGCAAATATTGAAAGACAAATAATAGGTAAACTTAGGATAATGGTGATGGTTATGTTCTCTAAAAACTATAAAATAGTATTTTTAAACTATATTTTATTTTCTAGGCACAATTTTTGACCCCCATGTTGTTAGCATTTATAAAAGCTCTTTGTTCATTTTCATTTCAATTGAATATCTTTAACCAGTTTAAGGTAGGAGATTGTGACTAAAGAACCACCAATTCTACTAATTTCAATCTTCATGCTTTGCATAAATTATAGTAAATTTATGATAACTAGACTTTAATCATAATTTTTTTAAATTCTTCCTTCTTTAAAAGATACAAACAAAATAAAATAACCATCTCATCATGGCAAATGCTCAATTTGGACCATGAAAGTTTATTTAAGGGTGACAATACATAATCTTTGGAAGTGAGGTTGCATGAAAGTTGAGTAGTTCTGTCTAAATAACAAATTTAAGGGAGAACATTACACCTTATTCCCTCACAGAGCCCTCTTTCAATTCCTCCTGCAGACTGCTCCTACCCTTCTCTGAATCCCCAGATTCATTTAACATTTCATTGCTATTCATTTGTTTTATCCTGGCCTAGTTGTGTTTTTCCAACCCAGTTAGGACCACACTGTTTTTATTTCTTGTATATTCTGTCACTTGGCATGGTGTTAGATGTATGACTGGCTTACTTTTTGATTTACTTTTTTGCCCTAGGAGGATATATTTGGTGTGGAGGTGTGGTTATCACTCGGATGCCAAAAAGACATTCGGGCCAGTATAGACAATGGTTTTGTGTGTGTTGTACTAAAGGGTGGTTAAAAAGCTGGTCTGGATATAGTGCTAGTGCATTTTGCAAATAGTGAGGCACTTACATCTTGTAGTACCACTATTTGAATGCAATGGGTGAGCTGGTCCAGTCCCTATGTTTCCTAGCACCTGCTCAAAATACTTAATCTGCTAATCAAGAAGCTGCAATATGAGGTTCATCAAAAATCCTTTACTCATTTTCAGAATTCAGAAAATTCTCACACCATTTTAATACAAAGAAGTATATCAAAGGGAACTGATCAAACTGCAACATTGTACTCAAAATAGCTTTGAAGGTATTAGAAATGCTTGTATTTGTAGCATTTTATGTAGAGGATATGTTTCATAGATATTTTGCTACTTAGAGATAGCAAATGGAATCTAGTAACATTCCTGAATAATTAACCAACAAGTTTCAGTTATAGCAGGAAGCAAATGAAGACAATATTAACATTCAGGGTACACAGACCGAAAGTGCAGGAATCTTTAATTCATAAGTGAATGAAGACGGAAGCAACATGTTGAACATAGCATTTCTCCTTTTAAAGCAATCTCCGTATCATATATTATTAAGTTGATACATAGTACAAAGCTTTTGCTTAATTCTCTGGGCCCCATCACCTGCAGTGCACCTTTAAATAAGACACGACAAACACACACACACACACACACACACACACACATTTTGTGAAGAGTTGGTGTGGAAAAGTTCAGCTATGAGAAAGTATACTCCCCATTAATCGTGATAACTTCATTATATCTGTTTTGTTGCAGGAAAGATTTTCCTATTTGAAAAAAATGCTTAATAATTTTCTGATTAAGCATATATGAAAAATACTGCCACATTTATATTTAATGCAGCTAAAAGAGGAAGATTTCATGCCTGTTCTCTCAGTGAAAAGTTCTATTCCGCTGGATTTGTACCAGAGATAATAATAGGCTTAATTTGTATTGTATTTTAAAAATTCATCAAAGCCTTTTCACATCTCTTCTCTCATTTGATCCTTTCTCTATCCCTGTAAGCCAGGTTAAGTGTGTGTCCTGATCGCTCTTTAACAAAGGAGGAAATTGAGGCTCTGAGAGGTCAGGTGATTTGTTAAAAGACATGTTCTAAGTGTGTAATAGGCCTAGAGGTCATGTACTGTGACTCCCTTTTACTGCTTCCACGTCTTAAAGACTGCTTTTGAAAATAAACACAGTCACATTCCCCTACATTGCAGTGCAAAGCAAAACATGCAAGATCTTTAAATATACAAATGCTGGAATCTCACACCTGCAGATTCCAATTCAGATCAGATGTGATGCCTTGACATATCTATTTGTAATATGATTTGAATGTGACTTTGAGTCTGGTTAGCGAGCACTATTGGACCTTTATTCATGCAACCATCCAACATTGTTCCCTGTGAATTTTACCTTTCAGTATTTTTCCTGTCTTCCTACTAGGTTGTTAGACTTTTTCAGATTTGTTTGTCTTTTCTTTATGGTATAGTAATTGTTGAAGTTGTCAAGCGTACTGCTCGTTTTATCATGTCTCACATAAAAAGATCTTTTTCCAGTTCAAATTAAAAAATACATCTCCAATTGAAAAATAAAAAGAAACAACTTCCTCCTCCAAAAAAAAAAATGTGATACATGTATACCACAGAATACTACTCAGCCATAAAAAAAATAGTGAACTGATACCTCTTGTATTAAGATGAATGGAGCTGGAGACCATTCTTCTAGGTGAAGTAAGAATGGAAAAAAAAAACACATGTACTCACCATTAATTTGGAACTAATCCATCAACACTTATGTGCACAGATGGAAATAACATTCATTAGAAATCAAGCAGGTGGGAGATGGGAGGAGGGATGGGTAAATTCATACTAACTGACACAACACACACTATCAGAAGGATGGGCACACTTATAACTTTAACCAAATGGTTCAAAAGCAATTTACATAACCAAAATATTTGTACCCCCATAATATTCTGAAATAAAAAGTAACTACATTACTTACAACAAAGTAAAATCCATATGTAGAAGGAAATATATAAATGGATAAAAAACACAGGAAATGCCAAATATAGCTCATAAATGATAAATACAGATAATATAAGCATGATTTTTTAATCCCAAAATTTGTAAAAGTAGAAAAATTTGATTATAAGCAGCATTGTTGAGAATAAGGGGAAATAGTCACTTTTATACAATGTTGGAGAAAGTATTATTGATACAATGTCTTTGGCAGTGACATTGGCACTATTTCTTAAAGGTAAAATTATATTCTCTTTGACCTAGAAATACTTCTCAGGTACATGTAATCCTGTGTAATATGGACACTTAAGAATATATATTGCAGCATTATTTGTAATAGTAATAAAAGGAAACCATCTAAATGCCTGTCCATACACAAATAGTTAAACAAATTATGGTACATGCATAAAAGGATTTATGATGCCTCTATGAAAAAGAATAAGCAATATTTTTACATGTGCTAATATGGTATGGTCTCCAATGTATATTAGGGCTATTAAATTTTAATTAAAAGTAAAATGAAAATTGTATATATTGTGTTTCCATTTGAGTACAGAAAGATGTATAAAGGTAGAATGAATATGTATATGGTTTTATGTACATAGGCATTTCTCCAAGGATAAAGAAACTATTAACTGTGATGCATTTGAGAAGGAAAATTGGAAGTTTGAGGTGAAAAGAAAACTGAATATACTTCTATTTATATTCTATACTATATACTTCTATTCCATTTGAATATTTTTCTATGTGTATTTGTTAATTTTCAAAAATACTAGATAAAAATAAATAATTTTAAGCTTAAAATAATACTTGGAAAATAGAGTGAACTTTAAATTGTAAAATATATCTTTTCCAGTTTAGTTTGCATTTTCATTATTTAATCATGTACAATTGATTTAACAAATCTATATTTTCCTCAAGATCAAATGTATTTGTGAGATAATTCTATCATTTCTATTAAATATTTAACAAATGTAATTATAAGTTTGGAAAACATCAGTTAGCATTTTCAGTCCATACTTTTCTAGTTGATCCTTACGAACTATGGGGTTCTGATTGAAATGCAGGGTTTCAAAATCAAAGAATGTCAGAATTATGAGAGACCTCAGATATTTTATAACCCAATCTTGACTTGGGGATGAAGCTGAGGTCTAATAGAATTTTTTTTTCTCCCATGTTAGTATATTTCACTTACATGGAAAAATTTAGGATTGAGTTAAAGTAAAATTTAATGTTAAGTAAATTGATACAGTGAGAGTCAAGCAGTATGAATTTTTTGAATTATATTTGGTAGTTGTCTATCCTTGGACAAATCTCCTCTCCTCTCTGGGATCTAGTTCTTGCAAGTTTGAAATGACTTGTTGAACCCAATGATACTGTTTGCATTTATTTTGTATGTATTGAAAATTATTTAAGAGATTCACCAACTAACTCAGGACCTTATTAAATTTATCACTCTCTCTGGACTTGTAAGCACCTAAGTCTGCCAAAGTTTCTGGACCTATCTAAATGCTTCGGTCTTTCAAGATATGTTAAACCAAATTAACATTTCGTTAGACAATTACTCTGAGCAGTGCATCTTATGAATTCTTGTAAACATTGTGCTATGTGAAGTCGTATCTTCTCCAGTTATCCAAATATAGCTGAAACCCACCTAAAGTTTCTAGATTTCTTACAGCACAAATTGTCCAAGTTACTTATGTTCTTTTGTCCTTTTATTGTTTAATGTGGTTTGTTCCACAGCCAGAGTTATGTTTTATATTTTCCATTGTTTTTTTCTAGTTAGCCCTTGTCATTTTAATAGTAGATTCAAAATAAGAATGAATGAATACAGATATTTTAGACTTAAAGGAACTTTCCAGATTGAAGTTCAGACAAAAATATTGAATTTTCAGTCACCAAGGAGTTGTAGTTCAGGTGGGATGCAATGTGAAAGGCTGATAAAGCAATGTCTCATCTCCCAGGTTGGGTCATTGGTACCATCTGGAATGTAATGCTGCCCTCCCTCCTCAGTGGGGACAGAAGAAGATGAAAGAACCAACAGAATGTAGAAATTGACCCTTCACTCAGCAATACAGATCCTTGTTTATACATCGCTGTGAGATAAATCTAACACCAAAACTTATAACTGGATCTGTAATTATCTATGCTAATAACTTCCTCCATTCACAAGGATAACCAAGGTCTAACTCTAGTTTGTTTTCATATTTTTGAGCAGAAAATTAGTTTGTTCCCCAGGTCCCTTGGAGAACCTATGGCAGATTCTCTACAAAAACCTACTATCTTTTGTAAAGTGAAGCCAACTTCTTTAGATCATACATTTTTTTCTTTGTTTCTAGAAAAAAAAACTTATTTCAAGGGATATGGAATGAAAAAACATCTAAACCATGTAAAGAATACCTTAGGTTCAAATAAATTTAATGTTTAGAGTTTACAAATTTAGATTTATTTTCCTAAAATGAGGTCACTAAAAATATCAAAAATACATCATCTATATATAAATCCTAAGAGTCCCTGAGTAAAATTTGCTATATAATATATTTAACAAGATCTCTTAAATCAAATCTTCTATGATTAAATAGCAACACTCATAATGGCTTAACACATTCAAATTTAATAATGATATATTTAGACCTCCCATTGATTCTCTATATCCAAAGCCCATAAAGAATTTTGTTCTTTTTCTGCAGGCAGAATTCACAGCCATGCGGGAGCAGTACATGCGAGGTGGGGAGGGCTTCATCATCTGCTACTCCGTCACTGACCGCCAATCATTTCAGGAGGCTGCCAAGTTTAAAGAGCTCATTTTTCAGGTCCGCCACACCTATGAAATTCCTCTGGTGTTGGTGGGTAACAAAATTGACCTGGAACAGTTCCGCCAGGTGAGTGCCAATTTTATCCGCTAGCTTCTGTCTTTTCCCTGAGGACACATGATACAAAATATGGCTGCTTTCCAAGGTTCACATTGAGAATTATTAGAAAGAAATGATGCACATGGTTTTTCTAAGAAATCACTGTGGTCTTGTGGTGGATCATGTTGGCTACCAAAATCTTTCTCATCCCACATACTATTATTTTGCAGTGTCCTTACCACTCCTCCATGCCCTAGGATCTGGGCTCATACTGAGTATAGTAGAAGTGATTCTGTATAATTTCTGAGGTTGTGTCTTAAGAGTTCTGTAGCTTCTGCCTTTGCATTTGAACTGTTCACTCACGGGTTCCAGTAAAGAAGCCCACACTAACCATATGGATAGAGTCATAGTGACTTGACAAAGTGAGACCCAGGCTTGCAGTTTTCCTTTCCAAGACATCACATTTTGCATGTTCTAGCACTAGCCACAATCTATCTGTGACTTCATAAGATACCCAAGCCAAGCCAAATGCAACAGAAAAATCTCCCAGCTGAGCCTTGTCTGGATTTCTGATCTAGAGAATTAATGGCAAATAAAATGAATTTGTTTAAGTCACCATGTTTTGGAATAATCTTTCATGCAGCAGTAGATAAACAAAGCAGGATCCTTCTCTCCTTCCAGAATTAGAACAAGCCACTAGGTTGTTCTAATTCTCAGGTTGAATCAGAAATTATTCTTATATACCATCAATCTCCTCCAACCTGCCCCTGCTATATCATTGTGATGCATAGAGAATTTCACAACTCCTGCAAATAAATAAAATCGATAAGGCAAAAAAACTATGCCTAGCTTAGATTGCGACTCACTACCAGAATTCACATAATTCACTATATTTTATTCTTATCTGATCAAACACTACTTCTTGGGCAGCACCTGATAGGCAAACTATTTTGGCTTCCTCCCTGAGATCTCCATGTGGTAATGATACGTCAGCTGTCCTGGCTCAGGGACCATGGAAATCGTCTCACAGTTCCATTGCTCTGACTCACTTTGCACAAAGTAACATTACCAAGAAGTTGCATGCAAATCAAATTTTTACAAATCTAATTCTCTAAATCGAGTTGTTTAGTTATAATTTGAGATGCTTCATCTTTATTTGCACTGACCTTAAATTTGAACTGGCTTTTAATATTAATAGTTCATGTTATTCCAGTTAATGATTTATTTTTAAGCTACTTAGTCTGCTAGTAAAACTCTTTGCTAAGGTAGGAATCTTCTCTAAAGCAAATCGTTTTCTCCTATTTTAAGTGTTTTATAAATTTGAATTTTCATGTCTAATGTATTTTAAGTTTTCTTAAAGTGAAAAGATCTCATATAGAGCTAATGTTTATAAATTTATGCTTAACAGGGAGACATATTCCTATGATTTAGTGCAATGCATTTTTGTGATGACATTTTTGTATATTTTACTTGAGAGTCTAAGCATCTTAAAGTGGCAGCTAACTATTACTTTAGGAGCTATAATATTTGTCTCCTCTGCACCTGTTCTGCTATATTGCTTTGCTGTTTCCCTTTCTCCAATGAAATGTTTAGTTATGATATGGTTGCCTTTCTACGGGTTAAGAATTCACGTTTATCTTACCAGTTAAATATGAATCTATTCTCAGATACTTGGTAGAAAGGAAAAAAGACAGATATAGGCTTAGTAGCTGAACCTTTCAGATACTCTTCTGAAGAATGGGACAGCTTTACTTTTCTTAGGGCTTCTAGGAGGTAGTATGACAGAGCATCCTACGTAGTGGACCATTGATGGCCACATGACCACTTTTGTTACAAGTCTAAGAATTCCTGGAGAACAAAAGCCTCTAATTAGGTTCCACTCAGGAGAGCTATGTCACTCTGAAAAAGCTAGTTAATTTCAGACCATTTGGGAAACATTTTCAGGCCAGAGTTAACCATATTCTCTCTAGAATGACTGATCTTCATGAGTCCAAACCTGGCTGATATTTGCTCTCCGGTACCCCCAGACCCTGCTTCCCTAGGTTCAAAGGTAGTCCTTAGGCTTTCATAAACGGATGTTCATCAGGACCCCTCCCAGCCTGTACATTTAGCTGTTCCTTTCAGATTAGCAGTTAAGTGAATCACAAGCATCACAAACGTCGCTGAAACAAATACCCAAAAATGACATTAAGCTGAGCAATTTTGCAGATTTTACAAACTTTTCCTCGATGATAAAAGCAAGTACTGTAAACATGATAGTCACAGAATGTGCAAAAACCATGAAAACACAAATTACAATCTTTGTAAAAAGCTCATGTACCAGCGTCTCCAATAATGAAGTGTCGATGTGCAAATTTGGCTTCTGGCTGTGGTGTTTGTGATGGAAATAATTATTCCCAAAACTACAGAGTGGATTTTCCTTGGCAAAATGATTTCAATTCACACTTTATTTTAATCTTATAATTGCTCTATGCAGTTGTAAGGCAAGCATTTGAAAAATGAGGATATTTGAGAAATGAATATCTTGATAGAAATTGACTTGACTAAACTATTACAGTTTGTGACAAAGTTAAGACTAAAACACCAATTATGTGTATTCTTTGTTACATCAGTATTTGAAAGGTTCTCTGCTTTTTCATCTAAAAATAACAAAAATCAAATAAACAAAAATAAAGATGCCAACACCTAGATGGTTCACAGCACAAAGGAGTTTTGTGAGGATTGCTAGAGTAATACATTTAAACCTTCAAAGACAGAACCATGCTGGTACCTTTGTTTAGCAATAAGAGGCAGAGAATTAAGATTCTCACTAGGTAACTCTTCTTCCTTGTCAGTCTACATTGAAAGAGGTTAAAAAAGAATACTGATGATTAAAGCTGTTTCTTTCCATATTTGCTAGTGTAGGTACCTATATTCTCAATGTATTACTATTTGGGGGAATCCCAAGGTCCTCTCTACCGAAAAATAAAACAAAACAAAAACCAAGTGTTAGTGCATGATGTTTTTATCATTATTCACTTCCTTGAGCTAAAATATGGAAGGGCTCTGTTTAAAGGCTAGTATTTTATCTGAGAACAATATTCACCTTGATGCTCATAATACTAATGACACATTTAGTATTGGCAAGGCTCTGTGCTGGACACTGTAAACACATTTTATTTAATCCTCACTACAAGCTCATGAAATAGGCTCCTTTATACCTATTAGCCTGTGAGTCAACTGAAGCTTTAATATGTTCAGCAACTTGCTCAAGATCATGCAACTGGTTAGATTTGAGAGACAAAACCCAGTGTGTTCTGATTATAAAGCTCACTATGTTTTACTGTTGGCCTCCCAAACACTGTTATTTTTATCATGGATTTGTTTTTTTGTATCAGCTCAGCTGTAGGATATTAGCCTTTTATTGGCAAGTGGGAGAAGGAGGGTTTGGAATGATAATTCTTTGGGTGTGGAGTGAGAAGCTCCAGGACCTGGATAAGCCAGGAATAGCTGAAAGTTGGGGGAAAGAGTATTAGGAAAAATAAGAGTAAGGACATGAAGTTCAAAACTCCTAAAAGGCACTGTTTTCTAATCAGCTGAACAATTTTGTCCAAGTCTGTTCTAACACTTTTCTTAATTCCCAGATAACAATAGCTCCTTGAACTTCCATAGTCTTTGTCCCTATTTATCAAGTCTCTGCCATCACACTGGGGAGTGGAAGAAGATAATTCCTGTTTTCTGTTTTGGCAAAACCCTGACCAATGGTGCAATGCATTATAGAAATGGTCTATGAATAGAATTAAGTTTCAGGGACTTGGGAGCTAGATTAGAAAAGTTTTACATCAGTTGCAAACCACAAACTGTTTTATCCTGAAGGTAGACCAACACAAACCCCTGAGTCCTGACAGCATACCTGCAGCTTAACCTCAGCTTGGGGCCTTGAAACTCTGCTTTCCCCAATAACTCTTGAAGTGTTGAATTCATGAAATCATGAAAGACCCTTCATTTATTCTTCACTGAGATATCTAATTAAAATAGTTTAATTTCTTTACTGAGAGGGGTATTTGAAGCTGTGGGGATTAGAAATTGCTGCATTTGTAAAAAGCATAACATCTATGTAGAGTTATATCAAGCATCTACTTATCTTTGCAGAGGGATGATAGTTTTGGAATACAGTAAAGGAATGAATAAACCAGTCCTTATGCTCAAGGTCTCTCCACTTTCTTCAGAATCTATGCATATGAAGTAGGTAGAAAACCATATTAAACAATAAAATTAAATTTTGAACAATAGGGCATAATCCATAAGTACAATAATTGTTGAAAACCAAAAAAAATCCTGTGGGCAGCATATTTAAGGAAGGAAGATGCCAAATGGAGAAGTATCCTGACCAGGTAGGAAGGATCAGGTGAACAACAACAGTTATTTTAGGAAGGACAAGAAAGAATGAATCTAGGGAGGAAGAAACAAATTTCAGGACTTGTGTGTGTGCACCAGCAGTAGGGAGAGCTCCATGGGGCATGGGGAAGATCAGCCTGCCTGCTGTGTACATAGCAAGCACCCTCAGAATAATGTCATAGACAGTCCCTGTCTTGAAGACATATTTAAATCAAAGACAAAACATAAATATGTACCAGAGTGTATTGGGTATGCTTCAATGCAGCAATTAATTGCAAATGCCACTCAAACTTAAAAAATAAAAGAGTAGCACTTGGTTATCTTTTATCATCAGTGCATTAGGTAATTCATATAAACACATTTCCAAATGATGTGGGTTTATTTTTTGAAGAAAAAAAAAAGATTCGGTAATTTACCAACTATTATGGGGATAGACACTCAAATTCAACCAACGATTACTTACACCTGTATTTCCTTTTCATGGCATTTTCTTTAGATGTTATTTTATTTAATTAAACAAATGTGAATGTATTAACTCCAATTGAGATGAAAAACAAACCAAAACAAAGCTTATAGTTTTACATAATTTACCAAAACTGGTAGGTTGTAAAACTGGGATTTGAACCCAAATCAGTTTTCTGACTCTTGTGTGTGTATGTATGTATATATATATGTGTGTGTGTGTGTGTGTGTGTATAATTTTTTTACTACCATAGCTTTTTCATTCAATTTATTTACAAAATAGTTAGCCATCACCCCATGGGTAACAGGTACTTATTTAGAATCTGAGAGTACAAGGGTAAACATGATAGATAAAGTCGCTATCTGTAAGAATCTGAAATTACACTGGAAGAGACAGATAATGAACATTTTGAGTATGTCTGAGTGAATACCAACTGTACAAAGCAAAAGTGGTGCTATGAATAAAATTATACACACACATATATATGCATACACACATACACACAATTTCGAGTAGTAAAAAGAGCAAGGAAGAAAAATAAAGCAGTGTGGAGTGGGTGAGAGAGAGTTCTCTTCTCTAGGGTGGTCAGGAAAGCCTCTCTAAAAAGATGGCACTGAGTA
This sequence comes from Varecia variegata, assembly GCA_028533085.1. Taxonomy (NCBI): domain Eukaryota; kingdom Metazoa; phylum Chordata; class Mammalia; order Primates; family Lemuridae; genus Varecia; species Varecia variegata. The sequence goes on from CM052443.1 coordinate 22,902,022, forward strand.
GAAACCTGGAGTGCAGGGAGAATTTGGGGGAAGAGCATTCCAGACAGAGCCAACAGCATTTGTAAAATCATTGTAGGATTTAGCTCAGCATGTTTGAGAGCCAGCACAGCTAGTGAGGAGGCAGGATCAGATTATATAGGGTCTTGAAAGTACTTGTGTAAGGAGTTTGGATTGTATTTGAAGTGTGAAGAGGAATTGTTTAAAACGTTTGAGCAGAGTTGTGGCATGAATGCATTGTTATTAAGACAGTCTACAC
>CM052443.1:22902777-22940358 GCA_028533085.1 Varecia variegata
GCCACCATGCCAGATATAAATAACTGGTTATCACCAAATTTACCAAACACTGCCACAAAGATAAATTACTTTTAAATAGAAAACACAAAGGAATGGAAAATTGTCAGCCTCATAACATATAATATATAGTAGCACGACACAGTCTAGATCCAGAATCCTCATATTCTGCCCTACAAGCATTTGCAGACAGGTATCAGTCACATGTGGAAGGAATGGATCAGCACGGCCTCTAATTTGATATCTTCAATGCCTCAGTAGCTGATGATTTCCCATCCTTGAATACTGATCCATTTTACAGCCCAGCCATAAATTCGAATGGCAGAAAATAGTTAAAAACTAATCAAGTGGAAAGCAAGGGCCCAAACTGACCTCAATTCATTGGCACTGAGGAGGTGTAAACTGTAACCAGAGGCTAATTTGGAAAAGGCATGAAATGCTTATATTGTGTATCAAGAAGAGAATAAGATCTTTACATAATGTGAAAAACATTTACATGTAAATGAACAATGTGCTGTGAAATGATCCATCCCTATACCTGGAATACAATTAAAAATGTAAGATAGTCATTCATTAATGCAATAAACATTCCTCACTCACTAATGATGTATCAGTTACTGGACATGAACAAAAAATAATTCTAAACCTTGGAAAACTCTCCATCTAATGGGCCTTAATGAGCATCATGTTGAAAGTGCTGAGGGAAGGTTACAAACAGGGAGCACGGAAGAGGAGCACCTAGCCAGCCTGACCATGCTGCCAATGCTTCTTAGAGCTGAGTTGAGATTTTAACGAAGAGCTGACATTAGTTAGATAAAGAAAGACATAAAGAGAAAAGAGCATGCAGAGAAGGGAAAGAGCATGAACAATTTGAAGAATTCCAAGTCACTTGCTGGAACATCACATGCATTTAGAGGCGAGAAGCAGGGAAGCTGGGAGTGACGAAGATACAGGAGCATGAAGAGCCTTGGACTTTTACACAAGAATTTAGACAAAGAGATATTAATGGAATTTTTAAATAGGTGACTGAACCAACAGTAAGGCGGAATTTTTTTAAGGGATAAACCTAAAAGATCAAGAAAACAGATAAGATGAAATGAGAAATAAAAGTTTGGAAGCTGGAAAGCACATCTTAAGCTAGCAGTAGAAAAAACTAAGAAACTGATTTATATCACAGGAGCTCCAGAAGGTCTCAGGTATCTCTGGAGATGAACTGAAGGTAGGACACAAACAGGAGAATTGCTGAGAAGTCTGTATAAGAAGAACTTTTAATAATAGAGTTAAGCATAAAAATAACAATAATATTTGCAATTTCAAAGTCACCTTAAAAAAACAAATATCTCTCTCAGGTCAAACATAGAGTAGGTATAAAACATTAATCAAAATATAACTGAATATTAAGAAAATCATATTAACTTTGTGTGTATGTGTATATATCCTAATCATATAACTTCTACCTATATCTGAGCTGTCTTGATTGTTTTTAATAATTTGATGGTTTTTGTCTTTAGTTTCAGAAATGTCTATCTCTGTCATACAAATTGAAACCTTAAAAATGATATTTCCCATGGGTAGTAGAAGGTAAAGGAAAAGTAGAATTACTATTTACTTCTTCAATGCTGTGGAAAAATAGAGCCCCCTAAGACAATTTGTGAAAGAAAAAAGCATTGCAAACTACAATAAATTTTCTCCATGGCTAATGTTCCCTACCATTCTTTAGTACAGAGAATAGTTCATCTAGAAAAGGGGTTTAACACCATGAGGTGTATATCTCTAAGGGCTTGGATTTTCCACTGCTCTTGCCAGGGTTAGCAGGATTTTAAAAAGTTCAGATCTCTGAACTTCCTAAGAATTTACCTTCAAATATTTTAATACATGTGATAGTAGTTCATTTTCACAAAATATTAAATTTTATAAAAACAAAGAATTAAATACACTCATTTAAAAAAAAAAAAAAGAGCATAATGCTGCTACTTACCAGTGCATTTCCCAGACCCATTGGGTGTTACTTATTAGGAAAAAAAAAAAAACTGTACTAAAATAAATATGGATCTCTAAACAAATGAACATGAAGGATGCATTTCTCAAAATTACCTGGAAATATGTTTCCCAGTGTTATTTACTAACATTACAATATTCAGTAATAATGTTATTCAAGGTTTTTGCTTTTTTCCCTCATCTGCTTGTGATTACTTTTCCCACCAGTGGTGAAAACCAAAGAGAGCAAAGAGGCATGAAATTGAAAACAAAGTTAATTTAAGACCTCATTCCTTTTCTGTCTCGTCCTAGATACTCCCTTTCTACTCCCCTAAAAATGATAACTCCACATGAACGTACTTTCTCAACTAATCAGTGTAGTTTCTTAAAAAAAAAAGTTTCATATGTAGTTCAATTATTGTTTGGTTTCAGAATGCATTGTGAGTATTTGAATATGCAGTGAAAAAACTTGTACTGGGAAACAGAACTGAGTTATATAATCTCGCCTAGCCTAATGAGAGATATATTAGTCACGTCACTTCTTTGAAACCTCATTTCTACAGTAAAAATTAGAGTGCTGAACTATCAAATGGTCTGTAAAGACCTTTCTAGCTCGAACCTTTTTAACTCTAATATAGTTCAGTGACTACATGAATTCACTTTTTTGTTTTGGATTTGTGATTTGACCTCCAGTCATCTGTTGATGCTTCAGGAGGTATCATGGGTTATGGGAAGCCCTTGCCAAGTCATCTCCTTCCTGAACTCTACTCTGATAAATGACATCAGCTAAGATTAAGTCTTGGCATACAGCATTCTTCACTTCCATGCTTCTTTGGTATGCAAATAGCAGAGTCAGTCAAGGCACTGTAGCCCTAGAACTCTGTTAACATTAAGTTGGTTAATACCACTCTCTTCACCAGAAGGAAGGACAGGAAAAAAACACAGGACAGGAATATTTGGGTGCAGATGGATAAAGGAGACCAACATGGGTCAGTGATAGGGTCTATTATTTTTTCCATTTTTCCTGAAGCTATCTGTAGTGATAATAACAATCTTCCTGGTTTCCACTTATATTCTTTTTACAAAACTTCTAAAGTATGTCTTTATAATGAACAACAGCACAGCCCCATAAAAGCAATGTATTGAATCACGAGTGCAGAACTGGCATCCACTAAAGATTGTGCCTGCATACTACCAAGCATCTCTGTGTTTCCACATATTCAAAGGTCTTTTATTCATGGAAAAATACAAAAGACATCGGCAACAGCACACCACCTCCTACTAGTACATTGCAGTATGTAAAGTGCTAATGCTCTTTATGTCCTCTCTTATTCCAGCCTCACCACAATTCTATGAAGTAAGCATATTACCATTTTTTCCTTTTAAACAAAGAGGATAACTGGTGCTTAGAAAGAATAAATTAACATGCCCAAAGGGGAGAGCCAAAATTTGAAACAAAATGAAACACAAGACTGTATGCATTGTCACTTGTCCTCAAAGGACAAGAATGCCATGCTAAAGCTACGGAGGGAAGAAAGGAAAATATGGGGAGGAGAAAGACTAAATGAGTGGAAGGAAGTGGGGAAAAGAGGCAGCAGACATGGTAGCAACAGGGAGAGCTGAGATAGGAAAGCAATGTGCAGAAGAGACGATTGTGCCAGTCACTGTGATGTGGTTGCTATTCTGGTTCTCTACTTTTCTACCTGCTTGGATTCAAACTATGTACATATACTATTAAACCACACGCTGGCCATGCATAATCAGTTCAACATCAGAGGAATAGCTTCCTGACTGTGTGGTGTGATCCTCAGGGGACCAGGGAGCCCTAAGTGAGCCTTCTCTGTACTTGTAAACCGTCCCTCACCTGGATTCGCTTCTTCTCTTCCAACTATAGCCTGGTGTGCAAAATTACATCATTAGAACTTCAGCTTAACAGTTTGATGCCTAAGAAATTCAAATCCTCCAGTAAAGGAAAGTTTTGTTTTGTGTTTCAATTGTGCTCATGATTCATAACATGGTATGGTGAAGGATCTGATTAAAGGGAGACATGTATTGCACACCAGGAACAGGCAAAATGGTGGCTTCACAGCGGCAGGGCTAGGGAAACACAAAATAGGATCTTGATCTTACACATATGTGAATAAAAATTAAGCATTTAGGCCAATATCACTTTTTCAGTTAAAATCTCACATCTTTACATCTAAAGATTTCAACAATGCAGACAAAAACAAGGTACCTTCTATTGTAAAAATTCTCATTTCAGTCACATACAAATATTAGTTGTGTTTATGCAAAGCAGTTTAACTGAAACATGAATCCTCAACAAATTTGCAAATATAAATATAAAAAAAAGAAGAAAACTTCTTTTACATAGACCTCAATTAAATTACAATATTAAGCAGGCTGCAGCAGGAGTCCATTAAAGATTTAGTTACCTTCTGTAGTGAACATTAAGAAGTTATTACTCAAATTCTATTTAAACTGTTAAAAGGAATTAAAATGTATAAGAAAGACCATTACATATCACGAGTTAATTTCCTAACGAAAGCTTAGCAGCTGATAGATTGTTTAAGCCTCTCCAAGGTTTTAGTTTCATACTCAATAATTCAGAGACAAGAGCGGGGTTATGTTGATTCATAATTTGCTCCCTTCCATCTCTCAGCCAAATGATGTTGTGATGAAGAATCAGCCTTCATTTGCTATTCTGTACCTAAAGCTGCGCTCTCCAAGTTAAACTTATAGCCTCTTCCTGCTTCAAAACTATTATTTCCAAGGACAGAGAAGTTAATTATCTTGTATTAGCTTAGGAAATTTGGCCTGTATACCTGTATATATTTCTTTGGTTTGATGTTAACAAAGATGGAGCTATTTGTTCATGACTCTCATACATATTCTACCACCATATGCTTGAGCATTAATCAACAAATATTCATTAATTTAGTGTAGTTAAGAGTGTCTACAGTGCCTACACTAATGCCTAGCATATAACAGGCACTCATTTAATAGTTGTTTTTATGAAAGAATGTGTGAAATCAAAAATAATGTTTTACGTCAGTCACTTACTAGCCATAAGACCTTGAGCAAATTATGTGACATCTTTAAGCCAGCCTTAGTTTCCTCAGTTTCTTTATAATTGGGTTTCAAACTGAACTTATCCCTTTTATCCTCTCCCACAGGACCAGCATAATATTAGCTGTTATTTTTAATAAATTATTGAATATGGAAATGAAAATTAAGGAACAAGTATGAGAGATCCCACTGAGAAAGAAAAGACAGAAACAGACAATTGAGTGGACTATTGATTTGAATCACATTTCTCAATGTGTGTGATTAGGCAGGGAATTGGTGGATTTACTTAGTCATTGGTTAAAAAAGCATACAGAGAAAAATCTGCTTGTGCACATTTTTCAGGTTGATAAATCATGTGGTATAAATTGCTAAGACAAACTTCATCTTTCCCTTCCACTTTCAGACTTACTGATACTGACTTACCTGTGGAAAAGATACTCCTTACAGTAAGGCAGTACTTCTTTCTCAGCACTGGGTACACATTGGAATCACCTGTGGCATTTTAGAAACTTCTGGTGTCTGAGCTCAACCTTAGAAATTCCAATGTAATTGATTTAGGGTTCCAGAGGTTTAAGAGCTCTCCAGATAATTCTAATGTACAGACATTGCTGAGAACCATGAAGGAAGTGATGGCAGTTTTTAAAATCACCTGAACTATTTAGGCTATTGATTGATTGCCTGTTGGACTAAGTGATTATAATTAGATTCTAATGAGTCTGAATTCGATGGACTTTTGTTCTCAAAATGTGGTCCCCAGACCAATTGCATCTGCTGGGAGCTTGTCAGAAAAAACAATTTTTTAGAGCAACCCCAGGCTTATTGAATCAGAAATCTGGGATTAGGGCCCAGCAAACTGTGTTTTGCTCAATGATTCTAAGGCACTCTCACTTGTCAATCACTGACATAGGACATATGAATTTTACAGAATCCCCACAAAGCCTGTTGTCACCAGCCACATTTAATTAATGTTCTCATGTTAGTAGAGTTGACAGTGCTAAAAAAAGCAAAAGCAAATCAGTGAGAGATTATAAAGAAGCCTCCCTCCCAATTAAGGTAAAGAGCAGTTTTATGAGGAGCAGTAAAGAATACTGCATGTTGAACAAATGATGGCTCAATTTTACCAATATAAAACAGAGATTTTTTTAAAGCTTACTCAAATTTGTCAGGAGATTCAATTAGTAAGTACCCTTTGATGACATAGACCCGGGTGCAATCAAGCAAAATATGGCAAAAGCAGAGTAAGATGAATGTCAAAATCATAACTCTATAATAAGGACTTTTTGAATTGCCTTGAGATGTTTAAATACAGAAGAAAAAAAAACAATTTAAATTTGTGGGTCAATTCATTATTCAGCTGAGCTAAATAATACCATGGGTAAATATTAAGAATAAAAAGTGTGGGACACATCTTTTACAGACTACTACAAAATCACATCCACATATTATCTGAAAGGAGAAAGGGACCCTGGGAGAAGAGGGTGTTTTCTTTGCCCTTTTCCTACCAGCACAAAATGAATATTGAAATAATGCTCATGATGAATGGCACTGAAGACCATTTCTCAAGGGCATGAGACCTAGAACATGGAGGAGAATCATGCCATTCTCAATGTGCATAATGGGGGAGCAGCGGCCTGGTCTGGGGATGAGACATATCAAAGAGGTATGAGAGGAAGGTAGTTTAATGGAGAGTTAAGGGGCTGAAAGAGAGAGAAATATAAACTTTTCTTTCTTCATGGTTTATTACAGCATTGACTCTGTTCGTAAACCACTTGTCTGGGAGTGGGTATATTTTCAGCTGTTTTACAAATATTAATCAATATTATGGGTGTCTTGGTATAGATGTACATTTGTTCCTTTTTAATAATTAAATATTTCTTAAACAAGGATGATAAGAAGACATGTGCATTATTTTAAAATATACATTGTTAATTTGAATGTTTTAACTAGTTAGGGACGAACAGAAGTAACCAACCAGCTGCTCATGTCAACTGATTCAAAACCACAGTCAACACCTACCCAGTTCCAGGGCATCTCCTGGTGATCGCTTTTCTATAAACTGTAAGGTGAGATAGCTTTACAGGAAAGAAAAGGATAGGTGAGTGTGCTGGGTTCTGCCAAGCTGAGGATCTGGATTTGCTGATAAACCTCTCTGAGGAGAGAGAACCACAGAAAAATAAATGCCAGGGCAGAAGTTCCCCAGCCAGAAATTGTTAGAAAGGACATTCTGGGCAGAGGATGCAGACTGAAGAAATTGGCAAAAGTGCCTATTTGGGAAGGCATACGATCTGGGTTTTTTTAGGGTGTCTGGGACTGCATGGGGCTAAGAATGTATGCAGAGTGTATTGTAGTTTCATGGGGGAATGGTTGGGGAATCTCAGAGTAAGATTTAGTCCTTCTAAATTCTATATTCAACATATTAGCAGTCACCTCAAGCAACCTGCATAACCAAAGCTTCAGGTAGCCAACTCTAAAAATTCATTAGACTAAATGTCTCATTTCTCTTCTTAGGACTTTAATTTCTTATTTATATTTTTAAAATAACATAATGGAAGATATAGTATTTGACTACTTTGACTATTTGACTATTTGTTATCCTATAAGAGGACCTAGGAAAATGTTCTTGAATGAATGAGTGACTGATATCTGGAAAGTATCATAAATTTGGAGACAGCCTCATCTGTTAAATTTCATGGTATTAGGTTTATACATTTCCATCTGCCTATTTATCTGAGGTGCCCTGATGTATCATGTGAAGACCACAAGGAAAAATTCTGTTAAGGACTTAAATTCAATCTATCTATGTTGGCAATCACAGTAGCAGATGGGCTTGGATCTGAGGCACACAGGGATTTCATCAGCAGGTCCTTAAGGAGGAGAAGTGGATTGAGACCCAGCAGATCATGCCTGGGGGCATATAGGGATGGCCAGGTATGCAACAGTCAGTCCTCAAAACTCGCATCGGATTAGGATCAGCATTAGCCTGCCAAGGTCTAATGTGATGGATCATCAGAAAGAATAGATAACAACGCTCATGACTCAGGTGGGGTGTTGAGTTAGTAAGTGGGCTATATATAACCAGTTCTGGGTATGAAGTACAAAGTCCAACCTGGTGGGAATGAGAGCTGATAAGAATGAGTCATGAGGTATGGACTCCATCCAGTCTGTAAGACTGAAGTTCATAGGAATACTCAGGTCCCGAAACAGCAGCTGAAGGTCTACTTACTAAGTAAAGCAGGTGTTTTTGGCTTCATACTAGGCAAAAATTTCCATAGATAGACAAAGACAGTGGGCACATAGGTCACATGGTGAGTGGGGTCTATGGTAATCCCCACCTGTCAGTATGTCTGGAGGCTCCTAAAATTTGACCTGCCTTGGTAAGGCTTAGTGGAAGATGGGAAGGTGTTGAGCCCGTATGTTGAAGTCACTGAAATTTCTAGCTAGGCAATAATAAAGAAAGTGGTATAGACTCAGGCTCAGTGAAGAAGAACCCTGGTTCTTTACAATGGAAACAGATTGAATGGTATGGCACAAATAGCACAGAATTTCCCCCTAAAAATACCAAGAATTTCAATTTGAGTGAGTCTCTTTGAAAACTGTCAAACTGACTTAGAACTTTTAATTCCATCCCTATGCTTCCTTCATTTGGAGACAGGAACCAGATGTCTGGCTATTTCCCACAAAAGAACAGTAGCTCTGTCTTCCCTTCCTAGTCTACCCAAATGCAGAGCATGAACTGGAAACACCAATTACTCCATTAATGACAACAGCAGCAGAAAGGGTTGAATAACGAAATGACTATCGTACACAGAGGTTTCATGTGGATTTGTAATTTATAAAACTTTTTCAATTATTCGGGGGCATAATGTGGAAAAGATGAAATTGAAAAGAAAATTGGAAATCTTATTAGTGACGTGGGTACCTCAAATGTTGATACCAAGTTCAGCGTCTCCTATGATGATTTTTAGGCTTTTCAAGTAAAAGGGAGACAGGCACAGCAACCAGAAGGCAAACGTGAGTGACTGATAGAAAAGTATTAGTTTAGTGTGTTCTGGGTCAGGGAGTTATCAAAAGTGCTGATTGATTCTATTTAACATTATCATGTTCAGATAGCTTTTTTCCATTTCTTTATCTCTGGTTATCCAATTTGTGAATAGAGTTGCTAGTTCCCCAGAACAATTTCTTAATGATATTTAAGCATTGTTTGTTTCTCTTCTATGGACCTAGTACCTGATTGAATTAGTTTGCCTTCAGTCTCCCAATTCATAGATATCAATTATTTATTTTTGCTTCTCTTTAATTTGTTTAGATTTATTCTTGAAATACACATACTTTGGTGAACATTTGAAAGGGATTAGATATAATTTTCTATATCATGATTTGAGATTAGGACTGAAGTATTTGCAGCCATAGGCAAAGCTTTTACACTGGGAGGGTAACTCACCTGGCACTAGCGGAACAGAGCTGAGGAAGTGGGGACATTTTCATTGACTATCCTAGAAGTTAATTTAGAGAGAAATTGCAGAGTTCCATTTCCTAGAATTTCCAAGGGAGCATGTTTGGTTTCCAAATTAAACTTGGAACATTTTTTTTTTTTTACTGTTTTATAAGAGGGCCAGTAAAATTCTTTGTTATTGTCATAACATAACATAACATGATTTTTTTTTCTTTAGAAAACTATAGAAATCAGGAAAGGCAGAGTGGGAGAATTTTCTTCTCATTTGTAAGAACACCAAAAGAGAATCAGGAATGGTTAAATACTGGCATATTTAATGGAAGAATAATGGTAATAATGATAATTTGGATTAAGGATCCTCTGATTTTATCAAGCTTCAGTTAGGGATGATTTGAACTCCTGTTACACTGTCTATGTTGGTTGATGCTTTTTACACTCTTAGAGTTTATTGAATCCACAACAACATTACAGATGCCCAAAGAACCACACAAGGTTTAAATCAGTTGTCCAGAAACTTTCTTTTTCCCAAAAAAAACACCATAAAGTATTTTATTTGGTTTCAAAAGCAGATTGGATTTCCTACTACTCCATCTGATTCAGTAAATCTAGAATAGTACCTAAGATTTTGCATTTTAAACAAGCACTTCTGGGGACTGTGAAGCCATATACATGTTCAAAAATCTTTCTGGCCATCACCAAATCAAAACAAAGTATTTTTCAAAGTATCCTTTTGAATGATGAGAAGTCCAGAATAAATATACATACACCCCTACAGATCCTTGAATCCCAAAAGTCAAAAGGAGGAAAATTCTGCCAAACTAAGTACACTTGTCTGAAAGTTTTTAGTTATAATGGAGAGTTTATTTTATTAGCAAATCAACACAGTAAGTTCTATAACCTCTGCCCAGAGGATGATCACAATCTATAAATATCAGTCTACAATTAGGCCTTCTGCTCAGTTCATTGGATAAAATATTAATACCTCATCTTTTTGATGTACCGCTTCCCCGAAACAGGGGAAACAGAGAAAAACAGCAAATGTAAATACAAAATTTGTATCTTTGTGAGGACTTAAAGATTCTAAGTGGTAATAGATTATTCAGTATATATTTTATGCTCTCCAGCATTTTACCCAACCTAATCATTGGTGTCATTGAAACTATATAAAAAAAGTAGATTTGTTCTCTGTTCCAGAAATTTCATAATCTTATTAGGAAACTTACATAAACCCACAATAGAGTTAAATTACAATGAAAAATGATGCTTCCTCAGGAGGCTGAGTCACTGCTGTTGACTAGCACCCATTTGAGCTCAGGCAGTTTGGATGTTGGGTTGTACAGTACGGTGCATGATGCATAGGAAATAATAAAATATATTAGCAAAAAATGTAGAAATGGAGAACCTGAGAGAACTAGATCAGGTTTTGATAGACTCACAAACTATGAAATTGGCACTACAAGTAAACAAGTTATAATTTGAAACCAGGGATCTCAAATTGTTAATTTCTTCTTTTTGATGAATGCAGTTGTATTAAATGATATTCATCATAATGAAATGTGTTTGGCTTCATAAGTGACAACACCACTTTGTCTTTTTGGATCATATTACTGATATATGTAACAGTAATATTTTAAAAAGAAGAAAAAGTAATATGCTTCTCTCTTTTGTTTTTCAACATGTTTGACCTTCTCCCCCATCAGGCATAAATATCCAACTACCAAGGTGGAAGGTGGGATAAAGATTGTAGTAGCAGGAATACAGACAGAAACAAAGACCTCTGGGCATTTAAAATATTGCCATGCTCTAGGATAATTGTATTAAAAGCCAACCATGTTTGAAGAGAGACAAGTTTTCTACTTTCCTTTTAGCCCCTGTTTAGCATGAGCCTAGTGAAGGGCAGAGGAGGAAGTATATTGGATAAATTGATGGAAATAGAGCACAGAGAAAGTCTTGACACACTTATTTTTAGAAGCTCTAAAGAAAGTTGCACTGCAGCATCCCTCAACAAAATGAGTGATGCCAAACCAATATAGGAAAAGTATCAAATTATTCATTAGTGAAACAGCATGGTCAGACAGAGAGGGGGTCTCTTGTATTCCTGAGCCTTAATCTACGCTATCATGTGACTACTCCATTGAGAACCAGGTTGCCTGCCATGGAGCATACTATGGTGGGATACTTGGTGATGTCATAATAGAGACACGGATTTGAGAGTCTGAAATAAGTACCCCAAGAAATACATGGCAGATACTTAGAGACACAGAGGATAAGAGGAAGTTGAGTCAGCTGGCAGGCCCTGACATGAGGCAGAAAGATAGATATCTGATACTGCCCAAATCATAGTCTCTTAGCAGTAGGTGCCAGAGATGGAACTAAGGCCAGGTATATTTCAGAGGATGTCACCCAATAATGGGATAAAAAACCTCCTTTCCCTGTTATCAGGTTACTCAAACCCCTTTCCCATACTCATATATCATTTGAGAGTAACTGGAATGGGAGGAGATAAATATGGAACACTGAATAAATAGTTCAAGGTAAACCTAAATAGTTTGATGGACTCACAAAATATGGAATTGGCACTATAAGTTCACAAGTCATAATTTGAAACCAGGGATCTCAAAATGTTAATTTCTGCTTTTTGATGAATGCAGTTGTATTAAATGGTATTTATTATAATGAAATGTGTTTGGCTTCATAAGTGACAACATCACTTTGTCATTTGGATCACATTACAGATATATGTAATAGTAATATTTTAAAAAGGAGAAAAAAAATCCAATTAAAAATGAGCAGAGGATCTGAACAGGCATGTCACCAAATATTTTTTTAAATGGCCAATATGCATAGGAAAAGATACTCAACATTGTTAGTTGTTGAGGAAATGTAACTCAAAACCACAATGAGATACCAGTTAACACTCATTAACATGGCAAAAATAAAAAAGGCAAAAGCTCAACAAGAATTGACTAAGATGTGGAGAAATCAGAACTCTCATGTATTGCTGGTAAGATTTTAAAATGGTGTAGCCTCTGTGGAAAACAGTTTGGCAGTTCCTCAAAATGTTAAACATAGAGCCGCCAAATAACCCATCAATTACACCCAGAGGTATATACCCAAAAGAAATGAAAACGTATGTTCACACAAAAACTTATACATAAGTGTTTATAGCAGCACACTTTATACTACCCAAAAAGTGAAAATAAACAAAATACCATCAATTGATTAAATGATAAACAAATTGTAATAGATCCATACAATGGAATATTATTTAGCAATACAAACAAATACAGGACTGATGACAGTATAATATGGATGACCCTTGAAAACATGCTATATGAAAGAATATAATCACAAAAGACCACATATAATGACTCTCATTATATGAAAAGTCCAGAATAGGCAAACCTATAAAAACAAAAAGTAGATTAGTGGTTGTTATGGCGGGTGGGAAAGGAGAATGGGGAATTAGAATCAACTGCTAATGTGTACAAGTTTTCTTTTGAGTATGATAACAATATTCTCAAATTACATAGTGTTCATGTTTGCACAATTTTGTGAATATATTAAAAACCACTAAATTGTATTCTTTGAGTAGGTGAATTTTATGATATGTAAGTTATATCCCAATTAGTCTTTTATAAAAAATAAATTCTAATGGGGCAGAATTCTTCTCAGGGGATTTGTTTGTGGCATACAAGTTGTAGCATCCACTTGTCTTCTGTGGGTTTCTTCTCTCCTGTTCTTGTGCCTAGTCATACCTGTTGATCACTCCTCTTGTAAAGCCCCTTAAAATAGCCCACTGCTATCGGGGCTCACTGTGAGAGTGCAAAGTGCTTCTACTCCTAAGAACACTTACATAGCAGTGTAGGTGTTCATACAGAGGCACCATGATGGCCCTCTTTCCACATCTGTTTCACCTGATGCCAAAATCAGCTCTACTTGAGCTCCAGATTTTAAAGTCTTTAGTAAATGTTGTTACATCAGCGTTTGCTGTTACCTATCTAGCCATAGGTTCTTTTTCCATTCTAGGGTCTTGAGCATTACCAGATACCATGCAATTCCCTCCATAAATTTCTTTTGGCCTGAAACCTGCCCCCAATAAAAGCATCCTATATACTCTGGTTGCAAAAGTAAAGACCCCTTTCATATCAATGGATGCAAAAACATTCTGCGGCACGGCTACTTCATTGCACAATGCTTATTTTGTGAGGTATGGAGGCCTTTGCCAAGGGCTGGCTATGTTGTGTGTGGGACAGTTGTAAACGACACATGCAGGATTGAGCTCTTTCATCTGAAATGTCTTGTCTTATGTTGTTCTATAATAATATACAGTTTTTCTAGTAATTTATTTGTATTATTTTTTGTGTATTTAAGTGTAACCTCTTTTGCTAAAATTTCGTTAAACTGGGTCAGAAAAAAAAATAATACCAGAGTAATGAAAAATGTTACCTTACAACAAATACCTCAGTACTGTTGTCCACAAATGTGTGATTTGATATAAAAAATGAGCTGGAGAGGACCACATGGACAAGGATGTTAGAACCACAGAACTGGAAAGGGGATCTTCAAGATGTTTTCATGCAGTGTTTATCGACTACGAAACTACTGACATTCTGGGAGAAATGCTGTTTTGTTGTTGCTGGTCACCTCCTGCTTTGTGGGATGTTTAGCAGCATCCCTGGCCTCTCCCCACTAGATGCTAATAGCACCTCTATCCCCAGTTGTGACAATCAAAAGGGTCTCTAGGTATTGCCAGATGTCTTCGTGGGGGAGAGGGCAAAAATTCCCCTCTCCCACCATAGGAAAAGCACTCTTTTAGTCTAATCCTTTCATCTTCAGAAGGGAAAACTGAAAGTTGATGCTTCTAAGTAGCTTGCTCTTGGTGACATAGAAGTCAAGGCAGAATCCGGCTAGAACAGTGCTGTGACTTTTTGTCCAGTGTTCCTCCTGAAATCACCCTCAACAAAGACAGAAAAAAAACATACTGGCTCTTTTAAAAAATATTCAAATTTCACTAATTTTATGATTTAGCTAGAATAGTTATCTATGTATAGTTCAATATTTTTCAAATATTTGCATGTCATCCTCCTTTTGTAGCCTTTGATATAATTAATAACTCCAAAGCAAGCTAGAAAGCTGTGTGCTATAAACAATACAAAAAACAGGATTCACTATGTTTCCCTAGGTTAAACTCTATAACTATTATCTAAAATGCTGACTAGACTTTGTGAACTTTTTAAAATGGGAGAGAGGTAAGATTTATAAAAGATATATAGCTAAGTAGTCTAAGGAAAACCATGAGATTACAAGTGAATGGTGACTTTTAGAAGGTGTAATTCTGTGGTATCTCCCCCATTTCTACTTACATGTTAGGTCAAGTGAATAGATGAATTTATTCCATTTTCTGTTCTCATTACAGGTTTTGTCAGGAAAAGTGAGTTATCACAGAATTTTATTGTGTGATACATTTAGTGAATTATAGCAGTGAGCAGAGATGGTTAACCTCTCTTATAATTGTATATCTTGAGTGACTATTTTGCCCTTTCCCAGTGCTTCTGGAATAAAAATTTACTTCTTAATCTCTTATAAATTTCAAGATGGTAATTCTTAAATAAAATTGTTAGAAGGGTAGAGAATTATTCCCTGATGAAGAAAAGTTTCTGTACAATAATCTAACCTCAAACAAAAGCAAACTCCTACCAGGCCTTGTTATCTGAAGAATGTAAAAACTATATTGAAATCTCTATGTTTGATATAGACATGTTTTAGTATTGCAAAATATTTTACTGGGTTTTACAAATGGGAACATGTATAACATGTAATTCTAATGACTGATTTCCTATCTACCTAGTTTAGGCAGTTGTTGACTGTTGAGTCTCCCAAAATTTCAACATAAAAATTTGATCTTAATAATAAGGTAAATAAAAGTTTTTTATACCTACTGCAGTAAGGGACAATATCACCTTTATAGACTCTTAGCATCTCAAACAGGGGCTGTAAGAGGAGGGTAGTTGTAGGATTGGGAGCCTGGGCTGTGTGATTGTAAGGTGGGTCTTGCAGAAAACGTAAATGGTAGGGTTTATTCAGAATTTATGACCTGCTAGTACTGGATTGATGGATACAGCTAGGTAAAGGACTTAATGTAAATTTTGATGAGCAAGCTGTTAGCCTAGATATGAAGCTATTTTAGTTGAGTCACAGTCTTATCATTCAGAAACAAATATTTCCCAGAACAAGTAATTTAGTTATTTTCCTTATTGTCAGTATTATTCAATTGTATGTCTGGTCTCATGGACAGAAAAATATACCAGGAAAGAAAATTATGTTTGTTTCAGTTCCAAAGGCCAATTTGAGTTCACAGTTAACTATTAAGACTCTAAAGGAGATGTAAGGACTCACATTAACAACGAAGCATCTCGGGTAAGGCAGGAGGCTCAGAACAGCCCCACACATGAATGCTCTCGCCCTGTGCTGATTGGGAAGGTGAAGTGGAATTTTGCCTCTCATTTGCCTTCCTGCATAATCATGCAAGATCTTTCCCTTGCCAGTTACTTATTATATGCTTACTGTCTTAAAAAGATCCTAAGCAAGGAGCTATAGGGATATAATGAGAACAATACATAGGCCCTTGACAGTCAAACAAAAGTTATATCATCTTATTCTCTGACTTATTGACTGAAGAATTGGGATCCTTATTAGTAAGAAAACTATGAAAGTATATTTTGTGATAAGTTCTGGGCTATAGAATGCAGGGAACCAAAGTAGTACAAGACATGGTCCTTCCCCTCATGGAGTCCACAACCTAATCGCAGAAACAGAGCAAATGTTTAGAGAACAATTTGTTTTTAAAAGAAGTTCATATAATGAATTATTAATTTTATGATACAGATGAAGGACCAAGCAATGTAATAAGCTACTAGTTATATGAAGTAAGAGAAAGTAGAAAAGGAATAGGATATTTCCTTTAAATATAGTTTATACAGAACTTACAATTTGAAAATAAAGTTCATTTGCATAGAATGAACTTATTTGATCAGAGTATAAAACCAGAATTTTTCTCTAAGCATTTGTTGCAAACTATTTTTGAACACACAGATCAGAGATAAAGGAAAAATGCTTTAAAAATGTTTGAATTGCATTTTTGCAGAACCTAAAACAGCTGGAAAACCCATACAATCAGTTAAAATTATTGAACGTATACACAGACTTTAATAGCTGAATGAGATGCAGATGTACGAGTGAACCCTCAGATTCCCAGAACTTCTGTTACAAAAGCAAAATTAAAATTATAATGATAGCTTAAAATTAGAGGGGAGGACCTAAAAATATAAAGTTATAGGTAAGAAAACGTATTCTATAATACTTATAATCTGTACAGGTGTAAGATTCTATGTATCTTTATTTCAAGTGTTATGCTTTTAACGTGAAAAAATTGGAAAATAAATACTCGTGACAAAGTCATAGGAATTCAGAGAAAAAAGAATTTATTAATTTATTTCAAATGATGGATTCAGTTGCTATATTTAGACATAGTCTGAGTTTATGCCAGTGACTAGGATGGGATTCTGACTTGTATGTAGTCAGAGTTTAAGAAAATATGGTAGCTTGTTACTTGTAAAAAAGTGGCCTCAATTGTGACAATCTAATACCAACTCATTAAATACCCCAAATGCCTTAGCAGATAGATCTATTTTTGATCATTTTTATATCAGTAGTGAAGGTATAACTAACTTCAAGCATGCATACAAGACAGGTATGACAAATGTATTTCACGTCATTACGAAATTATTAAAGTCTCAAAAGAAAATTGAGTTCACTTAATTTTATAACATATAAATTTTAAAGGCAGAGGCAACATAGTTGTAGAGGGCAGGTGATCATAATAGAGGGCAAGTCTGTGAAAAGGAGAGCATTTGGAAATGGACTTCTATTGCCATTCAGTTTTGACTCTAGTCCCTGTCTCTCAACAACATCTCTGAGTGACAAACAAATGGTGGAAATGAGGAAGAAGCCTCAGAGCCTGAAAATCAGGAAGCAAGATTCCCATTACTTCAATCTGTCTCCAACCCCATGTTTAACCCCATCAGTTCAACTGTTCAGGTCCCCATTAATATTTTATCATGTACCTGAGTTCACCAGAACATTTATCTTTGAATTTCTATATGCCAAATTCATTATTTCCTTTCTTACTACCTTCAATTTCTACCAAAACTGACCTTTTCTAAGTTTTAGAGCCATGCTCATGAACTGCAACAGAACATGATTAGCTAATTCAGCTAAAAGCATTAAACTATAAATGAGAGAGAACTATGTCATAATCTGCTACCATTTTATTGTGTTAAGGTACACTTTGTATTTTAATAGCTGTCTTCAGCATTTAATGACTTAATTTAAAGAACAGAACTTCATGGTGGAGCCTTAAGGGTGATAATAGATGGTAACCCGCACTATTATATCCTTGTGGGACACTTCTAACTAGAAATCTGATTCACTGCCCTTGTGTCTAGAAGCAAAGATCAAAAAGGACTTTGTGGTCATCCGTGGGATCCCATGTATCGTCACAAAGCAAACATTATTCATGGGAGTTAGAGTACTCTGCCTTTCAAGATCCCTACCTGTCTTTTAAGAATGCAGAGGTTAAAAAAAAATTGTTGAAAACAACTGCTTTTGAATTTTTCCATATATGCCTATCACTGCTTCTAGAAATAAGATGTGATGGTCACTATTAAGAGCAACTTTTGAGAGTCCTTCTACCATTTCTGTTTTTGTTGCTTTTGTTTTGTTCTACTTTCAAAACACATAAGCTCTTCACGTTTAGGAATAACATTGATCGGGTGTCGGGCAGATGTGGGTGGGGGAGGGGATGGGTGTATACATACATAATGAGTGCGATGCGCACTGTCTAGGGGATGGACACGTTTGAAGCTCTGACTTGGAGAGGTGGGGGGGCAAGGGCAATATACGTAACCTAAACTTTTGTACCTCTACAACATGCTGAAATAAGAATAAAAAAAAATAATAAGCAAAAAAAAAAAAAACACACATAAGCTCTTGATGTCCTATTCTGTAATACTTGATTCTAAAACAACCTACAGGCAAACTTAGGACTCTTAAATACATGATTGGCCTGTGGGGGAGATTAAACAAGATTCCATATTAAAAAGCTACATTTAAAATGATAAGCACACCACAGTGTAAAGTATCAAGAGGCTCTGCAGAGGTAAGAAAGAGAAAAACAACCTCAGAATGGTCAGGGACATTGGACTAATAGTCTCATTTGGCTGGAATGTTGGCATCATCTGAATAAAAAAGTGGGAATCAATTTAACAAGATTAGGTAACATTTTGTTTGGTCATTGGCACTACCGATTAGTTTATTGATTCATTTATTTTCTTCATTTCCTCACTCATGAGCACCTCATATGTATACATTACTGTAAAAGGCAATGTGGAGGATATAAAAAATGTATATAACATCTGGTTCCTGACTTCTGAGAATTATAGAGTAGTTAAGAAAACAATATGTGTAATGGTAATGGGACAACACCATAGACAGAATGGCTAATATGTTGTCATGACAGTAATTTCAGAGATGGATGAGATTATTGGGTATGGGAGTTGGGAGTTAAGGAACATCCTGGGAAAAGTAGGACTTGCAGCCAGAACTAAAGGATAGATGGGGTTCCTGAACTGTGCTGCCAAAGAAACAACTTTAATTGGTTTCCCATGAAGACAAAAGGAAAGTCAAGAGGTAGATATTGCATCTTCTGCATATTGCTTTCATTATTTTTTTTTTCTCATTAAGGTATCCTTCATCTTTAACTTTTTCTATAAACATTGGATTTTCTGACTAGAAAATAAAGTGTAACTATGTTTCATCCATTCTCAATAATCTGCCCCAAGCCTTTGAAATCACTCCATCTTTCAGGAATATCTTTGCCAGTGAGTCTGCTTGATGTGTAAAAGGAATTCATGTGTAAAGGCTATTAACACAGTCATCACCAAGTGTGGTCTGCCATCAGATTTATGTCCAAGCCAACCTTACTCTTTACAATACAATCCATTAACTGTGCATAAACATGTTTAAGCAATTTGGATAATGTGGGTAATGGTGAAATTGAGTGATAGCCATGCCGCTGGGTAAAATGATTCAAAACTGGTGGCATTTTGAATTTCCTGTCCAGATGTTAACTGATTGTTTTGATAACAAATTAAACATAGAGATGTAAAAGGGAGAGCATTCCAAAGAATTATCATTGCCAGATATCTTCTTCTCTAAGCATCCCTGTGTGGCCCCAGAATAGATTCATTAACATTTTATTCATAATGTCATATTTATTCATATTGTCATATTTATTCACATGCACACATACACGTGTATATGCATTTGGGGTGTTTTTTCTTAAATAAAAATTATACTTCCTAGAATATTTAAAAATGGAAGGGAAATAAACTTTGGGCTTAAGTTTTAGAATACTTAGCATAAGAATTATGGACTATCATAGTTTAAGGGAAACAGAGTTTATCTAATGCAGTCCTAATTATATAGATGAGAAAATTGAGAACTGAAATGGTTAAATGGCTTGCCCAGGGTTAGACAGCTCCTTATTGACTCAACTGAGAATGCAGCATACTTCCTACCTCCCTGATGTTTTTCAGCTCATCAAGCTGGATTGGGTTGGAAATGGATGATTCACAGATATTATTCTGCTTAGGTTTATATGAGGTGATGATGGATAAATGTCCTGTGATTCGCTGTATGATTTACAGGGTTCTGCACGGAAGAAGATTTTTCATGTTTTTCTTATTGCTGAAGTCCATTCTCAAACTGGAAGATAACTGGTGTTTCAGTTGTACTAACACAAATATTAATAATAATTAATGACTATATTGGGTGCTTACTGCATGTCACACACTGTGCTGCATGCTTAATTTGCATCATCTCAGTTAATCATCACAGTTAGCTCAAAAAAATTCTGAGTTGACTTTTACCCTTAGGAGAATTGAGATCTGCAAGTTGAGCTCTAACTTTGCAATGGTCTTAAATCTGTTGAGTGGTTGTGCTGAAATTTGGATCCAGGTTATCTGAATCTAAAATATGTTTAGATGCACTGGCAAACACAGACACTAAATTAAAAATTATTCCTTTTGGTTTCTTGTGACCTAGTTTCATAATTATGAGAGGATAGGAAGCCTAGAACCACCAAAGCCAGAAAAGGATGCAACAACAAAAATAAAGAAAACTACAGACCAATATCCCTTATAAATATAGAGGCAAAAATCTTCAATAAAGTACTAGCAAACCAAATACAACAGCACAGCAACAAATTAATCCACCATGACCAAGTAGGCTTCATCCTAGGGATGCAAGGATGGTTCAGCATACATAAATCAATAAATGTGATTCACCACATAAACAGAAGCACAAACAAAAATAATATGATCATCTTAATAGATGCAGAAAAAGTATTTGACAAAATCTGGCACCCTTCATAATAAAAACTCTCAACCAACTAGGAATAGAAGAAAAATATCTCAAAATTATAAAAGCCATATATGACAAAAGCATAGCCAACATGACACTGAATGGGAAAAAGTTGAAAGCATTCCCCCTGAGAACTGGAACAAAACAAGGATGCCCACTGTCACCACTTCTATTCAACATAGAAGTTGAATAGAAGTTGAATAGAAGTTGCACTGGAAATCCTAGCCAGAGCAATCAGGCAAGAGAAAGAGAGAACAAAAAAGGTATCCAAATCAGGAAAGAGGAGGTCACACTATCACTTTTCTCTGATGATATGATTTTATATATAGAAAATCCCAAAGACTCACCAAGAAACTCCTGGAACTGATAAATAAATTTAGCAAAGTCTTAGGTTACAAAGTCCATGTATGTAAATCAGTAGCACATCTATATACCAGTAACAGTCAAGCTGGGATTCAAATCAAAGACTCAATGCCATTTACAATAGCTATAAAGAAAATAAAATACCCAGGAATATACTTAACCAAGGAGGTGAAAGATCTCTACAAGGAGAACTATGAAACACTGAGCAAAGAAATTGCAGAAGACATTAACAAATGGAAAAATGTGGCCAGGCGCAGTGGCTCATGCCTGTAATCCCAGCACTCTGGGAGGCCGAGGCAGGTGGATCGCTCGAGGTCAGGAGTTCGAGACCAGCCTGAGCAAGAGCGAGACCCCGTCTCTGCTAAAAATAGAAAGAAATTAGCGGGCAACTAAAAATATACATAGAAAATAGCCGGGCATGGTGGCACATACCTGTAGTCCCAGCTACTCAGGAGGCGGAGGCAGAAGGATTGCTTGAGCCCAGGAGTCTGAGATTGCTGTGAGCTAGGCTGATGCCATGGCACTCTAGCCTGGGCAGTAGAGTGAGACTCTGTCTAAAAAAAAAAAAAAAAGAAAAAAGGAAAAATGTATTGTGCTCATGGATTGGTAGAACCAGCATTGTTAAAATGTCAATACTACCCAAAGTGATTTACAGGTTCAATGCAATCTCCATCAAAATACCAATGTCATATTTCACAGACCTAGGAAAAATAATTCTATGCTTTGTTTGGAACCAGAAAAGAGCCCAAATAGCCAAAGCAATCTTAAGCAAAAAGAATAAATCTAAAGGCATCGCATTCCCAGACTTCCAACTATACTTCAAGGCTACAGTAACCAAAACAGCATGGTATTGGTACAAAAATAGAGATATAGACCAATGGAACAGAATACAGAATACCTACCGCCAACTGATCTTTGACAAAGCAGACAATAATGTACACTAGAGACAATAAGACCTATTCAATAAATGGTGCTGGGAAAATTGCATAGCCACATACAGAAAAATGAAATAGGATCCATGTCTCTCACCACTCACAAAAATTAATTCAAGATGGATAAAAGTCCTAAATGTAATACATGAAACAATAGGAATTTTAGAAGAAAATGTAGGGAAAACTATTCTAGATATCAGTCTAGGCAAAACAATTATGACTAAGACCCCAAAGGCAATCACAGCAACAACAAAAATAAATGGGACTTGTTTAAATTAAAAAGCTTCTGCACAGCTAAGGAAATAATCAACAGAGCAAATAGACAACCAACACAATGGGTCTTCAATATGCCAATCACTACTAAAGCTATATTACCATCAAGATTTTTTTACTGCGTTACCATCTGGTATACCCAAATTCTTAATTCTGATAATCTACATGTCTCTCAAATTCAAGCCATTCAAAATTGAACTCACCATCTGCCCTTGAACATTCTGAGGTTTTCAAGACAATAAATGCAGTCATATCCACTAAGATGCCCTACCAAAAATCTTAATATTACCCTTGATTATTTCACTGTCCTCCTATATAATTAATAATCACATATTAATTGAATTACTTTTGTGTATCTTGAACTTTTTAAATTATCAATTAGATACTATGTCTTTAATATTTCTGAAATAATTGTCACCTTCTATCCCTGTAACAGGCAATATATTTCCTCTTGTAGAAATATTCTTATCCTTTTTCTTCACCAAAGTAACTCCTAATTGCTTTTCCAGATGCTACCTGATACACCAAATCCATTGGGAAACTTAATCTGTTTTCTGAGACTTCTCTTAAACTGAGAGACTCTGTTTCATCACTATCTCTGCACTCATTGCTACAAACCTCAATAATTTTCTGATATCCAAGTTTCAGTTATATACCTGCAAAAATTCTATAGAAATGTGTGACAATAACTTTCTAAAA
Organism: Varecia variegata; assembly: GCA_028533085.1. Lineage (NCBI taxonomy): Eukaryota > Metazoa > Chordata > Mammalia > Primates > Lemuridae > Varecia > Varecia variegata. The sequence goes on from CM052443.1 coordinate 22,926,025, forward strand.
TAAGAATGCTTGAGCTCTCTTGCTGTATTCCAATGTCACTGAGGCCAATAAAATGATAAATGAACAGAGCTGTGCTTTGAATCTGGAGCTCTGAAGATATGTATAAAGTCTCCCACTTCACTCTTTTTTTTTTTTGTGGCTCTGTGTGTCTGAGTTCTGTGTACCAAATTTTCAGGCAGGTGTTCATGCCCTGTAAAGGATCTTGGCCAGAGTATCAAAGAGTTTCATAAAAATACATCTGATCTCCAAATTATTATCCTGAGATTAACATTGTATTGCTCTCTTTTGATACCTTATTAATGTGGAAATAGGAGAAGATCATAAGAGATACCTGTAAACAGCTAGAGATTTTTGAAAGGGTGAGACAGTAGTAGATTTTAAAGTTCATGGGCTTGAGGCATGTACTCATTAATATGAGGAATATTTATGAATGATGCTTTTAGTCCAATATGTTGTCCTTCTCTTAATGTTCCCCATAAGACAAGTAAGGTCTCTCCTTGGAATCCCCATAGTGGTTTTTACTCCAACTGTAGCACTTATCACACATTATGTGAGTTGCCTGTTTACCTGACTGCCTTAACCACTAGTCATGGTTATTTGATTACAGAGACTAAACTTTATTCCCCATTATATTCCCAATGCTTAGAAAAATATTTAGTGCATACATAGTAGGTAGTAAATAAGTATGTTGAATTTGGTTAATTCCAACAAAAACATAATAATAAAAATATCACTGGTTTAGAGATCAATGAGTACCCGATAAAGTCACTGAACTTTAATGGGCCTCAGTTTTTTTTTTGTTTTTTTTTTGAGACAGAGTCTCGCTTTGTTGCCCAGGCTAGAGTGAGTGCCGTGGCGTCAGCCTAGCTCACAGCAACCTCAAACTCCTGGGCTTAAGCGATCCTACGGCCTCAGCCTCCCGAGTAGCTGGGACTACAGGCATGCACCACCATGCCTGGCTAATTTTTTCTATATATATTTTTAGTTGGCCAGATAATTTCTTTCTATTTTTAGTAGAGACGGGGTCTTGCTCTTGCTCTTGCTCAGGCTGGTCTCGAACTCCTGAGCTCAAACAATCCACCCGCCTCGGCCTCCCAAGTGCTAGGATTACAGGCGTGAGCCACCGCGCCCGACCGGCCTCAGTTTTTTATTCTTTAGAATGATGTTAGAAAAAAATGATCTCCAAATTTTCCTGCAGCTTTAACAAATTACAATGCTGAGAGGCTCAACTAAAGTTCTGAGGACCTGGTCTCCTTCTATTTCTTGATCACATTTTCTCTGGGATGACTACATCCTCTGTGTTTTGACTGTGACCCATCATACAAGGTCAGATGTGGAATTTTCCACTTGTGGCATCATGTTGGCACATAAAAAACTTTTAGACTTTGGAGCATTTTGAATTTTGAGTTTTTGGATTAGGGATGCTCATCTTGCAATACATTTCTTTCTAAAATAAAGGATTAAAAATTTATCTCAGCTTGAGGTAGGAAGATGAAGTAGATTAGTGTCCTCTTAAAGTCCCAGCTCTGCCTATTGTGTTTGACAGACATCTAAGGAACATATTTATAAGACTTCTAGTCACCCCACCTCCTATAATGAACATATATGTAAATTAATGTTCATATGCAGAGAAAAATATACTGAATATATTTATTATATTCAATAAAATGATGGTTTGGGGAAAATCAAATATTTCATATTAGTAATTTACATTTGCATCTTCTATTTCTGACTAGGTAATTTATACACTTTTATTAGAGGATGACAGACATTGATAATATGAGACTTAAGGCTATTTTATTTCCTAGACAGTGTGATAACATTCCTGCACACTTTCCACCAGATGGAAACTAAGTTAAATTGTGAGTGATATATATTAATGGATTAATGAATGCAAATAAAATTAAAAAATGGCAGTCAGACCTACATCACAGCAGAAGGTAAACCTGGCAAAGATATTGAAGGGATGCTTTCCCCTGGGGACAAATGTCAGTAACAGGCAAATTAGTTGCATATCATCCCCCAACAAATTAATGCTTTGTACCTACCTCAATTGCCTGGGAGTTACCTGGAACAATGGGAAAACTCCACAGAAATGAAATTTAGCAGGAATAAATGTGAAGTCTTAAATTTATGTTTAAAATAACCTATTAGATAAATACAGGATGCAGAATATGTAAGACATGGGTGATGTGAGCTTTATGACAAAGCTTTGGAGGGCTGAGTGAGAAGAGATATCCAGTATGACTTATGTTATAAATCAGCTGCTTCAGAGCTTGGGCAATTGGGGGCTAGATTAACAAAATAAAGATATTTCTTCCTTATACAATCCTTGAAACATATAGATATTTTATAATATTAAATGTGAAAGTTAAATAGGAAGAGAAAATAATATTACACAGCCAACATTAATAAACTTATTCCATTGGTGTAATCCAAAGTTATTTAATGGTAGCTATAAAAATGTACAGAGAAGGCCAGATCTTACAGTAAGCTTAGGGTATGTAAACTGAAACCCATAGTTTAGATGTCTTAAAATTGACCATAATTTCAGGTCTCTGGACATAAAAATGAAAAACTATGGGTGATATATTTTCATTGTTAAATGAAAGAAGCAAACCATCAGGAGCAAGAAATATTTTTTCTAGAAATCACATTTCACCTAAATTCATCATATAGCTCTTTATAGAATGGAAATTAGAAAACAGTAAGATTTTTATCATTTCTTAACTTAAAAAGTACACATTTACCTAAAGAAGCCTCAAGATTTATTATAGTTTATGCTTTATGGATGAGAAACTACTATAATGCCAACTGAAGGCTGTTTTTCTACAAGTTTATGGTGAACAAGGGATTGGAGAGAAAGGAAAATGTATGTGAGCTTCTCTGATATCCCTTTCATAGTAAGTACTGTCATACAGTAAGTTCTTGGCATATAGTAAGTATGGCATTTACTTCCATAATTAGCAAATAAAATACTGAATGCCCAGTTGAATTTAAATTTCACATAAATAATAAATAATGTTTTAATATAACTATGTGCTGTGGAAATATATGAAAACAAACAAACAAGAACAAGCAAAGGGTATTTATTCAGAGCAAGAGAGTCAGCCACCATCCCATGCAATTTGGCAAAGGCTGAAAGGCAGGCAAAGGAGGGAGAAAGCTTTAGAGTGGCTTCAGGTGTGCCACCTATATGATTGGTTAGGGGTACACATTTGGCTTTTCCCAGTTTACCCCAAGTTTAAAGCAGGGACAAAAATTAGGGAAACTTTTAGTTATTAATCAAGTCCTGGCTATTTGGGCTGATTTTATGGAAGTTATTGTTTGGCTTCCTGGATTGTTACTAGAGATGGCAATCTGGCCTCCTGCAAGGTCTGACTTACAGCAGGCTAACTTCCTGGACTGGTTATTGCAGATACACAGTTGGATTCCTAGGAAGGTTGCTGAAGATTGTGGGTTAGAGTTTTATTTTTACATATGGTCTGGCCACTTTCTGTATATTCATTCTCTCAGTCCCAAGTATTGTATGATGTTGATTTTTATCTGGCAACACTAGTATTAAGTACTTTCTAAATGGTGGACACGATATAACAAATGTTATGGTGATAATGACATGATATATTAGCCTCTCAGGAGCACTTACAAGAGAACACGAAGACATAATACTTTCATGTGACAAAGTGTCTTATGATTCAGACTATGGAATTTCCTTGAGAGAACTTCTTAGGTCAATCAAGTCCTTAGGTCACACTGTAATATTAACCATCTGCACATATAGTCAAGTCATTCCAAGACATAAGTTTTTTCTGTTGGAGGAAATAGTTTAGATTGGTGAGAAAATACATGGCTCTCAAGTAACTCCCATCTCTTTCATTTTAGCAAAGTCTAGTATTCTAACTGTATTTTTTTTGTTCTTCATTTTCTCTAGCTCTTCTAATGTTTATTGATTCTGCTTCCTTTATCACTTTCCATTGATTAGTAGGTGTCTATAGTTATGCATTAGGACTATTGATCCTGAAGAAATGGCCCTCTAATGGGGGTCAGCTGAAGTCAGACATGGACCTTGGCCCTCTCTTGATTTTTGTTAATTTGGTTTATTGGGATTTTGCTCTTCTCATTTTCCAGCGTGCAAGGGATTGGTTTAGGATGCGAGCGGGTTTTTAATATGTTTACTAGCTCACTGCTTTCTGTCATGTTAGCATCTTGCTTGTCATTATGGGCTGGGTGTTGTGATGCATATTGCCAGGACCCATCTGGCATGAACGTCTTGTTGCCGGAAGTTGCTCTGCAAGGTGAGGTATGCACTAGCTCTGGCAAGCTCCTTTTTCCTAAGTGGGAAAAAGTTGCACATGCCAGTTTCAATACCATATGTAGCTGTTTCTAATGCTTGTTCTTTTTGGTTGTAAATAACAGCTGAGGCAAACTTTCTAATGCTTAATCAGAACTCATGGGCTTTTAGGGTAGGGAAGTAAAACAGCAGGTTTTGGTTTTTAAGTTCTGAGGCTTTTAATCAAGAAGATATTATAAACTTAAACAGGCAACATTGTCTATAAGAAAAACAGGGTGATATGAATAAAAGGGGCTTTGGACTGAGACATAGCTGTTTTAATAGTTTGTACTAATACTGCCATGTAGTAGCTATATGAACAGGGACAAGTTATTCAACCTGTTTGAATTTCAGTTTTCTCATCCAGAAACTTAAGCATAATGTCCCTTAATTGCCAGGGAGAATTAGAAGTAGTTTTATATAATATACAGCCTGAGGTTTTGGGATCAATATGCACTAATAATAAATATAATTATTATTATTAGAAGAACTTCTAGATGTTACTTTAAAAATTCATTAGGGTTCCACCCAATCGTATGTTCTAACCAAAAATGATATCACAGAGTAAACTTTTGAGGAAATATTTCATAAGAGCTGAAAAAGTGGAAGCATCTTTTTCCTGGAAACTTACTCTTCCTTATAGAGTAGAACTTAATATGAGTCCTATAAACTAATAGGAAAAAAAAAAATATATATATATATATTGCATGAACTCAGCCTTTAGTAAGCTTTAAATCTGCTTGAAGAAAAGAAAAAGTAACTAAAATATACAAAGCAATTAAAGAGTAGTGCAATGGAATGTATAATTAGGAACTAAGATTTTGTGATGAAATCTATGAATTTCAGCACCTCAGAGAAGAAATCAGCATTGATTTTATATATTTAAGATATACAACATGATGCTATAAGATACACGTATATAGTAAAATGACTTCTATAATGAAACAAATTAACATATCCATCATCTCGTAGTTACCCATTCCCTCCTCCTCCTCCCCATGGCAGGAGAAGCTATAATCTACTCATTTAGCAAAAATCCTGAATACAATACACTATTATGAACTATAATCCTCATGTTGTACATTAGCTCTTTTGACTTATCCAGAAACATTTTGACCTGAAACTTTAGTTAGAAATAGTTAAAAGTGAGAGATGGAAACTAGAAGCTTCACAGGTTATAACTGCATGACTCTTCAAGTGGAATCTTTTGACTCCTTATGTCAAAGGGTAGTATGAGGACAGTTTAAAGACTTCCACTTGACTAGCTCATTCAGCAAAATTAAATAAATTTTGTTTTGTGCTTAGATGGTTTAATAATCATGTCTGTTATGGGACTAATTTATGTCAAGCATGTCAAGAACATTTTAAAGGATGTAATGAATTCACTATGGCATCAACTGCTTTTAGCTTAATTTGTAAGTACATATTTAAGTGGACAAAATATTGAATATATTTATTGGAGTGTGATTTTTTGAAAAAATAGTATAGTTTTCATTGTATAATTATATATTTAAATTTTTCAACTGTTTTTTAACATCTAATTTATGTAATTCAAATTCCTTTATTATTTATAAATTAATTAAAGCATAAATTAATTTTACATACATAATTCTGTTTTAATTCTATAAGGAGTTTTGAAAGCTACCAAAATCATTGTAGAAGAAAGTGTGCGTCAGAGAGAGAGACAGAGAGAGAGAATAACAAAATTCCACCCCCAATGCATATATAAACAGTGGGGTTACAAATATCTAGTAATATAATTCATTTGGACAGACCAAGCTCAGTTAAAGCATTATTTTGGAAATAAGATGAACCTTTGGGTTTGCCCGATCCAAACCATCCATTTAGAGATGGGAAAATAAAGGTTTGTGGAGTTTATATGAGTTGTTCAAATCCACAAAATAAGTTTAAAGCAGATACAAATTTAGACTGCAGACCTTTTGATTCTCAATCTAGAAAACTTACAACTATACCATGAAGAAACCAGGGAAGAACCTTGGACAAAACAGGCAATCCTATGCTCCTCTCTTTGTGAATTTCATAGCAAGTGAGTTTTTGGGTTTTGTTTGTTTATAATCCTTGAGAAGTAAAGCATGTTAGGAGAAGACTTTAGGGTGATGGAGTCCACTGCACATTAGCTTGGGAGAGGGGAAGTTATTTAATATCTCTTTGTTTGCACTCCCTACTTGTAAAATAGAGCAATATATATTTAATGACTGTTGAAAAGATTAAAATAGATAACATCAGGCTGGGCACAGTGGCTCATGCCTGTAATCCTAGCACTCTGGGAAGCCAAGGTGGGAGGATCCCTTGAGCTCAGGAGTTCAAGACCAGCCTGAGCAAGAGTGAGAGCCCTGACTCTACAAAAATAGAAAAATTAGCTGGGTGTGGTGACATGTGCCTTACAGTCCCAGCTACTCAGGAAGCTGAGGCAGGAGGATTGCTTGAGCCCAGGAATTTGAAGTTGCAATGAGCTATGATGATGCCACTGCATTCTAGCCTGGGTGACAGAGTGAGACTCCGTCTCAAAAAAAAAAAAAAAAAAAAAAAAAATAGATAACACCATGCCTAGAAGACAATAATAACAATATAATGTTTCTTCCCCCGTCCTATTTTCTCTCACCTATACCTTTTTACCATAGGAAGAGTGTACCTTGAGAATGATTCTATGTCCTATATGTCCTCCCCTTTTTTTTTGTTTTTCTTCCTATCAACATATACCAAATCACTAGACACAGAATTGGTGCTGGGTAGTTGTTTAATTATATGAACTGATTTGAGCTGAATCAATCAATAAGAATACATTATTCACTTTTCTCATTTAATAAGAAATTGAGATAACTTGGGATTTTGACTCAAGAGAAGTAGTTTGAGCCTATCCGTGACTTTCAAGCTGGATGATATTAGGTTCAAGTTATTTTACTCATTTTAGTTACATGAGATACTATATGTGAATGTACCTGTGCTGTAAAATGCTATCTAGATTAAAGTAGCTTTATTGATGATAGTTTATCTTCTCTTTTAAAAGACAAGATTTGCAGTATATCAAAGGGAAACCTTCACCCTCGTGTTCATTGCAGCACTATTCACAATAACAAAGATAAACCTAAGTGTTCATTAACAAATGGATAAAGAAAATGTGGTATATAAAACACAATGGAATACTATTCAGCCATAAAAAGGAATGAAAACCTGTCATTTGCAGCAGCATGGATGGAACTGGAGGTCATAATGTTACATGAAATAAGTCATGCAGATAAAGACAGATATCTCATGTTCTCACTCATGTGTTGGAGCTAAAAATAGTTGAATTCATGGAAATAGTAGAATTACCAGAGGCTGGAAAGGGAGTGTGTCAGGGCAGAGGGGTAGAGAGGCAGGTTAATGGACACAAACATACAGTTAGATAGAAGGACTAAGTTCTAATGGTTGATAGCACAGTTAGGGTGATTATAGTTAACAAAAATATATTGTATATTTCAAAGTAACTATTAACAGAAGAGACGGTTTGAAGTGTTCTCAACACAAATAAATGATAAACTTTTGAGGCAATGGATATCCTAATTGCTTTGATTTGATCCTTACACATTCTAGGCATATACCTAAATATCACATGTGCCCTATAAACATATACAAATAAATGTTCAATAAAAAGAAATCAATAAAATAAAAGACAAGATTGGCATTCAGGACCTTTTTACAGTATTGTTTATTAGGAGTTCACTTTAACCATGTTCTGACAGTGGGAATTGCTTGGCAATCAGCTTTTGAATAATATAATCTAAGAAGTAGAATTCCTATTTTTATCACTTTGTGGGTAGAGTGGAAAAGTGACTGGCATATAAGTTTATTTCATCAACAATTTCCACTTGGTATTCACATTATTTGGAAACTGATCCCATATTCATTGGAACACTGAGCATTTGCTGCTGCTGCAGTCTCAAGATTAAGTCTGACGCTTGGGTTCATTCTAACTGGGACCAACCACTGAATGATTAAGAGCCAAATCTAGTGACACACACTGGACCATAAGCTGTCTCTCTACCGACCTCCTCCTTGATTAGTCCTTTCTTTCTCATTTTAAGCATTTCCTGTAAAACTGATCCCTGGTGGTTGCCTGCCCTGAAGCTTTCTTCCCTGCATCTGCATCTGACCTAGGAAAATAAAATCAAGTATATAAATAGGAGACATAATACTATGTGACATGGGTTTGTCTGAGTGTTTGTAGGATCAGAAGAAAACTGGGTGGGTATCAAGTCTGATCTCCCAAGTAAACAGTCTAGAAGCCAGGGGATCAATGCAAGATCACAGCCACTGCACAAAAAAGGGTGAGGCAGCGGGGCTGGGAGCAGGGTTAACCACTCAGGTGATTTCTCTGACCTTGATGTATATTTGACACTAGGGAGTTGGAGAGGAACAATAGTCAATATTCCCTGAACAACTATATCCTAGTTTAGTTCGTGTTTTATACATCTGCATTCCATACCTGCCAGAATTGGATCACATGTGAGACTTGTTATGATTCACAAAGGTCAACCTCATTAAAGTTCTTCTTCCTGCCTCCAGTTCTCTCTCCTCTGCCTTCACCCTCTGTCACACTTCCTGCTCATTGGGACACTCCTTTAAGGTCTCAAACAAACCCCACATCTATCCCCACACAGAGCACACTCTTAACTTCTTGTCAGTTAGAGGGCAGGATCTGATAAACCATCTCTACCAAGGCAAATGTATCCCAACTACCAGTAGACTTAAATTAAAAAATAATAATAATAAAGAAGGAGATTCTTAACTCTTAAGAACAAATCTGATAGAAATGAAAAAATAAAAATAAGAGCTAATTTCATGAAAAATGGGAGCTTCCTACTGTCCTTCAAATTGCTCTTCCTCCGAAGCATTTGCTTGTCTAGATATAAAACCATCTTTATGAGAAAACAAGTGTTTTAACACTGAGATGACTCTAAGCACAGATGTTTAATTCATTTTATTTGAGAAACTGTTCCTGCCTTTCATAGTATACACAAAGAAAAGAATAAACTATCAAAGCACACTCATTTACAAAATCTGTTCAGTTTAAAATGATAATTAGTTAGTCCCAGGCTAGAATATACAACTCAGCAGGCAAAAGTAATTTTAAAATCATTACACTTATACATCATGGTCAGGAGGTCAGCACACTTGAATTTCATTATGCAATGAGGAAAAGCACTTTCAGTTTCTCCATCTTTTTTCTGTGTTCTTAATTAGAAAATACTATGGTAAGAAGAATCCATTTCTACCAATTACTTTCTGGAAGAAAGTAAAATTGGTGAACCAATGATTCTGTTTTTAAATGAAGGTCTTGATCAGCTTTGATTCATTTAATGGTCCTGGAAAGGGAAAAAAAACCACAACAGACTATCCTCAAAAAGCAATTGTTATAAATTTGTCTACGATTGAAGCAGAGTTTTTTCACTGTCTTGCCTGAATTTTTTTTTTTAATTTCAGAAAATTACAGGGGTACATTTTGGTTACGTGAATTGCTTTTGTACCATTTGGGTCAGTTATAAGTGTGCTGATCCCTGAGATAGTGTAAATTGTACCTGTTTGGTATAAATTTACCCATACTATCCTCCCCACTTCCACCTGCTTGATTTTCAATGAATGTTATTTCCACATGTGCACATAAGTGTTGATCGATTAGTTCTAATTTAATGGTGAGCACATGTGGTGTTGGTTTTTCCATTCTTATGATACTTCACTTAGAAGAATGGTCTCCAGCTCTATCCAGCTTAATACAAGAGGTGTTAGTTCACCATTTTTTATGCCTGAGTAATACTCCATGGTACACATATGCCACATTTTATTAATCCATTTATATATTGATGGGAACTTGGGTTGTTTCCACATCTTTGCCATTGTGAATTGTGCTGCTATAAACATTCCAGTGCAGATGTCTTTTTTTTTTTTTTAATGTCTTTTTTGCCTTTCGGTAAATACCAAGTAGTGGGATGGATTGCTGGATCAAATGGTAGTTCTACTTTTAGTTCTTTGACGTATCACCATACCAATTCCATAGAGGTTGTACTAGTTTGCAGTCCCACCAGCAGTGTATGAGTGTTCCTATCTTTCTGCATCCAGCACCTATTTCCACAGGCAATCAAACAAGTGAGGCAGGATGACATGGGAAGACCCCTGAGTTCTAATTTCATTTGGCAACCCTGTTTTCATTTCCACACGATTAGCAAATTCTTGTCTTTATATAGTTCCAGTAGAGGTTGGTTCTATACTCTTTATGGATTCAAAGTTTAATCTTTAATCCAGCAGGTGTGTTGAACAGGCAGTGTGCAGTTTCCCCTAGGTCATTCATGGAAGCTCTTCCTCACTGGAAAATTCCTCCACAACTGGGTGAAGCCTTTTTGGATGGAGTTCTCATTGGTGTCCATTTATGTGAGTCATGTGAAATTATGACTATGCTGACCATTTTAGAGAGGAGAGCCGTTCAAATTGCCATTCCAAATAACTATTGTGAACTGAAAACAGTGATCCAGGCAATACCAAACTGGATTAGTGGCAGTTGCTTTTGTAACCCAGAAACTTTTGTAGCTCTGTGTTAGAAACTCATGTCATTACCACTTTAGCTAGTGGCTTTATGAGCCTGATCCTTAAGGAAGCGATAGTTGAGTGGGTCCCTAAATTCTGTCCATGAGTACCACTTTGGAGTGGGAGTATCTGCCAAGAAGGAACACTGGACAGCTCCAAAACCTGTGTTAGAAATTTTCACTCCTTGTTTACGTCTAGTAAGTTTTTATTCCTCTATGTTCCTCATCTATGTCTCTCATCTTCCCACTGTTTGAACTGTTATTTAAAAGCAGCTTTCCTCAGTTCTCTTTATTTCTCTTACTTTTCAATTATTGCCATAGGTCCTTAAACCCACTGATTTTTATATTTAACTTTTTCATTTCAATTTTACCATTGATTTGTTTTCTGATCTTTTAATCCTCTTAATTAGAATATGTTCTTTATATTTTTGCTTTTGCTACTCTTACTCTTATTTAATTATTTTTTAATCCACATCTTCTCACCTCACATACCACTTACATTCTCTCTCTTCCTTGTTAACCTATAGTTTTCCTTAAGTTTCTTTGAATTTGATTGCTCTTTATGCTGACTTTTATGAAACATAGCCAGAGAGGTGGTGTTGATTTGAAAGAGTCCAACCCAACAGCAGGTAATCATGGACCTTCTTGCCCTTCAACCACCACTGCATGCTCCCCAGTACTAGAAGCCACTTCTGACTTAAGATCTCCCTGCAATTTAGCCTAAACCTGGGGACATGGGAATCACACAGATCAATGCTCCAATGAGAACTAATTATCCCTGGGTAGGTATCATAGAATAATTTGACTTTTGTAACAGTATTACTTTCTGGTATCTCACACTATCCAGACTTTTTATGAGATGTGTGTTTCACAGTATTAATATTACTTTTAACTTTGTAATCTTAGTTCTAAAAATCATGTTTTAAAAAGCTGTGATCTTTATATATAATATATATGCCCACATATGTATTAATAACATATATATAAAATATGTTAGACATTGCATTTTGGATGAACTACTCCAATTACAGCCATGAACCGTAAGACAAAAAATATGAAGACTTCTTCAAAGAGGATCTTTTTTGCACTTTCTCATACTCTCCCACCATGACTGATTTTGCTCAAGAATAAAATAGAATTTGACCTCCAGAGAAGGGACCACATAAGGATAATAGTTATCCTTCTGGCAGCAACCTGTCTCTAATATATTTAATTCCACTTTTCCAGGTGGTTCCTCCATCCATTTGAGCGAAATCCCAAGAGTTTCTCTTAGTGCTCCTCTGCCAATAGACCAGAGTGAGAGAGCTACTCAGAATAGATAATGTCTGTGCCCCTGGGGAAGACCATCTTAATTTTCAAGATTTATTTTAGGAAGTCTGTGCCTGCTCTGAATATCAGAGCCTATGGAGCCGGGATGCTAATTTCATGTCTAGAATATGGATTTAGTTTTTATGTAACAAGAGAAACGTGATAAGGCTGAATCTAGGTCCTTTCAGTCCTCTATTTACTTCTAATAGGAGAACATGATACTATGACTCCAGGCAATGATGACAATTCCTTTGACTTTCTACATTTCTTTTCCTGAAATTAATGTTGAGTCACCTTCAAGACAACACCAAAGCTCAGTTTTCATTCCATGAAGGATCTTGGCCCATCATTGTCTAAAGTAACTGATTCTGTTACATTAATTCTAACAACTTAATTGATTTAATAGCCAACTGACCTTGTTAATTAATTTTTGCAAAGATGAAGTGCTACATGTCAACTATTCTGAAACCAAAGTGATTATTTAAGTAGCAAACTTTCCTCATGTTACTGGATGGTAGTTACAAAATCTACTGGGAAATTAAACAATATAGTCACCTAAGTAGGTCTTTTGCAAACAGATCATTTATGAGGATGCTCCAAATAATGCTAAAGATGAAATATTTTATTGGTACCTAACTGTGAGGTTTATTTTAATTTTAATGACTGGTATAAATGTTTGATAATAATTTCACTGAATATTTCCTAAGCTATTTTGGGGACTGACGAGTGCACACAAGTAACATACTATCTATTGACAAACCCTTCTTCAGAGTGGTTGAAAAAATTCATGGTATTGCAAGTAGGGTCTAAGAGTTCCTTACAATGCATATCCTTATCAACACCTGTTATGGTCAAACTTCTTCCTTTTTTTAAAATTAAATCTAATGGGGGATGAAATGGCATCTCAATGTGGTTTTATATTTTTCTGATTACTGGTAAGATTGAACATCTTCATATTTTTATTGACCATTCCACTTTATGCTTCTGTGAATTGCCTATTCATATCCTATATCTAATTTCTACTGTGTCATATTATCTTTCCTTACTGATTTGTATGTGAGTTCTTCTTATGTGTATTTCTCCCCCTCTCATCATGCATTATTTGTTCCTCATTTTTATGCTGAAAATATCTTTGTCTAGTTTGTTACTTGTCTTTTAATTTCATTATTGAAGTCCTTTGCTTTAAAGAAGTGTTTGATTTTTATACAAATATATTCATTATTTTTGTATCATTTTTGCCTTTTGAATCTGATTTAAGAAATCTTTTACTACTTTGAGGTCTTAAAGTCAGTCTCATATTTTCTACTAATTGTTTTAAAATTTTATTTTATTTTGTATGTGATTCAATGAAGGCATCTAATGCTATTTGACTTTTTTCAAATAGAAAACCAATTGTCTCAATGTTTATTAAAAGATTCTTCTCTTCTTCAATAATTTGTGATATCTCCTCTAAAATATAACACAGTCTGTATGCTTATCAGCATTTAAACCTTATATTCTGTTTTTTCATGCTCAAATACCGTCTTGTTCTAATTACCATAGGCAAATAACATTACTCTAAATCTTGAACACACTAGGGAAAGTCTTTCGTTGGTTTTTGCCTGCTTGTTTGTTTTGAGAATAGCATATTTGGACCTTTCCATCTGAATTTGGAGAAGTAACATAATTTTAAGTAACCCAATAACCATTATAACTCTGATGTACCTTCTTTATGTTCTCAATAATATTTTGTATGTTTTCTATTAGATATATGTTTTTGTCATATTTGTTCCTAAGTATATTTTATTTTGCTAACATGAATTTTAGTTTTTTATATTTTTTAAATGTTTTAACTAATTATATTTGTGAATGCTACTTATTTTTGAAATTTTATTTAAATTATTATCTACATTTGTTGAACTTGTCTACTAATTCTTACAATTTTTTTTGGAAATTTTTAGTATATTCTATTTAAATATCATATTATCAGTAAATAACATTTTTACTCTAACCCCTATTCTCTGTCTGAAAGCACTGCCTATAACTTGTATAATGTTAACTTGTGAGATGGTAGTACTTTGATACTTTTTAACTTTCATGGGAATTTTTTTAATATGTCAGCATTAAAACATGATATTT